>VXBP01003383.1:0-468578 GCA_013400115.1 Rhinopomastus cyanomelas | reverse complement strand
AAGTATTTTTTAAAATGAGATTATATTGTTATTATTACTATTATATCCTACCTTGTATTTTCATACCTTATAATATCCTCATGATAATTTGCAGATTCTTTACCAAACAAATGCAAGAGATGATGCTTCAGCTGGGGATGTTTAAATGTGGTCAGCTAAGGATTCTGAGAAATCTGCTTTATCTTAAATCTAACCTTTTGCATTCTACTTTGTCTCTTTAAATGCAAATTTGGAGGTAAAGGTTTTGTAGGGAAGAAGGTGGTGCAGCATTAATCCCTGTCCACATTAAACAGTACACAACTATGCTTGGGAGGTTTGGTAAGTAAATAATTGGAGAAACAGACATAGTGTTTATAGAATCATGGAATCATTAGAGATTGGAAGGGACCTTGAAAGATCATCTAGTCCAATCCCCCTGCCAGAGTAAGATCACCTAGACCAAGTCACATAGCATGCTTGACCAACCTGATAGCCTTTTATGAGGGCATAACCAGGTGGATAGGTGGTGGATGTGGTCTTTGTTGACATTTGACAGAGTCTCACATAACATCCTTGCAGCCAAACTGAGGCAGTGTGAACTGGATGATTGGGTAGCAAGGTGGATTGTGAACTGTCTGCAGAATAGGAGCAAGAGAGTGGTGGTCAATGGGAGAGAGTCTAGCTGGAGGCTTGTATCTAGTGCAGTCCCCCAGGGGTTAGTGCTGGGACCAGTCCTATTCAATCTATTCATTGATGACTTGGATGAGGGATTGNTCAATCTATTCATTGATGACTTGGATGAGGGATTGGCGTGCACTGTCAGCAAGTTTGCTGATGACACAAAGCTAGGTGGTGTCTCCAACACCCCAGCAGACTGTGCTGCCATTCAGCAAGACCTGGACAGGCTAGAGAGCTAGGGCAGAGAGGTGTTCATTAAGAGTGGAAAGAGAGTTACAACTTTCTTCGGATACGAACACAAATTAATATGGGAAACAAAGTGGGTTTGTTGTTGTTAAAGTAACATCTCCTTTCAGAGTTGTCTTCTTAAAGACACGGAGCAGTATTTAGTGATAAAACAAANGACCAAGTCACATAGCATGCTTGACCAACCTGATAGCCTTTTATGAGGGCATAACCAGGTGGATAGGTGGTGGATGTGGTCTTTCTTGACTTCAGTAAAGCATTTGACACAGTCTCACATAACATCCTTGCAGCCAAACTGAGGCAGTGTGAACTGGATGATTGGATAGCAAGGTGGATCGTGAACTGTCTGCAGAATAGGAGCCAGAGAGTGGTGGTCAATGGGAGAGAGTCTAGCTGGAGGCTTGTATCTAGTGGAGTCCCCCAGGGGTCTGTGCTGGGAACAGTCCTCTTCAATCTATTCATTGATGACTTGGATGAGGGATTGGCGTGCACTNAGGGATTGGCATGCACTGTCAGCAAGTTTGCTGATGACACAAAGCTAGGTGGTGTCTCCAACACCCCTGCAGACTGTGCTGCCATTCAGTGAGACCTGGACAGGCTAGAGAGCTGGGGCAGAGAGGTGTTGTTCTTTAAGAGTTGAAAGAGAGTTACAACTTTCTTCGGATATGAACACAAATTAATATGGGAAACAAAGTGGGTTTTTTGTTGTTAAAGTAACATCTCGTTTCAGAGTTGTCTTCTTAAAGACACGGGGCAGTATTTAGTGATAAAACAAACACAGAGTGGTCTATTAAACTTTAAAGCTGCTCTTGTTAATTATAATTCTGAATTTTAAGAAGTTAATGCTATGCCAATGGCTTCTCAAGCCTCAAGATAGCTGATGTTGGATGTTTGGACTTGATGACCTTGAAGGTGTTTTGTAACCTTGATGATTCTATGATGCTAGTCTGCCAGTACAAAACCTTTTTGCTGGGTCTCATTTTAATTGCCTCTTGCACTCACAAGGCAATCCTGAATCCAGCAGACCTCTCTGGTGTCAGAAGCTGCCCACATGCAGTACGTTGCAAGGTCCCAACCACTGTCATCCCAAAGTACCTTAAAAGCATAAAATTCCACTGATTTGAAATCAAAACAGGTTAGATGGATCCCCAGAACCAGAGGCACTGATGAGTACTTTTCTACGGCTCCAACTATGGACCTTGGGCACTGATGATAAATGGCCTCGGGACTACGTCTTTTGCAAGGGAAAAAAAGGACTTTTGCTCAAAAAAACTTTCCCAGAAGTATTTCACAACATGTTCAAAATGCTGCAGAATTTTCAGAACTTTCCATCATTTATCTCACACATTCCATGATTCTCCATCACTATTGGGGACAGGATGCCATCCAGAGGGATCTGGATAGACTGGAGAGGTGGGCCCAGATGAATCTGATGAGGTTCAACAGGGCCAAGTGCAGAGTCTTGCATCTGGGTCAGAGTAACCGGCATTACCAGTACTGGCTGGGAGAGGATCTACTGGAGAGCATTCCTGGGGAAAGGGACTTGGGGGTGACAGTGAGTGAGAAACTGGACATGAGCCACCAGTGTGCATTCGCAGCCCAGAAGGCCAATCACATTCTGACCTGCATCAAAAGAACTGTGGCCAGCAGATCAAGAGAAGTGATGCTGCCCCTCTGCTCTGCCCTGGTGAGACCTCATCTGGAGTATTGTGTCCAGTTCTGGAGTCCTCACCACAAGAAGGAAGTAGGCATAATGGAGTGTGTCTAGAGGAGGGCCACTAAAATGATCAGAGGAACAGAGCATCTGTTGTACGAGGGCAGGCTGAGACAGTTGGGGCTCTTCAGTCTGGAGAATAGAAGGCTCAGGAGGGACCTTCTTTTGAACTTCCAGTACCTGAGGGGAGCCTGCATGAAGGTAGGGGAAGGTCTTTTCATCCTGGGAAAGGATAGATTTAGGCTGCATATTAGAAAAAAGTTCTTCATTGTGAGGTTGGTTGGTCACTGGAATTGGCTTCCCAGAGGTGGTGGAGGCCCCATCCCTGGAGTCATTTAAGGTCAGGCTTGATGAGGCTCTGAGCAGCCTGACCTAGGTGGAGTTTTCCCTGTGTAGGGAGGTTGGACTAGATGACCTCCAGACATCCCTTCCAGCCTAGAACATTCTATGATTCTATAAAAACTGTTCTTCCTGAGCCACCTCCAGAACTATCATCATCAGCCCAACACATTACAGATGATTACAGCTAACTCACAAGTAGGGAACTAATTTTCTACTTTGATACCACTGTCTAATCAAGTCAGAGCATACCAGAAGACAGTATTTTGATGTTCCTTAATTTCACCGTTGTCACCCTAGTGTCTATACTAATAGTGGTCCTAGTGAGCATGGAGGTGTTAGGTTGAAGGTTGTACTCCATCCAAGTGTATCCACCACATAGTTTTCACTGCATCATCCATGAACCACCTCATCAGCCTTTTAAGTCTTTGCTAACATTCTTCTGCTACAAAGGCTTTGAAATGAACAAATAAAGCACCTTTTGGCAGCAGGTACACAGGGGCTGTCCTCAGATTCCTCACTACTGGGGTAACTGATTTTGTCTCACCAGGTACACCCAGAAGCCTGTGTAAACGTGTTTAAGTTGACTTTAAAGTGCCTTTAGACAGGACATCGACCGAACAGCCATTCCCACTGCAGCCCACTGTTATCTTTTCTTACTCTTCCTAGACCTGCTTGAGGAACATGGACTAGGTTTTTGGTTTTGCAGTCATACAGTAGGTTTTACACACTGGAGACACAATAGGTCTCTCATCCCTGACACCTTTCAAGGTTGTTTTGTCATTTAAATTACAGAAAAAAAAAAAAAACAAAGGAAAAAAGAAAATAAAAATAGGAAAGAAAAAATCTGAAGGAAAAAACCCACAACCAAAACACAATAAACCAAATCACAAATCTTCCCTTAGGCATCAGGAGCCAATCCAGCACAGACTGGTGACTTGTGGAGTTGCTGATGTTGGGTTGAGTAGCTGACTTGTTAAGACTGATGTATTCGTGTGTACAAACAGGACCTTTCAGACCAGTCTGCTACTCTTGCTCCAGCAAAAGTCCTGCAGGCGTAAGGGCCTTCTACTAAAATGAGAACAACCTCAGCTTTTATTTTTTAATTCTTTCCATGGACTAATGAAGCCCATAAGTGTTCTAATAATTATCCTGACTTATCCCAGTTCCTCCTCAGCAGAGCTGGGAAATAAATTAATTCTACTACCACGAAAAGTCACAGTAGGACCTGCAAACACGACTTTTCACTAAGTTTTACAGCGAGCCTGGAGGTTGAATCATCAGCACTTTTTCCTTTACCTTCTTGCCTTGCCCGTTTGTCAAGTGTCACAACGCTTTTACTGTTGGGAACAAACGCACAAGCATACAAGACAATGAAATCAAGGATGTGTTCCTGTGTGACTGTCTAGGTGATCCTGCTCTGGCAGGGGCATTGGACTAGATGATCTTTTGAGGTCCCTTTCAATCCCTAATGATTCTATGATTCTGTGATTCTATGATTAAAACTTCACTCAGGCCATTTCCACATAGATTTTCTTTTGACAACTCATTTCCTTGACTCCTATTGCCTATGCTGTGACCTCAGTTCTCATTTCAGTGTGAATGCATTTGCTGCCTAGCAGGATACTAAATTTTTGTGCCTGCATGTTTTTGAGCCTTTCCAAGGATTTAATTCAGCCCCTGTGCTCAATACCACAGACTTGCCAGGTTCCTTGCATTGCACAAACGTTTTGAAACTGTCCAATCAGGCTTATTTTTGACTTGAAACTAATTACTACTGTCAGACCTGGCCTTGCTTTCATCCTTATTCTCCCTTTGAAGTTACTCATTTCAGAGCATTCAAAATTCATACAATTAACTTGTTCAAGGAACATAGATGCATTTATTAGACTTTTTCTTTTTTCCCAGCAAACCCATCTATTTGTATAATCTATCAAGCTTGGCGATCTATTTGTGACATAATGGAAAGCAAAAGAGAGATGGGAGCTGTGTGCTTGGCAAGAGCTGTTGCAATCAATATTCCAGTCAGGAACAAACTGTCAAAAATTAGGGATGCACAGAACTGTATTATTTTATCATGGGCTGGTTTATTTTCAAAAGAATCTGGGAGATGTACAGGCCCAGCTCTCATTAAATTCTAATGGGAACTGGGAGTCAAACTCTATTGAGCTGCCTTCAGAAAAATCACAGTAGTAGTGAATAATTTTATGAGATCATCCAATAAAAAAAAAATTCTTCCTGATCTCTACACACAGTTAAACAACTTCTTGGGCTTAATTTTTCTCCTTTAAAATGATGAAGAAAACCATAATAAATGGTATTTACATTTTTGCAGCAATTCAAATGATGCTTTCCCAGCAATTTCTTCTTTCCTTTCTGAGGCAAATTGTATTTCATGTCATACTTTGCCCTCACTGTGCCACAATCTCACGAGAAAGTGATGAAAAGTGAAACTGATGGGGGGAAAACGTGCAGTACCTGCTCTGAGGCTTTAACATTCTGCAGGTAGTCCAGGTGAAACAAAGAAGTGCAGTTGTATTCAGTGTGAGATTAGACAGCGGAGATCAGTGGTTCTGCACTGCATTATCACCCACCACGGCTTCTCCTCAGTAACACATCCATACATTTCACTTTGTGCAAATTTCCACCAGAGCCCTGAGTACGTGCTAGGGTTCCATGTAATTTAAATGGTCAAATGAGGAAACCAGAAGCAGCAAATTGTCATGAAATGAAGCATTTTCTCTGCCCTTGCAGGTGTCCTTTGAGTGATTGTGATCAAGGCAGCTTGCCATTCTCCCTCTATGCCAGGGTTAATGTATTTCCCTGCTAGTCAGGGGTACTTCTTCCCAGCTACTTCCTCTTATCTCATGACTCTACTGAAGATTATTACACAAATTCACGTCTTCATGCTTGCCAAAAGGCCACTTCTATGGAGACTTTGGGCAAATTCATAGATTCCATACGTGGTGAAGGGGGGGATTCTGTCTTTCTCGGTGACACTTCTTTAATAAAGTAGGAAAATCCTAGCCTGAAAGACCCTGTTCTTGCCTCATCCATGCATCTTGTCCTCTATCCCTGAATATAACATTCAGCAAATCCGCAGGCAGGAACTGCAAATCCAAGTTCACTGATGAGTTCAGTGACACTGCTCTTGCTGATGTCATGTGTCACTTGGGTTGATCCACCCTGTATTACCACAAACCCCTTTAGGAGAATCTGGGTGTGCTCGCAGGCCTGCAGTCCTGCATCCTCCTTCATACAGGGTCACATAATGCTCACATTTATAAAATTATTGATTTTCTTTGTGGATGAGACCAACACAGCTGCAATTTTTCTCCTGTCACTTGCTTTATCTGACATCAAGGTATGTAAAACTGAAAAAAGGAGTCAATGAGAAGTTGAGGACCTTAATTACCAGTAAAGGGTGATTAATAACAGTCTCTATTTCCTCTCTCTTTTCCCCTTCTCAAACATTCAACAGTGGTACCAGATACAGTAATTAGAAAACTCAGTGCAAGTGAGGCAATTTTCTTTTACAATGAAACCTTTGCTTTTACTGCTCCATGAAAGGAAGACAAGGTCTATTAAAATGACATTAAAAGATGAGCTGCCAGACTGAATTAGAAAATAGGTTTTAGGCAATCCAAAGAAGTAGGGAATGAGAGATGACTGAAATATTGAGATGAGGAATACGAAGACAGAGAGCAGAACCAGCAGCTTTATAGTCAAACCAAGTTTTCCTGTACTTTCATCAATTTTCCACTATTTCTGAAATTTTCAGTAAATCTAAGGATATATTTATACACATATAACTATGCGTGCATGCATACACGTGGGGAGCTGATGTGAAAAGGCCTTTTACCTAACATCTTTTACCAGCGATAACATAAAGGTAACTGTGTAGTTAGAAACTTCACTTGGAACTCAGATTTCTCAGAGCATAGAGGGGGCTGGAGTCAGTCCCTGAAGGTATTCAAAAAATGAATAGATGTGACCCTAGGGAACAGGATTTAATGGGAAGGGTGAGGTTGGGTTGGCAGTTGGACTGGATGATCCTGGAGGTCTCCTCCAACCTTAATGATTCTGCAATGTTTTCTTAAAGCCAGCAGCTTTAAGAAAATATCGGTTATTCCCTGTGTGATTAGTCTGCCACCTTGTTAGGTTTTACTTTTAATTACTACAAAATTTTCTTAATTCTATCACAATGTATTTGTTTTCTTATGAGTCCATCTTTGTTATCTCATTACATGGCAGAGTTAATAACTCACAGCATTAAAGGCAATTGAGCTCCACAAAAATACCCACAGTAAAAAAGCACGAATTTTAACCACTTCAGTTTCCTTTTTTTCTTTTCATCACTCCACTTAGAATATTTTCTTAAAGGTTACTAGAGCTACTGTTTTTCACAGTCTTTGAAACTCCAGACTACCTTTCATCAGCACCTAGGAGGAGAGCCATACATTTTCAATCTGTTGAAAATAATTGTGTGGAAAAAGCCATTCTGCTGCTTCCAGACACAATCCAATCAGTGTAATGGTTTTTGAGAAAGAAGGAACTATATTCACATTTCATTCATGTAAAGAATCAGATAATAGAAGACTTTCATGGTGGATGAGCACCCTGCAGGTACTGCAGCTTGCTGCAGCACGCACAAGGCCTCGTTGGGTTCACTGCGTAAGGGAAAAATCTCTCTTCAATTGTACTCTTTCCCCAGGCTTCAAATACATAATTTTTTTAATGGACTGAAGCAGGAACTGGAGGGGTTTTGCACACCAGTACAACTTTTGCTTTTGAATGGCAGCTGTGATCTTCTGGGAGAACTAGCCATAGCTCCTGCCTTTCTTTAACGAGGTAAAATTGACCCAAACAGCAAGTACCAGGGTCCTAAACATCAAATTTAGATCATTTGTTCCAAATCAGACAAAACAAAACAAAACCAGGCAATAAATGTGTTTTTTCTCTTTCGTATTCTCTGCACCTGCTACCTTTATGTTATTTTTCAGTTTTAATTGAAATTCAGGGCCAGCAGAGTTCAAAGGCAGAGGGGATGTCAGCCAGTGTATTGCAGCAGCACTGCCAAAGAGGTGCAGTTGTTTGACAAAGAAGAATGTTCCTTTGCTTTTTATAGCACATCTTTGTTATCTAGCTCCTTTTTACTGTAGCAAGGAAGACAGCCACCTCTTTTGTGTTCAAACCCTGCACCCAGGACAATCTCTGCTCAGCTGCTCATGCCTCTCCATATCACATCCCTCTTGAGATGCTGCTGCTCATCTTCACTGAACACAGGCACCATTAAATCAAAAACTGAGGAAAAAAATTAGAGTTGGAGATATTCAAACACAATATCATAGATTCTTTAAGATTGGCAGATACCTCCAAGACCATACAGTCCAACTGTCAACCCGACCCCACCCTGGCCACTTTCCCTAGTGCATGTTTTCTGACCACCTCCAGGGTTAAGCTTAGAGTTAGGCCACTCTGTCAGGGAAGAAATATTCCCTAAAGTCAGATATGTAAGTTCTGAACAGCAGAGACCTGAACTTGCTCCATCTGGACTTGTTTGATGTTAATGTGCTTACTGATTGATTTTAGTTTAAGAGATGCTAATGCTTAAGTGATATAAAATCATTACATGTATATAAATGAGAAATAGGAGAAACATGCAGGAGGTAAGTTCTAGTGGGAAAGAATCACAATCATTTAGTTTGGAAAAGACCCTTTAGATCACAGAATCACAGATTACTGAGGCTGGAAATGACCTTAAGATCATGAAGCCCAGCCTATGACCTAACAAGCCCACAACCCAGACCAGGGCATTAAGAGCCACATCCAGTCTTTTCTTAAACACCTCCAGGGAGTCCATTCCAATATCTGATCACCCTTTCCATAAGGAAGTGCTCCCTAACATCCAAATTAAACCTCCCCTGGCAAAGCTTCAGGCCCTGCCATCTTGTTCTATCATTAGTTGCCTGGGAGAAGAACCTGACCCCAACCTGTCTACAACTTCCCTTCAGGGAGTTATAGAGAGTGATGAAGTCCCCCCCCGAATGTCTTCTTCTCCAGGCTAAACAACCCCATCTCCCTCAGCCTCTCTTCATGACACTTTGCTTCCAATCCCTTCACCAGCCTCTCCTCTGGACCCACTCTGGTGAACTCGTGGCTTCAAGACTGGTGTTACAGGCAGAGCTTTGCATTTTTCAATCGTAGACTTCTTTATGAGATGCCTGGCCTGCAGGTAGTAGGTGGGATGTACCTGTCCCAGAAGGGGGAAAGGATGCTGGGGCAGGAGTTAGGGCTCCCTGGCAGACCTCTAAAGTAGATATGAAGGGGGAAGGAGAGATAATGGGCTTTTCTAGTAAGAACCCTGCGTGTAGTAGCCAAACATTTGTAGGGAAGTGTGGCATCATAGATAACCAGAAGGTCTACCACTCCTCAATGTTGAAAACTGTGTACTTGGCTCCCTCTCTGAAATGTTTATGCACCCTTGCACACAGCATGGGCAATAAACAGAAGTATCTGGAGGCTGTTGTACAACAGGAAAGCTATGATATGATGGCCATCACAGAAACCTGTTGGGATGACTCCCACAACTGGAGTGCTGCAACTGATGGCTATCAGCTTTTCAGAAGGGATAGAGAGATTGTCAAGTCAATCCAACAACCCCTAGCTACCAAGTTCACCACTAGGTTTCTAAGTGCTATGCCTATTCGATCTTTAAACGCCTCCAGGGATGGGGACTCAAGCACTTCCCTGGGCAGCCTGTTCCAAGGCCTGACCACTCTGTCAGCGAAAAAATGTTTCCTCGTGTACAGCCTAGTTCACCCCTAGTGCAGCTTGAGGCTGTTCTCTCTTGTTCTTCCACTAATGACCTATGAGAAGAGATCAGCAACCATCTCTTCTCGCTGTCCCTTCAGGTAGTTATAGAGGGAGACTTTCATGATTCAACGTTGGTAAGCATGAAAGACCTCTTCTTAGCAAGGTCTTTTAGCAATTCTCATACTTCAGTTTAAAAACTAGTCTCTTGCTTTTGATCACTTCTCAACAGCACTCAAGGCAGAATACACATGCTACACTTGCAAAGCACCAGTTTGATTAAGGAAATAATTAATTGTATTATATATTTATATAACCGTTGTATGATATGATAAATATATTATATATTTGGTTTACTGCCGTAACATTGTCACTGGCAGAATTTATATTAGTGTTCATCAAAACTTTAGAGAAATAAAATCTGTTGTGAAACTACATCTGTAAAACGAGATGTGCAAGTCTAAGATTGACAGTCATCAAGCCTGTTCACATCCCTCTGTGATAAGGCACACGTTAGCACATATTTGACATTTCATGTGGCCCAAGTGAGCTCACCTAGAGACTCCTCAGTATTGACACAGTCTAGACAATTTTATTCATAGAATCATAGAATGGTTTAGGCTGGAAGGGACCTTAGAGATCATCTAGTTTCAACCCCCCTACAAAGGGCAAAGCAAAAAGAAGAAAATTCCTGCATGATTTATTGAAGCTCACAAGTTCACTCACCCCTTCTCAAACATAAAAGGTACTGAAAGAAACCAGAGAAGTACTCATGTTGTCTGTAGCTCTTGTATGTTTATGTGAGATGTCACTAGTTCAAGAAAGTTCTTTAATTCATTGAATGCTTATATTTTTGGTACAAGTTACAGAGGTAACTTGATCCAAGTTTATTTTATTGCATTAGATATATTTTTGTCGAGGCCAGTTGCTAACAGTGCAGCTGAATTTGGAATGGAAAACAGAAAGTTTCACACTGAGGATGAATAATTCAGTTTTAAGTTACTAGCAAGATAAGAGTAAGTGGATTGCTGTCAAATGATCTTTATCTTATTTGTCAAGATAAAGCATAGTCCCAAAGCTGTAAACAGATTGTAAAGGAGACATTTCCTTCTTACCCTTTCTTTCACAATTTCAAAGTTCTTCGCAAATCTGTCCAAATAAATGAGAAATTCTTTTTCTCTTTATAAGCTGATACTACTTAACCAAAAAAACCCCACCCTAGTTTGTCCATGAATACCTAAAACAGGCTTACATGCCCTTCCTCTTTGAATTGCACAAACATATTTAATTTGTGCATTCATGTACCTGCATGCCACACCACCAATTCTACAACATTTTTTTTTTTAAAATAGAAGTCACAAAACCAAAACATCTGCACGGTTAAATTTCTGATATACAAAGCTCCAGCCAGTTTATCCTAGCCCTTAGATTTATAGGCCATTTGTTAGGTAGTTTTGTCGCTGACCATAGCTACTAGTGTTGTTCCTGTTCATGGCAATAAGAAAAAGAAATTCTTCACCCTTTTCATTCTCCCTTTATTTTTCAAAGCTTCCTCTTCCAGAAATGACATCCCATTGAAACACAGACCCATCAGCTTCCTCTCTACACATCTGTTTGAGCAGTGCCTCAAAGGAGGAGAAAACACTATTCTGGCTAAATTTTGGATACGTCTTCAAGCTGAACAGTTGTTCCCACCAGCAGCAGCATCTTTGGATTCTGAGCACAACCTCAATACTAATAAATCCACATAAAATGTCTTTGAAACTGGAATAATTTGCACTTGCAGAGGATTTGGCCCTCAGACCAGAAGCTCAGCATGAAAAAACTTGTATCTCCATTCTTAATTATACCAGACAAACTATTTTCTGATGTGAATGTCTGACTTTGCCCTTGCCACTGTGGGCCCTCTTTATGCCCATTTAGGAATTTCAGTTTGGGGAGTTTCTGGCCAAATGTATTGCTTCCTGTGAATGTCATAACCAGATACCCAATGTTTGCATTTTAAAGATCTGACAAACTTTAAGAAGCCCTGGGATGAGTCTGGACCAGCCAAGAGACCATTGTTTACCATGGAACCTTGCGATAACTCCCTCAGATTACCTTGTTTCTGAGTGACTACAGAACCCCTCTCTCAATCACTGAGACAAGAGTCACCAGGAAAAAAGTAAAACTGAGACAACCCATGCTTAGAACGATGTACCTGGAGCAGAACACAGGAAACTCCATAAGACTTGAGGGAAGTGTTCTGTCTGAAGATGTGAGGCTCTGAAATGTATGGGATTCAAGGAGCTGTGGTTGCCCAAAAGAAAACAGCAAAAAACATTGTGTTTGGATGTGTTAGACTTACTCATTTCCCCCCCTTACTTTGTACTAGTTGAGCTATTTACATGAAAACATCCTCTTTGCTCCTTAAGAGCTCATCTGCTGCTTGCTCCCTGCCTGAAGTCAAAATAATGCAAAGTTTGTGAGATTTTAATCACCTCTACTGCAAAAAAAATTACAAAATTATAAACAGAAAATTATAACTTCAAGTGGGAACTAAGTAGCAGGAGCTGATGAACTCTTAAAAGCAAAGATCCTGTTATCATGCGAATACTTCCAGTAATGAGAAAAATTGAGCAAATATCATGTAAAAAACTCTAAATATTACCATCTCAATCATAGACAGCAGCAGGTCTTTCAGCCAAGATAATGGCAATTTAAATGACTTCATAATAAACTTACAAAGCCACGCTAGCATTTATTGTTTCATTAGATATCCATTTTTTCATCTGGAATATTTTTTATCATCAGGGTTCTACTTTGAAAAAGAGAATCCTCCCACAGCCTGATGTTTCTATACTTCATTTTGTGCTTTTCACACCTCTTACTCGTTTATGGCAGTTACATCCAAGATAAGCAAGGTACGTGTGCCTTATACTACAGCCTCCCTCTTCTTCCAGTTGAAGTGATGAAGAAGTCAGGAGTAAGCCCAACATCTTCAGGTTTAAGGCTACTTCAGCTTCCACATCCAGCAACCCTGCATGTGTGCCAACACCGCCATCAGGCTTGACAGGACTCTGAGCAAGCTGGTCCAAAGATGCCCCTTCCCACTGCAAGGAGGTTGGACTAGATGAGCTTTGAAGGTCCCTTCCAGCCCAATACATCCTGTGATTCTATGATAAACAGACAACTACTTCCAAATGCAGTGATTGTGGCATAGCTACCTTTTCCTAACTATTCACAGCTTTTTTTACCATCCCTGGTTAATTTTATCTTCTAAGGCTATACAGCACACAGACTGTGTTTTTAATAACTTTGCAAGGTTCGCAGTACCAGTGTGATGTTTTAATGAAACCTCAAGGAGTAAAGAGGCAGCAGGCCAACTATTTGAACTGATCTGTCAGGAAAGTGAGATATACAACTTTGGACTTCTATTTTTTGTTCTTCTCAGTTGTTGTCCTTGATTCTGCCCCTCTGCTCTGTTCTGCTCTGGTGAGACCTTACCTGCAGTTCTTGGTCCAGTCATGGAGCCCCCAACACAAGAAGGGTAGGGACTTACTTATTGGACCATGTCCAGAGGAAGCCACTAACATGCTCAAAAGGCTGGAGCACCTCTCTTACAAGCACAGGTTGAGAGAATTGGGGGTGTTCAACTTGAAGAGGAGGTTTTGAGGAGATCTTATAGCAGCCTTCCAGTATCTGAAAACACAGGAAAGCTGAAGAGGGTCTGTTCATAGGGGTGTGCAGCAACAGGACAAGGGACAATGGTTTTAAACTAGAGCAGGGGAGATTTAGATAGGTTAGAAAAAAATTCTTCAATCTGAGGGTGGTGAATCCCTGGAAAAGGTTACCCAGACAAGTGGTAGAAGCTCCCTTCCTGGAGGCATTCAAGGTCAGGCTTGATAGGGCCCTTAGCAACCTGATGTAGTTAGAGATGTCCCTGCTCACTGCAGGGTGTTGCACTAGATGATTTTTAAAGGTTCTTTCCAGTCTAACACATTCTGTGATTCTGTGCTGGATGCTATTGCAGACTGCAAAAGCCTCATTGTAATTTACAACAATGGACTTCGATCATTCTCTGCTAAAGGAAACAACCAGTGTGCTGTAATAAACACAATTCTCTATTATCCCTGCTTAGTGTCTCCAGCCAAGAAGCAACAAGAGCAGTTCACTCTTGGTCAGGTCCCAGTTGGGACTAGGTAATTACCATTGCAGTGGATCAGAGGCAATTAATTTTATTTCTCTTGCTTTAAAAAGCACCAATCAAAAGAGGTGGGGGGTGGGTGGTGATGCTTGTAATGCCAGAATACAGTCCTACACAGAGGTTACACAATTAAAAAAAGAAAATGTCAAGCCACAGAAAAGATAAAATTGGCTTACGGTGGCAGAGCACTGCAGTGCTGGTTATAGTCTCTAAAGACCTAGTGCAGGTTCACGGCAGCTCAGACATTGCTTTCACTAAACCATATTTCTTATTAGTCATCACAAAATGCAGCCAAAGAATCACAGAATCATGTGGTTGGGAGGGACCTCCAAAGGTCATCTAGTCCAACCCCCTGCAAGAAGCAGGGACATCACTCACTAGACCAGACAAGCCTGACCTTGAATGGCTCCATGGATGGGGCCTCCTAGGCAACCTATTTCAGGGATCCACCACCCTCAGATTAAAGAACTTTTTCCTGATGTTTAACCTAAATCTACTCTTTTCCAGCTAAAACCAAGATTCCTCATCCTATCGTTACCTGCTGTATTGAACTATTCTTCCACAGCCTTCTGACAGGCCCCGTGGAAGGTCTCTATAAGGTCTCCCTGGAGCCTCCTTCTTTTCAGGTTGAACAAACCCAACTCTCTCAGCCTGTCCTTGTCAGAGAGGTCTTTGCTGCTCGATTTTTCTCACTGAAATCTCAGACTAAGACACAACAACGTAGGCTTTCTGGGCAAGTGCTAGTCACTCTGGACACCATTCCTCAGGGTGCTTATATACACAGATACCCAACAGCAGTGCTTTCACTCAGAGAAAAAACACTCCTGAGTAGCAAGATCAACCTGCAAGAGGTTTGTCCAGCTTGTTTCCAAGCTCATATTACATTTCATTTTCAAAATAAGAAATCAACCACTGCAATAAATCCTGTCTGTCACCACAGCCCTCATTTCCCCTATATATTGGCTGTAAAACAATGTGGACAATATGTAAGTTACATCCTTTCAAATGTCCACTAAACATACAGCAAAAACACTCAGTTTGTGAAGAGGAGAAAACACACATCGAGGGCAGCTGTTGCTTGTGTTGCAGGTTAAGATGCTGGAGTAACCTGTCAGCAATAACCATCAACTTCTTTCTGTTCTAAGTGAATTCCCAGCAGGGATATCAGGATTCCTTGAAGGCCAGCCTACAGGTTTCCCTTTTCTATCACAAAAAACATCCAGAAAAGAATCTTCTGTATGAATAAGAGTCTTTTTGGACATGTTTAAAAGGAAGAGACATTCTAAAATATATGAGAGATGCTACCTTAGACCTAGTAAGCTATGTTCTGTTGTACTTTGGGGCAATGTACAGAAGGATATGCTACTTTGGACCCACTGCAGTGCTCTTGAACAAGAGACTGCAATAAAAATGATGTACAAGCTTTGCTAAATGATCTATTTCAATTTGTCTAACAGACCTCTCTTAACATCTTAAAATGTTATCTCATCTCTTTTGGAACTGAATGGGCATGTCAATAGCCTCTTGCATGGATGGATTGACTGAGGCTATTTCATAGCAGGTTTATGTGGGACACTGCAGAGAAATGCATGGAAAACATGAGACAGGATTGAATTGCACTCTCTGCTATACCGTTCAGATAATCTTTTTCTTCTTTCTTTTCCTGATTTTTATTTTGAGGTTTAGCTTTTGTTTTCATTCAGTGTGTTTCTTAGTGATTTCAGAAAGCTTGTCAGGTGAAATCATGGATACCTACACTCTAATACTTCAGGCTTCAAAATTTTTAACCTCTAGTCTTGCAAGCCATGCACTTTCCTTAGCACCCAACACGACCTAGACACAGAAAATAAATAAATGTGCACTGGCCAGCTATTCTGCAGTGGTTCCTTTGAAGTCTCTTACCTCACGTCCTCCCACGTTACAGAGACAACCTCCCCAGCCACAATCTCATGTCTGTCTGCTCTGCAATCCCTCTCTTTCCTGTCATAGAGTCCAGGAATTGGAGTACCCTCACTAGATGACAATACGTGTGGGGTGGTCCTTTTCTTAAATCCCAGCACACAGTCTTACCCTGCGAGGCAGTATGCCAGCCTACAGACCCTACAGCCTACAGAAAATCAAGACTGCTGCACGAACTGTCGTGCTCACAATCTCGAGTTTAACGTATGAGGTGTGATCCTACGCGCAAGGTGTAAGAGGAATGGTTAGGTTGGAGGAAAAATCAAAGCCTTAAAGTCATGAGGGTGTACTCCACTCAATATCCCTGTTTGGTATTGGCATAACACCACTAGGCCTTTTTGTGAGAGCGGAGGTCCTCAAACTTTTTAAACAGGGGGCTGGTTCACTGTCCCTCATACAGTGTTGTGGGCCGGGCTTTACTTTGTGCTGCCTGGCTTGTCCTGCCTGGGAGCTGAGGGGAGAGACGGAAGAGCCGCCCAGTGCCGTCGCGCAGTTGGCAGGAAGAAGCTCCTCCTGCTCGGTGAGTTGGGGGGTAAATACCGGCGGGGCGGATTGGACACCCTGGGGGGCCGTGTGCGGCCTGCAGGCCAGGGTTTGAGGACCCCTGCATTAGAGCATGTTTCTACATGTCAGAGCAGAGAGGAGCGTGTTCTAATGACACACAAAGATTCAGGGCCAAAGGCAGAGGGAAAGTTTTGAGTGCCACTCTGTGCACAAAGCAATCATCAGAATCACAGAGTCACAGAACATTAAGGATTGGAAGGGACC
Source organism: Rhinopomastus cyanomelas (assembly GCA_013400115.1). NCBI lineage: Eukaryota > Metazoa > Chordata > Aves > Bucerotiformes > Rhinopomastidae > Rhinopomastus > Rhinopomastus cyanomelas. Next base: position 451,896 of record VXBP01003383.1, on the reverse strand, counting down.
ACGAAAGATCGTCTAGTCCAATCCCCCTGCCACAGCATCTAGACCAAGTCACACAGGAATGTGTCCAAGCGGGTTTTAAACATGTCCAGAGAGGAAGACTCTACAACCCCCCAGGGCAGCCTGTTCCAGTGCTCCGTCACTCTCATTGGGAAGAAGTTCCTTCTATTATTTATATGGAACCTCTTATGTTCCAGCTTACACCCATTGCCCCTTGTCCTATCACTAGACAGACATCCATCCTCCCAACACCTACACTTCACATATTTCTAGACAATAATGAGGTCACCCCTCAGTCTCCTCTAAGCTAAAGAGACCCAGCTCCTTCAGCCTTTCCTCAGAAGGGAAGTGTTCCACTTCTTCCATCCTCATTGCTCTATGCTGGACTCCCTCCAGCATCTCCTTGTGCTCTTTGAACTGAGGGGTCCAGAACCTTCTGTAAGGAAAGGTTAATATCTATGTAAACACTGTGATAATTAAAGAAAGTGGAGGTTATGCCTGTAGTTGTTACACACACACACACAAGAACCCACTGTCAAAATACACATTAAACTGAGCAATCATTTGCTTAATAAGCAGGAGTAAAGAGATGGATTGAAGTAGAATGTTTTGCTCATGTATCTGTTGGCAAACACTTTACATCCCAGGAATATTTAGTTTATATTTAGTTTTATGTGGTACACTGAGAATTTGCACTCCAACCTCTTTGTATAATTTGTGTAGAATCACTCTAAGGATCTTAGGGGAAATAGCAAGGAACCAAAAGCACAAATGCATCCATAATAGTTGGCAATTTATTGCTAGCTATTCATGCTATTTTTTTGCTCAAGTAAGTGCTTCAGGTGTTCTGTCTGTCACAGTCTGCCATTCTGTTCCCATACAGCATATGCAGCACTGACTAGAGTCTGCCTAAATACCAGGAGGGGAACCTGCTTAATTGTCTGCTTTCTGGCTTCATAAAACAGCTTTCACACCTTAAGCTGGACTAGTTCACATCTGTATCTGTCAGGTTCCTAGCTTGCAAATGAAGAAATCAGCTGCTCCTGCTCCTGAAAGAATACCCAAGGGGACCAAACCTCATGCATAAAGTCAAAACATGCAGCCTGATTTCCATAAGGAATAACAACATTTTGTTCATAAGAACTTATCTAAATTACTGTAACTTTTATCTATTTTTATTTAGTTTGTGATGCAGAAGTTATGGTGTCTGGATCCATTCAGAGTTTTCACTAGCTCCACTTTGAGTGACACGTTGGAATTTCTCTTTTTTTAATAAACTGAACTTGAATAAAGATAAGGTAAAATAAATAAACAATAAAAGGTATTACTACATTAAAGAAACTTTATTAAAGAATAAAGTTTTATTAAAAAAAAAATAAAAAGTCCAGGACCAGTGACACCTTCCCCCAGGACAAGTCCTCTGTGGGGGAGGGGTCCTCCAAAACAAAACAACTCCTTTTCTTTTTCTTCTTCATGAAAGCAGAACTGCTGTACATTTGAAAATGCTAGCAATTTTCAAACTACAACATACCTTCTTCGTGGTAAGATGTCCAAAAATAGCAACCAACTCAAAATCCTGCCTATCAAACCTGAGCATCACCTCAGTTGAGAGACGTGAGAAAGACCAACCTTGTCGTTGTACAGGGAACAGATGGCTTCACTCCAGTGAAGTTCTGTCAAAGGTTTGAGTCAAGCTAAACCAATTTCTTTACCGTAAACATGAATGTTAAATGACAATAATTCATTTCCTTTAAAGGAAAGTGAATGCTTTCTTATAAATCAGCCTTTTCCCGGCATCAAATGTTGTATTAAAAGAAACACAACTTGCATGGCCTACTTTGCCGCTCCACACACAAACGTGTTTTCAAATAAAAGACTGTGTGCACTCTCCTGCATTTAGGGGATGCTAATAGAACATTAAGAATGGTGAGTTGGTCGCAAAACTGCTGGAAATCAGCTTTCTTTTCTACTTTACATTACAAAGCAAAGTCCATCACTGTGGCAACTGAATATCTCCCATGTAAAATCAATAGCAAAATTCTCACAGATTCTAAAGGATTTTCACACTTATCTGCTTTGACACCAGAATGATGTCTGGACATTACTAATTCAATTTTTCTGTTTGTGTGTAACTGGTACAATTTTTAATTTGGTAATTACCCAGTATTTTTCAACATGATGCACAAGATGACTGCTATCTCTTCAGGAGCACCTCATCAACATTTCTTCTTGCCCTCCCACTTGTTGTGTAGCTCTGAACTTCCTCGCTGCAGAGAATAATCCTTATTTCTCAATAGATATCTTTGTGATACTTCTGTCACTGCAATAGCACTCAGAGCTAAATAATTAAGCTTTGCAACATCCTCAATAGGTAAAACTTTTAGAGAACTAAGACCCAGAAGACAAATGCTCTCTGGTAGGATCTAAAAGTCTCTTACTCCTGTCCATGGTTCTTGACCATGCTTTTGGACTTCTGTCAAAGCCACAGTATAAGAAGGAAGTAGAAGGGTGGCACATGCTTGGATCCCATTCAACGTGGAAGTGTCTGCATCTGGAACCTGAAAAACTCTTCCATAGTTTAAACTTGACCAGAGGAAACAGATCTGACATGTTCCCCATGTTATGTGCACAAAGGTAGGAACAGACTTGTGTAAAGTTTCCCTGTTCTGTTTCACATTTCACCAAAGCAGCTCATCTTGATAACTGCTCAGATTAAAACAGAAAGATAAAAAGTGTAAAAGGATTCATTCTCTTGGATGATCATAGACTCATGGGTTAGAAGTGGCTTCCAAAGGGCATCTAGTCCAATCCCTCTACAACAAGCAGAGACATCACTCACCAGACCAGATTACCCACAGCCCCATCAAACCTGACCTTGAATATATCAAGAGATGGGGTCCACCATCTCTCTGGGCAACCTGTTCCAGTGATCCACTACCCTCAGATTCAAGAACTTTTTCCTAACATCTAACCTAAAGCTACCATTTTCCAGTTTCAAACCATGACCCTTTGTCCTACAGTTGAGGAATGCAGCTGGACTTCTTCTTGTAGACCACAGCTCAAGCCCCTAGATTGTCACATCGAATAGATGCGACATAACCATCATCACTGTTTGAAGAGAAAACACTGTCCTCTGAAACCAAAGGCAATGTAAGGAACATTCCATAAATTAAAGAGTAATACACACCAAAATGAGCCCCAGAACGTCAAAAGTGGAAGCTTTGAGGAAAACTGTGGTGCTGTATAATTTTGTTGTGTGTTTAAACATTCAATTAATGTGACATTTTGGGACAGGAACTAATAAAAGTATTAAAAAGATACTTTAAGTGTTTTTCCGTTCAGCAGAGCTCATCGTGAAGGAGATGAGACACTAGTATGAACATATGTCCCTACTTTCTACCGCTGACATGAAAAGCTCGAGGTAAGGACGGCTCGAGGTAAGAGCAACGTGTAGTTGGAACACACTCTCCTCATTTGCCCCTGCAGAGTTCCAGACTCCCTTCACTCCCTCTTATACAGCTTTGAGAAAAGAGTTCTTGGGCTCGTGTCCTGAATACTAGACATTGCTTTGTCACTCAGAGCAAGTGGAAAAATAAAAGATGTTAGTTAGACCTTCACAGAGAATTTCAGTACCTTCCTGATACCGGGTTTAAAGCACTGAAATGTAGATGCAAAGAAGTTTGAAATGTTTTCTAAAATTTAAACTGTCTCCTACTCCACATTTTATTATAGAGGTTTTTTTAAAAAGTTGAAGCATAGAGTTGTCAGAGGGCAAAGATCAGGTCTTTACATTCCTCCTTTGCTTTGCAACACTAGTTCTAAGCGATCAACAACAATTTTCATCCAATGACCAACAGCTAAAGTCCTGGGGGAAGTCTAATACCTGCAGCAGAGTTTAGATCTTACCTTAGTGGGTTTACTGCTGGGATATTCTTCTAGCATGAAAAACTTAGTTTCCCACTCACGCACCATGAATCACTTTCTATTGATTTTCCACAGCAGAATTAAGATCTAGAAGGAAAGTAAGTCCTTGCATGACCAGGTACGGTGCGTATAGTACTTCTAGACTTTCAGACAACTAGCTTATACAGATCACCATCTCCACAGCATATTAAAAATGCAGCTTTTAGTTATGAGGCTAAATAGAGACTGTAGGAGCTACAGTTTATGCACAGTTTAGTTTTGTGAGAAATCAACATACTGCATTTGAATTGCTCTGCCCTGTGTCTACTTTGGTCTGAAAACAAACCATTAGAAGTCAATTTTATCTCTCTTTATTCTCATAACTTGACAGACTGGAGAAAATGAAAGACAGAAAATGCCTGTCTTTTTCCCCCTCCTCTTATTCTTTTTCAATTTCTTCTATAAAAGGGAAAAATGAAAGCCCAATAAATATAGCTGGGGGAATGATGCCTGAGTTGTTGCTACACTGCACACATTCTTATAGCCTTCTAAATCGTAAAATGTTAAGAGCAAAACTAAATCTTGACATGTTGATAGCTAAAACCATACTGCAATATGGCACATCAATTGCCTGTTATGTTTTTTAGGACTAAAAAATATTCTCTTCTGTACCATTAACATAAATCAAACTGGTTAAATCACTTTAATACTCCAGGTGCCTTTTTTTTCCCTTCCCTCAGATGGTAAAATAGTTGATGTTGGTGCTAGTGGCAGAGAGGGGAATGAAGACGAGGGGGAAGGGAAATCAGACAGCTATAGATTTGCAGAAGGGTTCCATACACAAATCAAGCTCAATAAGATGAACATTTCACATTAAACAAAATAATAACCTGTTTTATGAATTTAAAGAGCTTCTGCAGGGAGGGGTTTTTTTCTTTTTTAGCCCTCAGGTTCCAGGGAAGCAATGCAGGTCTGTAAGTGCAGTATCACAGTTGCACTGTGGATGGAGTCGCCATCTGTGGATGTGGGATCATTTAAAGATTATTTGGAGGAGGTGTTGAGGGATCTGGTTTAGGGGTGAACTTGTAAGGTAGGGCAGATGGTTGGACTGGATGATCCCAGAGGTCTTCCAGCCAGAGTGACTCTGTGATTGTCAAACTGAGAGCAAACTTTTGAAAGCCTCCATCATCTTGGTTCTTGCCAATTGTTGATTCTGACTGGAGAAAAATTACCATTTTTTCCCCCCCAAAACTTCAGTATGGAGAATTTGTAGATATTGCAAAACACACAAATAGAAATGAAAGCTCCAGTTCTGCAGGTCTGGGAAATTATTGTGCACAAGTGATGTTTTCTGACTCAGCAGAAAGACATCCGTTAAATAAACAGAAAACAACACAATGTACCCAAGTGACATCTGACTGCTTTTCGTGCTTGGTGGGCTAAATCTCAATCACTAAGCAACCAAGTTAGAACCTCAGCACCCTCTCTGCTAGCCAGCAATAATGGTTTCCCCTCAAAGCAGCTCTATCCAATCTCTAATAAATACTTAAGTGTCTGATGGTGGCAACAGTTATTCTGGAATTCCTCTAGGCAGAGACAGAAAGGAGCCTGCAGAATCTCAGGGTTCATTCAAGGTGATCTGTCAGTGAACTAGCTTTTCCCTAAGAAGTTCTGTTTCATGAGCTGCCACTAAAGCTCTAATTAATGGTAATGGAGTGACAACATCTCATTTGCCTGATGAGTGCACAGTCCACCTGATGCCCATTCTTAAAGTCAAGTTTGTGGCTGTGTTCAAACATAATTATAAGGGTTAGTGGCTGTGAGATCGTGGTTCATTTCTGTCATTATTTACACATAATCTTGACTTTTGCTTCAGCATCTGTCCCTCAGTCACTCCTGTCTGCAAAGAAAAGGTGAAATAAATCCCCGCTATGCAAATTGCTTCAAGGTTTGTCTGTAGAGGACTCCTAGCTGTATGCACAGAGCATTAGCTGATTCATTCTCCAGTTTAATTAGACTGCTTGTAGCTATTTCTCTTTCTATCATGATGTGTTACAGAAGTGTTATTTCAGACTGTACTGCTGAGCGTCTAAGCAATTGGGTCCTGTTTCTGTTCATGCTGAATATGATGGCAAATTTCCCAATAAATTCATTGGTTTGGGATCATAGCTTAATGGGTATAATTCTTTGAATCTGCTTTTGGCATAACAAAGAGATTTCACTATAACTGTAGTCTTTGTTCGTGGCAACATTCAGGACATAATCAATACATCATTAAAGGAAAATCACTGAAAGTGTATATCAGAGTGACTAGGATTAAGATTTTAGTATAAGACATATCGTTAGAGAAATAGTGTCTATTTGTACGTGAAGAGCAACCTGGATGCAGAAAGATTTGTTGAAGCAGCACCTCAAGTCCTCAATCTCTCTCTTGTCTATAAACTGCATTCATAATCGACAGCTCATTAACAACTCATTACGGCGAGTGAGGATTGCACAAACAGGCGCAGTGCAGCAAAGGAGACAAAATCTGAATCCATAACAGAGAGAACAAGGAGATTTTTTTCAGTTGAAGACTATGGCTTCGTTAATAGTGTTTCAGTTAATTCTTCTGCATTTGCATTGCCACAAAGAGATGTACTGATAATTACAGTTCCTCAGTACCTGAGGAAAGATGTGTATGTTATGTGTAGATAACAGAGCAGCTGTGTAACCATGCAGTGACTGCCTTCCACAGCCTACAAGACTTAGGAATTACAAACTAGTAAAGTAAGTGTCATAGTCATAGAGTCAAGAAACATTTAGGTTAGAAAAGACCTTCAAGATCACCAGATCCAACCATTAACCCCACTGTCCCAAGACCACTAATAAATCATGTCCCTAAGCTCCAGACCTTCATGACTTTCAAACACATCCAGGGACGGTGATTCAGCCCCTTCCCTGGGATTCAGCCTGTTCCAAGGCCTGATGTGGATATACAGCAAACAGGAATCCAGCAGCTCTTTCTGTATCATCTGTGGAATGATTTCAGTAGTTTTTATAGCAGCCCAGGAAATGCTACTCAGCACACATCATCACTGGACACGCATCTTGATTCCTACATCTGTCAATTATGTTTTAATTATTCTATTTCATAAGAAACTCAATGTCAAACAAAAATTGCTATTTTTCAAATTCATGAGATGACACTTAGACTGATAGCTCCAGGGAAGAAGACTAACACATATTGCCCGTGTCCCGTGTTCTAGTATCTGTTGGAACAGCAGGTACACTGGCAGCTGTGGTTTGCACAGCTCCACAATCATCTATTGGTATAATAGCATCAATGACTCCTGATTCTGATTCTATAACTTCTACAGTGCAGTGACTCTGCTGTGGCAGGGGGATTGGACTAGATGATCTTTCAGGGTCCCTTCCAATCCTTTATGATTCTATGACAATAAGGCAGATACATCTGATTATTTAAGAAACACCATTCTTCTGCAGTAATATAGGTAACGGGAAAAGACAAAGTAGTCAGGGCAAACCTCTTTTAAAAACAAGCCAGGAATTAGCACAAAGACTACTGTGAGCACTCAAGGTTATATCGTTTTCTACGAGCAATGCAATTAGAAATTTATAGGAATTAATGATGTGCCTTGGACATTGTTACTTATTTCACTACACTTTATGTCAAGACTTGATTTGTTCTCTACAAGGAAAATTAAGAGCCGATACATTTCTTTTTCCATCCCTTTAATGTAAAGCTCACAACTCAGTGGAGTTATACTCTGCATGTGGAGCTCCTGTCCACAGAGAGGAAGCACTGCCTGAAGACATTTGGACATCCAGAAACTGCAATATTGAGTGCACGTCTGTTTTCTTCTGAGAATTTCTGAATAGATTTATCCTCCTTGAATTAAGGTTCTCCTAGATTTGAAGAATCTCCTTAACTTTCCCTCTGTCAGATACAGTTCTGTGCTGATCACAGCAAAAAGCAATAATATAACAAAACTGGAAAAATTACCTGCTCAGAGACTTCTGAAAAGCTTTCTTGCTTCCCGAGTAAAAGATTTAATATTCATGCCCTAAAGCACGTGCACAGACAGGTTGAAGACCATCCTAAGAAAACTAGACAAAGTTAAATTATCCATTAAACCATTTAAGCTATTGCTTCCAGCATTGCTACGTAGAAAGACAGGTGAAGCTGAAGATCCCTCTGCAAGACTATCTGTCGAGACCCACTTAATTTCAGGAAGGAGATGTTCGTGTAAATGTGTGACTACTGATTCACAGAGACTGGGATTTTTCAGATAAGACAGATTTAACTTTGTGTTTTACCAATCTTATGTCCATGTCAACATTAAATGAAATATTAACATAATAAAAGACATAGAGTCTTAGAACTACAAGACTGAGCGATGAGCTAAAGGAGACTGTGTTTCTGTTCCATTTACAATTGTGTGATAACATGGCTTGTGATGTCCACGGTCACATGTGCAACTGGCACTCAGACCACGGGAATTAGCCAGCATCACTGAAAATGTCCTCTGGTGATGACTAAAGTACCTCACACAGGCTCCAGGACAATTAGCGGTTGTACACGCACGTGTCCCCTGTTATGAAACTCCCATTATGTCGCAGTCCCGTGTCGAAGCCCCGACAGATAATGAATCACAGATGGAAAACTGTGGCAGACCGTACACGGCACGATTTTGCAAATGACAGGATGCACGTGAAAAAACAAATATGTTAAAACGCAGGAAAGACAAGAAAAACTCACCAAGCAACTTTATGTACAGTGCTTAAGCTTCATTGATTTTAATGAACCTTGGATGTCACATTCTAATTGGTGTGAAAATAGAGAGAAACAGTTAGGGGGAACCAAAGCTTTGATGAATGTTTCTGTCTGGCCATACAAGGAACTGGGAAATATTTTATTTCTCCCTGCCAGGACTATCAACAGGAGATGTTTATGAAAAACACAGATATGGAACTATTAACTGAACATAATTTAAAACTGCAGATCATTCCAAAAGGGCTGCAAGAATGTTTGCACTTATGGCCAGAAATGTTTGGTGGTGAAATCGTCTGAGAGGTGCAACAGCAAGAAGCAGGGTTGATAATTCTTAGTAAAAATGAGAGCATTCATTCCCTTTGTCTTAACACATGTCAATTTCCCTGCTCACCCTAAACCTCTTCAGGAGCAGACCTGTGCAGACACTCATATGTTTTCCAACTAAGATTAGGTCAGCATTTTTATTCTAAATTGCTATCTGCAGTGACAACCAAAGCTAAGATGTCACTCCTATTTATAATCCATACTGGAGTTTAAAAATCCATTTTGTCCTAAAATTAACACCGGTCTTATATCAAATTTGTTTAAATGTTTTGTATTTTCAATGGGTCATTTTTTTTTGCTGACACCTGCTGCAGTGTACATCAAATCAAAAGGGAAGACAAGGAAACCCAGGGACTTTGCATTCAGCATGGAAATTACCCATTTTCCTCCAATTTTTCAAAGCTTTACCAGGCAGGAACACCCAGAGACAATCCTTGTTGATTAGCAGTAAAATAAGGGCCTCTTCAAAGTCCTTTGTAGTAACTTTATCTGAAAGGTTATTGAAAATTGTGTCATCATTAGCAGGTGGCATTACGTGGCCTTGTTAATCACTGGGTCAGGTTAATTATTCTTTCTGGCTTCAGAAATCTAATCAACACAGGAATGGGGGCAAATGTTAAATATGTCTTTTGGTTTAGAAATTGTGTTTATAGAGTTCTGATCATCCCACCTTAGAGCAGAAAATGAAGTTCCTTTACATTCTGCAGTAGTTGTGGATCTTTAAAGACCAAAATATCAGTCCTAACTGTCATGCTGTTTCATGTAGTGGCTAATTTGTGATCAAATCCACATGCTTTTATGGGAAACACCAAAAAAATATTATTCAGACACTCTTTCTAGAATCTGTTTTAAATACCGGCTCAACTTCTATTTTTACCAGACAAGTCTGCTTCTGATTCAGTTCAGTATCTGTGTTCAACCAGGAATCTTGTAAACTAGCAGAGTGCAGCTCAGTCATCCTAACTGAGACACACAGCATCACTCTATGCTTTAGCGTCATCCAGGCTGGAAAAGACCTTTGAGATCATCAGTCCAACCACTAACCCAACCACACCAAGTCCATGTCTTATTTCAGGAATGTTCCACTAATTTGGAACATGTAATTAAAACCAGCTAGTAGGTGGTTTTACAAGTCATGCTTCAAGGGATATCGGAAAGAAGATAATATTCTTAAATAATTTAAAACATTCTTTTTTTAAGGCTATGGAAAATGGCCTACTTCAAATATTTGTCAACCATGCCAGCTAATCCCCAAAAACAATCTCATACAGCAACATATCTACCAAATAGCCTTTTTGAAGCACTGAGCTGAGATGTGCTAGATGTGGATCATTTGCTTTGCATATCAACAGTTGGTAGGAAGCCAAAGATAATAGAATTTTGCACATTTAAAAGTAAATATTTGCTCTTCTTTAGATTGCTTAAATTAGAGAGAGGATTTCCCGTCGAGAATATTCTGTTTCTCAAACTGAAAGCATTGTAAGATTAGTCGCAGCTATGGATTATGGACACTGAAGTGCCTTTCCATGCCTCTGAAGCACACTTGCCTGTGAAGAGATTTGTTACCTTCAGCTTTCCGTGGATAGAGCCACATGGTCCCACCACTCTCACATTGGAAATTCTGCTGGTAAGATCTCATTTAGGTCTCAGGTTCAACTGACAGACCCAACTACATTTGTTGGCAATATACCTTTACTTCCAAGAGCCTGGGACAGCAGATGAACCGAAGTGACCTCAAGAAAGCTCTAAAACAAAGCATCATTCACTCAAACACAGACAAAAAGGCTTCAACAAAAACAAAAGAGCCTTACCTCAGCTTTCATCTTTCCATCTGAGCCTCAGTAAATTCAGCTTAGTCCTCATGCTTCCATCTCTAGGTTAGGTGGGGGTAGATGAGACAGTTTTGCTTCAGGCAGACTTTGTGCCCCTCTAAGCCAGCCATTATCTCCTCCTTGTGCAGCTGCTCACACCTCACTTAAGCTCTTTCCTTCCCTTCAATCAGCATCTGAAAAGTTTTAGGGTCCTGCTTCAGCCTAGAAATGGTTTCCTTCCAGTTCTCACAAGGGCCTTTGAGGTTTCCCTTTGCAGTCAGGCAAGACAGTAGCAAGTGGGGTGCCTATGGTGTTTGCTTAGCCCCCACATCATCCAAAACAGTAGAAAGCAGACTTTAGTGGACATGACAGCCTCATTCTCTGTCACTGATCCAGAGTTTAATTGGTCAGGAGTGAGCTGGGTTAAGGAGTGACAAGGAGAAAACTGCATATCTTGTTCTTCCGTGTGCTCGGTGTACTGACACAGATGTTTTCTGTGAGGTCAGTAGTAATCGCTGTAGCTAATAGATTTTAAGGAAGCATCTGTCCCACAACATGAACAGCAAAACATTCCTCAAATTTGGGCTGGACTTCTGAGATACATGGTACTTTGACTTTCTCTAGGGCGAGCAGAGATGGAACTCATCTCTGTCTACCCATAGCTCTGAGCTTCAGCTGCCCCGAGCACCTGTGCACCCTCATTTGTTCCGTCAGAGCTACACAAAACAGGCTTCACCTGCTCTGCATCTGCAGTTAGTTTCCTGACAGAAGCACCAAGATTCTCGTGTGAGCAGTTTCACAATGTGCTCCTGGAAATGCAGTGTAGGGAATGAAGTCACTTTGGTCTGTGATGGACAAGACCAATAATTATAGTCTGATTCATTTTACACCCAGCATTTCCAGCTCTGGTCGGAGGAATAAGGGTGGAGGCCTCAATTTAGAGAGCTTTGATGTCTGCTATTCAGAAAAGAAGGGAGGACCTTGTTATCTTCCCAAATCCAAAACACCATCCCCTTCTGCACATCTGCTGCCTGTAAGTGCTAAAGTAAAGTGGGACACGGGCAGCAGAGGGCTAGACTTGTTCACTTGTGATACTTTCCATTTCCTTGCATTTGTGCAGCTACACTAGATCCGCAGCACGTTTATCTGCTATGAAACCATTCTGACTACATAAGAAACCACTGTGGAAATACAAAGCATGCAAAGAATTTGCAGAGCAACAGAATGCTTAATGCACAGCCAGCTGCAGTCACTTTTATCATATACACATAGTTCACAGAATCATTAGGGTCGGGAAGGACTCTCAAGATGATCAAGTCCAACCTTCAACCCAATACCTCCATCATCACTAGACCATGTCCCAAAGTGCCACATCTGCTTGCCTTTTGAACACCTCCAGGGATGGGGACTCCATCACTTCCCTGGGCAGCCTGTTCCAATGTGTAACTACTCTTTCCCTAAAGACATTTTTCCCCATCTCCAAGCTGAACTTCCCCTGGTGCAACTCATGGCTATTTCCTCTACTAATTTTTGTTGTGAGACGTGTTCAAAGGCTAATCTGAAGCAAAACTTTCCAAAGGCCCTGTATGGTTAGACTACCATGCACCACTAAAAAACGTTTTTGTGACTCTACAACTGCTTTCAGATACGAGAGACGAGAGGTCCTGGGACTGCCTTCTTCCTGAGAGGAGCCCTAGTGACTCATTAAGGTCCTCTCCACATGACATGTGAGAGAAGAGGGCAGAGCAGAAGGAACCACATTGCAAGCACCAGGGTGTGCTGACGAGGAATCTTGTTTGAAGGTGTTCAGGAGTATGGCTGCCTTAAAGAGACTGAGATCCCTCCAGAGGCTGGTGTGCTGAAGCTGCCCAGGAATCCAGTAACGAGTGTGCTATGGCTGCCCTCCTTCATAATGCTTTGGTGCAGATGTGACTGGTGCCAACACGCAACGCACCATTGTCATCAGAACAGCCTACTGTGTTGAAGATGAAGCACTGCATGATAACACCAGTCTCCCTGATGCTGCTTCTGTGACCACAAGCTATATTACAGTGTTATTTGATCTGGGTTGGCATTGTGCTTTGGTCATTTTGTTCTATTGATTTTTTGGTAATTTTTTTCCTATTTATTCTGCCTATTTGTTCCCAGGGAGGGGATTGAGTTATCATCCTTGGATGTGTTTAAAGAGCATTTGGATGTGGTGCTTAGAGATCTGGTCTGGTGGTGACCTTGACAGAGTGGTGTTACAGGCTGGACTTTATCTCATGGGTCTGTTCCAACCTGAATGGTTCTACTGGTTGATTCTGTTCTATTGATTATCGATTTTGTTCTATCAATTACTAACAAGACGATCCCTGATGTTTGATGTCCAGTGAGAGAAAGGGAAAACATTCCACAAGCTTACCTTTGTTAATTCTACTTTATAGTCGATAAAGCTTGGCTGTATGACAGTAAAATTAGGTAAATTACAGGTATTTCACACACACACACAAAATATTCCTAGCACTCACGTGTAGGATTTGTTTAGTTTCCCAACCAAACAGTCTTTGCCAGAAGAAACAAACAATCTGGTACCTGGAAGCAGATTTGAGGGTGACTCAAAGCCTAAACAGGGCAGGCAAAAACACCTCTGATGTTTACACAAAATATTACTGCTGATACTATAAAATGCTCATCAATTATTGAGAGGTACCGTCCCAATGCAGTGAGAACTGCCTTGGCCACTGCACTCATGCTAAATCTTCATTGCAAGAGTTTTCATAAAAATTAATGAAAGAACTAATTATAAGAATACTTGTAAAATTATTAATAATTAATACAAACTAATAACCCCCCCCTAAATTTCTACTAGAATTTGTATGTTTAATACTAAAGTATTTGCAAACAGCATTCTGAGTGTGAAGAAGGTCAACTAGAATAGAGCTCTGCAAAATCCCTGGTCAATTTATACCAACTCACCTCTCTTCCACACAGGAAGGTCAAGTCTTCACTCAGTGGAGCACAGTCCCAGGGCAGCAGAGCAAGGCAAGCAGGGCAGGATGGCAACAGCAGCAGTTCCTACTGACTGTCTAGTGGTCTTCTGGCAAAGGCAAGGTAACAACATTTTAGGGTAGACTTTAGATTAGGGGTTTAGGGTAGATTTAGGTTATACATCAGGAAAAAGCCCTTTAATCTGAGGCTGCTGGATCACTGGAACAGGTTGCCCAGACTGATGGTGGAGGCCTCATGCCTGGAGTCATTCAAGGTCAGGCTTGATGTGAATCTGGGCAACCTGGTCTCGTGAGTGATGTCTCTGCTTGCTGCAGGGACTAGATGTCCTCTGGAGGTCTCTTCCAACCCTATGATTCCAAGAGCCTGACTATAAGGTTAATCCAGGAAATGCAAATGACAGGGTTAACGACAAGCAGAGTCACGTCAGCTCTGCAAGTGCTCTTAGGGCCCTGGCAGAGACAGATTCTTATATAAAAATATCCTAGTTTTAACTGACATAATCTGAAACGGGAAAGGCTTTGACTTGTCTAAGTGTTTGTGATAAAGTTGTGTCTGGTTTCATGACTCTGACAATTTATTAGGGTTAAGGAACTGTAATTTCCACATTAGATGGATTTGGTGCCTGTGTTTTACAGATGAATGAGGCCAAAGCCCTGTATAGTTTTCTCAAGGCAGCACCAAGTCCAGGCTGACTTCTATTTTGTGTCTATTTGGCCACTGTCAAACAAAACAGCCCTTATAAGGCAGTCAGTTGATCATTCAGCGTACAAGCAAGGTGAAACCAGAACTATTGGCCAGATGAAACATGAAGAAGGGAAATTCAGTGGTTCTAAATGCACACAGACACCTCGATATCAACAACACGGCTACAAAAAGTCTGCACATGATGGAGAGCAGGGAGAGGTCATGTTTACTGCTGAGCTGATCATCACCTGATAAATGTAAACTCTTATCCTAACTAGCCAAATATCCTGCCTCTTGGAAACACATCACAGACCAGGTTCCAGACGTTGCCAGTCTATTTCCTGTTTATTTCCTTTTTAACTGTCACTCTGCAGAAAAAGCTGAACGAACTATCCCCTAAAGTCTTTTGCTTTCACTACCAGATTCATAAAGGACAAGTAGCCTGAGGCTTGATATTTTCCAAGCTTTTAAATTTTTTTTTTTCCTCTGTTTGCAATGAGCAAGTGTCATTTCAGTGGCAATTCAGAAGCAAATGATCTGAAGTTCAAACTGTGACTTTTCAGATTAGATCTGCTGGTTACAAATGTTCTGGATGAAATGGAGTCCATTTGCAGCAGACAGCAATCCCAGTTGGCAGAGGTAAGGATTCAGTGACAAGGCAAAAGCAGATTCCAGTGATCCAGGAGCCCCTAACGCAGCAATGTGTCACCGTGCCAGCATGTCTTTGTTTACAGCCCACACACCTGACTGGTTTGCTCAGGAATAACTATCGAAGGGATTCACCATAAAACAAACTGACTGCTGGGCTGTTCCATTTCTAAATGCTAGACTCTCTTCTTAAAATGCACCATCCGATGGCAGCTAGAGAACAGAAACATGGAGCCACACAGGCAGCTCCTTCTCAAACCCATGGCTTTATATCTGCAGCCTGTGCTTTGAGCGCTGGTCAGCAGTTAATAAACATTGATGGCTCTGGCTTCCTCACAACACAGATCTTCTTGTAGTATTTAATGGAGTGAGGAGACATGGTAGAGAACATGTAATGGATTCCTACCTAACAACTGTGTTAATCTGCTAATTAAATGTTAAATCACAGTGAATAATTCAATGTGAAGTATTTGACAGGTCAATTCTTTGACTGATTGCCTTCTTGAGAACAGTTATTTGCTCCACAAATCCATATTCCATCAAAGGATGGAATGATCACCAACAGCTCAGCCCATTGATTCATTATTTTACTACTGAAATATGGATTTCTCTTTCTCCAGGTTGTCATCTTAAGATAAAGGGAATAAGCACACAAACTCTTCCCATGTAGAGGTTTGGGTGCATGAACATTTTAGACATAGATGTCATGAGACATACCAAGCAGAGGAATCTAATACTGTCTGTGCCACTGACTACATCACTTGGAAGATTTGGAAAAGCAGGAATATTTAAAAATCTACTGAAAATGTACTATCAACTTGGAAAAACAGCTAAAAGCTTTAAACTGAACAATGCTATGTTTAGATTAGATGTAAGGGAGAAGTTCTTCACTTTGAGGGCAGTGAGGCACTGGAACAGTTTTTCCAGGGAGACTGTAGATGTCCCCATCCTAGAACGGCTCAAGTCCAGGTCAGATGGGGCTTTGAAGAACCTGGTCTAGTGGGAGGTGTCCCTGCCCCTACTGGAGGTTGGAACTGGGTGATTTTTAAGGTCCCTTCCAATACACTTAATTCCATGGTTCTGTAAGAAATCACCAATCTATCACAAAAAACTTCCAAGTATTACCAAGTATTAAGTATTTTCTCATTTGAATAGCCTGTGCACCTGCTCACCCCTCATTCCCTGCTGGATGGCCAGCTTTCCCTCGCTATTTTGAAGGACAGACTATGGTGACAGTCGCACACATAATGGTCCTCTCTACATCTGTACATCTCTGTCTCAGCTGCTTTTCTGCCATGGAGATGCTCAGGATACTTCTTTCACTGAGAGCAGAACATTAATCAAAAAGGAAAAAGAAGCAAGCAAGCAGGAATCATTTTCTTTTTTGTCCTCTCGATTTTTCATAAGCTCACTTCATTTGTAATTTTAATAAACTCAGTGTTTTTTTCACCTTCTCATTTCTAGAACAAGAAATGAAGAAAGATGTGAATGAAGGTGAGTTTGAGAAATGTGGAAATGTTGTTGGTTAAAAAACACTCCGATGGCTTAGAAGTGAGTCAGTAGATGGCCAGTGGCTCCCAGTGAGCAAAGGGTACTTAAGTTAATTGCATACACAGCATAGAAATAAAAATCCTGTAAAGGCTGATGTTTAAAACAGACCCAAAGATCTGTGAAGAAAGAAGCAAGTGCTCTCTATAGGTAGAAGCTGGGAGCTGGTGCAAAGTGGAGTGTTCTGTGATCCTCTTTGGTCTGTAGTCCTTTGCTTGTAAAAGTGCAGTCAGAAACCTGGGAAGAGGAAAAATCTCTCCTGTTCCACAACACAGACTTAATTTTCTGCTGATTTATATCAGCAGGAACTGTTAGAATATTTAAATATAACACTGAAAGGACCTTACTTTCTCCACTGGCATTGATTTACAGCTTCAAATAAATGACATTTAACACAGAGGAGTTATTCCAGAGGTCTTTTTTGTGCAAAACACCTTCGTACAAGTCATTCATTTTAAGAGACAGATTCAGTTTCTCCCTTTGTGAAATACCAATATTTATATACATTGATGATATTTTTCACACAGAACTGGTGATCAGCTGTACCAGAGCCCAGACACAATTTGAAAGTGGTGTTGGGAACTAGTTTGTGGCCAAACCCTACTCTTGTCTTTCACAAGAGTGTTTGGAGAATGGAAAGTGACATGGCTAGAGTTCCACGCTTTGGAGCCTCGCGCCAGGTAGTTATGTCTAAGGTATGTGGTATGGAAAGGGTGCAGTAACAACACAGGGAGACCACTCAGGTATTTCTTTCTTCGTATAAGAACAATTTTTCTAATTCATATATTTCCTACTGGTAAAATGAGGATCCTTAGAGGTTCCTGTGCGACACTGGGCTTACTGGTATGGGGACTGAGGTACACAGCAGGTTTTTCTACCTAAACGAAGTAGACAGATCATAAGTGGAAAATATGAGAGAAGGACAGGAAGGTGTCTCCTGTCAGAAGGATTTTGAGTTTTTATGTTTCTTATTTATTTAAAGATTATTTGCTTGTTAAATATATTTTTTAATTTATTGCTTTTTTGCAAGCGGGTCTGTATCCTTGGGTACTTGGCAGACTGTCAGAGGCTACAGCAGCTGCTCGGTGCATGACCTCACGTCTCAGAAAACCACATAGGTGTGAGCTTTCCTGATCCTTCTGTGTGATCTGGAAAACAGGCACCTCAGAGAAATCTTTGACAAATCCTGCAAAATTTCACTAGAGCAAGACAACAGAGACAGTCCAATCAGCTGAACTATCTCCTGCCCTCCTGTATGAAAACAACCGGAAGGAAAGAGCATCTTCAGTCTGAAGAAGACCCTAGCACACGGTATTCCTGAAATAGAGCTGTCTGTCCCACATCAGAAGAAATAAGACTGCTGTGTGCAAACGAGAAAATTATGTTTGAGAGAGGCAGAGAATGAGACTGAACGTGGATCTGGGGAGCAGGCAGTGCTCAAACAGAAGGATTGGGATGATGGCATGGAATAATTCATGCTTAGAAAGCACTGACAAGCTAGTCCATTCTTGCAGAGCAGCTCTCCTCTCAGTCTGCATGCAGGCCTAAGTCTCTTCAGTCTTCTACTGTCAGACAACACGACAGTAGACACCCACCACAAAAAATACAAAAACCATATTTTTCAGTTCTGGGGCTGAGCTGGAGCTGTAGGCTGGACAGACCCTCGTTCACCAACAATGTCAAAGACAAAGATGTCAAATGTCAGTACAAAAGCTAATAGGATTATAAAACCTTTTCTCTGTACCAGGAGAAAAGAAACAGAAATTGAGATAAAAGGGAATAAGCCCTTTAAAACTGTGACAATGGGTGACCATAACTACTTTTATATAAACTGGCCCTACACGGTGTCAAAAATGAGGTGTGGAAAAGCCATTTTTCGGTTCTATATGAGTTGAATAGTTCTAACAGCTTTAGAAAATGCAAGAGGAAAACCTCATCCTAAGTAACACCTAAGGAATGTGATTAAATTTTGGATTGAACATGAAGTACAGTGACCAAGCTGTAACTCTCAGCTACACTACTGCACTGAACTACCAAGTGGGTGCTACAAAATCAGGAAATGTGCCCACATCTTCCTCCCTTTTCCATCTTCATTACATGTATTTTCCTAGTGCTGAAATAAATTGCTGGGTTTGACTTTCTGAATAACTCAGCCCACGGTTCTCTTCCATGAGAAGGCTTTTGTAGGCTCCAGGCTAAATGATAATCCAAAGAAGTTTCCCTTGAACGAATTTTTTTTCCAAATCTTTCCAATTCTTTTCCAAAAACAACAGTATAAACGAGACTGAAAATGCTCTCACTCAACAAAACAGGCTACCAGATGACCCCTGAACCACAGTAGGGCAAATCTGATGGACATTTAAGAAGAAAGAGCAAGCAAGTAGAAGGTACTGATTTTTGACTGGGATTATGGAAGAGGTTTCAACAATCGTGGAGATTTTTAGGAAAATGAAAATCCATAGACAGAACCAGCACAAGATCTCTCCAGACACCTGAGCAGAAGAAAATTCTATGGGTACAAGTGACTCTTGCCTGTGCTGGCAATTTATTTTTCCTAACATCCTGTGTCCTCAACCACGGACAATTCCTTCTGCAGATGAGACCTTTGATATCTTGTGTCTGTTTTAATTCAGGTGAGAAGGCAGAACTATAGTGTGGTGGCAGCTGAGAGATCCACAATAAAAATCTCTGTTCTCCATGGTTGCATCCTACTTCAGCTCTTGAAGGCTGCAAAGACTGCTTGAAAAAAATTATTTGTGTGAGCCATACAGGTATGACCACCTAGCAGAGTGAAGTTCAGAAAAGTCCCTCCTAGCTCAGAAATTGGTTCCGTTTATTTCCTCTCCTCTCTCTCCTCTCCTCCCCTCAACTTCTTTTCCTCTCACAGAATCACAGAGCATTACGAGTTGGAAGGGACCTCGAAAGATCATCTAGTACAATCCCCCTGACACAGCAGGATCACCTAGACCAAGTCACACAGGAACACATCCAGGTGGGTTTTAAACATCTCCAGAGAAGGAGACTCCACAACCACCCTGGGCAGCCTGTTCCAGTGCTCTGTCACCTTCACTGTGAAGTTCCTTCTGTTATTTATGTGGAACTTCCTATGTTCCAGCTCACGCCCATTTTCCCTCGTCCTATCACTAGATGATATTGAGAAGAGCCTGGCTCCATCCTCTTGACATCCACCCTTCACATATTTATCAACATTAATGAGGTCACCCCTCAGTCTCCTCTTCTCCAAGATAAAGAGACCCAGCTCCCTCAGCCTCTTCTCAAAAATGAGGTGTTCCACTTCCTTCATCATCTTCATTGCTCTATGCTGGACTGCCTCCAGCAGCTCCGTGTCCTTTTTCCTAAGAGGCCCAGAACTGGACACAATACTCCAGATGTGGTCTCACCAGGGCAGAGTAGAGGGGGAGAAGAACCTCTCTCGATCTGCTAACCACCCCTCTTCTAATCCACCCCAGGATGCTGTTGGCCCTCTTGGCCACAAGAGTACATTGCTGGCTCATAGTCATCCAGCTGTTCACTAGGATCCCCAGGTCCCTTTCTTCTACACTGCTCTCCAACAGCTCAGTCCCCAGCCTATACTGGTACCTGGGGTTGTTCCTGCCCAGATGCAAGCCTCTACACTTCCCATTGTTATACTTCATTTAATTTCTCTCAGCCCAGCTCTCCAGCCTGTCCAGGTCTTGCTGAATGGCAGCACAGTCTGCAGGGGTGTCAGCAACACCACCCAGCTTTGTGTCATCAGCAAACTTACAGACATCGCACTTTAATCCTTCCTTTCCTTCCTCTCCTCTATTTTTGTTAAGCTTGGACAAGAATGTCACAACTGCTAAAAGGGAGACAAAGTCTTAAAGATTGAAGAGTCCAGAAATGATACCCAAATAATATTTAATGCAGTGGGACTCAAACCAAACAAAGAATACTTTCAGCCCTAAACAAATGCCAGAGCTAAACAAAAATCACCCTATGAAAGAACAGAGTTATCCACTCCTAGTGCAGCAGAAGTTCAACTGCTGGAACAGCACAAAGCAGAACAGAGAGCATCAGTAGATAAGAGAACAGAACCTGATGGATATTTTCAGTAAGCGTAAAAGCTCTGTTACCACCGTAGTGCAGAGATAATGGTTTCTACCACTACCATGCCTTGCAGTGATTGTTTTGCCAATATATGGTATAAAAGAAACAAAGGCTAATAATTGCTTGTCAGCCCTGACGAAGCATGACAGGCACCAGCCATGGGAAGGGGGATGCCACTTCGCTGCTGCATCCGATAGCAGCAGGCTGCACAGTTTGTACTGGTCACCTATGCAATTGGCTCAGGACTGCAAAGGAAAGGACATCCGAAGGTCAGTTAAACAAGCTGTTTGTGTTTCTCCAGCGAAAATACATTCAGGGACTCTCAAGCACTGAGACCACCTAAAATTGAGTAGAAGAGTGTTGCGAACCACGCGGCAGATAGATCTCGGCTTTGCTCACAGATCAGGTCCGCATGAAGTTCAGAAAAGCTGCAACAGGAATACTTTTTTCCAGGAAAACACATATGTCTCAGAACCTCCCATCACAGAGAGGCATCTAAATATAGGCTAATTACATGAAGTGATATGCAGATAGAGATTCAAACCGTGGAGTGGAGGCACGGAGGGAACGAGTCGCCAGATGAAGCCTCATTACAAAAAAGCTTGCACACTGAAAGAGAAATCACAGTCCATGAAAATCCTTTGTGAACTAAATGAAATCTTAGGAAAGTAGAAAAAGAAATGCTGAGAATGTTGTTATTGCCCATTTTCCCAGTTATCATTTGAATGAAGCCTCTCAAGTGTGGCTTCTTAAACACTGGCTTATTCACTTTTAATTCACAAAGGCCTGTTTTTGGAGGGTTTATTCGGTATGTTTGTATTTCCATAGTAATAAGGCTCTCAACCTTTTCAAACATGTTTAAATAAATCTTCCACAAGGCACCAGTGCTGTTAGGAACCCCACCTGGAGTACTGTACAAAAGTATGACCGTCACAGCCTAGGGCTCTCTACATTCTAAAATTCAGGGGTCAGTTAATACTTTAGTCTTCAAGATCTTCTCACTCGTTCAGTAACAGCCTGGCCTGAGATGGAGCAAAGCAACTACTCACACATTAGAACATGTAGGAGATCAGCAGTCCAAGATGTAACCACATATTTAGGACATAATGCTGATTGCTAGTTTGGTTTATATCTGAAAAGAAAACTACATATTAAATTTAAAAGCTGGTTTAAAAATATACAAGCATGTTACTAATCTTGGGGAAGGATTAAAAACATTCTCGTCCTTCGTCACAAATCTTTTAAGGCTAATTTTCTAGTCACTTACTTGGGTCTGACGACTAAATTTGATGTAGAAATTCTAGTAGGTGTTGTTCTCCTGGAATAAATGTAAATATTTTCCTGAGGGAATAGAGCAAATGTTCAGTAAGTTTATCAGAGGCAGGACTCTTCCATTTTCATTGTGAAAAATCAGTTCACCGATAGAAATAATAGAACAGAGTAGCTAATAAAATTAATGGTACTGAAAACAAACAGAGGCTGTACATAGTGTTTTGTGGGAAGAGAGAAGAAAAGGCACACAATTTGGTGTGGGCATTCCAGAGCAAACAAGTCTGCAGCTAATTGGTTTTATTCCCCCGGTAAGTATTTTGCTGGGGAATTTCTCTGCGTCGCAGAGACTGGATGTCTCAAGGGTACAATACTGGGCTGCGGAGCCTTTCACCTCTAGAGCAACACAAGGAAGAACCAGATGATGTTTTGTAAGCAGTGTACTCTTTTATTTAATTGAACATGAGACTCTATAAATATAATCTGGACTTTAATCTAACGGATGTTCAGGGCAGGTTTTAGTGATGCTTGAGTCATAGAATCGTTAGGGATTGGAAGGGACCTCGAAAGATCATCTGGTCCAATCCCCACACCACAGCAGAATCCTTTTTACTGTATCAGAAGTCTGGTCATCACAAGCACTTGATGACAGTTTCAGGCTCACCAATGTAAGTGACATAGAATGTGAATATTACCCCAGAAAATTCAAGGTTTTTGACAAAACGTCAAGGTTTGAGATGAATTACTGTATTAATGACAGGGAATTTACATCACGCTTTCTTAAGCAGCAGAGCATCAGTAGGTGTCTTCAGTCCCCAAGGCCATCATGTCAACAGCTTTCATCATCTTAGTACCTTCCAAGAAACTCCTAAGACAGCACACCCTCAGCATTTCTAGATTCATACAAATCAATGAAAAATAAATCAATGAGCCAAATAACATCGTACACTACAGGGAGAACAGCACCATCTGAGCACATAAAAGAAGAACCCTTCAATACTTTATGCTGTACAAACCTTTTGGCGAGTACAGCTTTTTAACTGCTATCTAACTAGAAAGGTTTCTTTTAAGATGTACATATATTTGTTTTCTGACAAAGAGCACTCTGTCTATAATCAATATTTGACTTCTCTGGGATTTTCCTTTCAGCATAGTGCTTTGAAAATGTGCTTCCTTCGCTTTGAGGTGCTAGATCCAACAGGCAGCAGCCTGGATTCATTCATTTATATGATCCTGCCAAACAGAGATACATTTTCCATTACTTATATTCCATTTTTCCTTACTTATTTCTGTGTACTACCTCACCTTGTGGATAAGGATGAGGGGTTGTTAACGTTAAAGGGAAAGAAAATGGCAAGACTGGGCTCCCGTTCTCACTGCTAGTCACAACGTCCTTCTAAACTGCAGCCATTTTGTCTTTGCTGTCGTACTCACTGCGACAGATATCGTGTAGACAGAAAAATTACAGTGAACAATGAGGAATGTCCGTGTCCTTTCTCGTCAGCATCTTGAGGGGGCACATGTACTTCCTCTTGTTTTTGAGCAATACTGCAGCTCCATCACCTTCAATGCAGGCAGGGGTTTCAGAGAAGCCTCCTCCCATACACAGGCCGATTCACTTGCCAGTAGGAACTCTAGAATTCTAAAGAGTGAATATATAAAACCTAACAGTGGCCAGTACCATGCTGTGGCTGCACCTTGCACTTCATAGCTTGTCTACACTGAGGATGTTCCAGGAGGAATTTCACACCTAGGCTGAAGAAACCTGTTTTGACTTCTGTGAGCTATTTAGCATCACAATGAACAGACCTGCATGCACACTGCTGAAACACTGACAGGATGTGGTGGAAGAATCGCTTTCCCTGTCCAAACAGTGAAGTCAAGTGAACAGTACCAAGAAGAAATTCCTATTTCTGAACTTCCTAACTGCAGAAAAGGAGGTGAAAATGGCTCTGGCAGGATTGTGGACTGTAGTGGCTACCACTCCTTTGTGCAGTTCAGCCTTTCTGGAGTGTGTAACCCTTTGATTGCTGCTAATACAAGCGCAGTACATGATAAAGAAAGCCAGGAGCACTCACTCTGGATCTTCTTTCTCAAATTTAGCATCAGTTTGGGGGATTGTGCAGTGCAACAAGGAAGGAGACAGCAAAGGAAAAACAAAACAGATCAGATGACATTTTTGCCACTCATCCCTATCCACCGCTCTGTCTGTATCACCCATTGCCCTCTGAGTATCACCAGGAACTAAAAGATTTCAGTGAAATGCTACAGTTATATGGAATTGTCCTAAGGCCTGCCACTTTTCAGGAGGCTGATATGCTCATCTGAAGCACTTCTGATGTGATCCACAAGCTTCACTATCTTCTGGGATCATGGCTCAAATGGTACACAGATTTGACAGTGGCACTTAGAATCATAGGGTTGAAAGGGACCTCCACAGGTCTTCTAGTCCAACCACCCTACAACAAGCAGAGACATCACTCACTAGATCACGCTGCCTACAGACCAAGGATGGGGTCTCCATCACCTCTCTAGGCAACTTGTTCCAGGGATCCAACATCCTCCAATTAAAGAACTTTTTCTTTATGTCTAACCTAAATCTACCCTTTTCCAGCTTCGCACCCTGACCCCTCATCCTCTCATTCCCTACCCTATTGAACAGTTCTTCCCCAGCCTTCTGATAGGCCCTTTTCAGGGAGTGGAAGGTTACTACAAAGTCTCCTCTGGAGCCTTCTCCTCTTCAGGCTGAACAATGCCAACTCTCTCAGCTCATCCTCATTAGGGAAAAAAACAAACCCAAAGCTTCAGTGACCCGTGTCAGTACATTACCCATCCTGTGCTAATAATCTCAGCCTTGCTACAGCTTCCATTAGCTCAGCACTTTGTTAATGCTCTCACGGATCGCTTTTCCTTTCAGCTCAGGGTACAGGCAGAGCGAGCTTGCTCCTACTCACAATGTACGGAGCGAACACACTGTGGGAGGACTCTACAGCAGGAATTATTTGCCACTAGCCACGTGGAGCAGACTGTGCTCATGGCAAAACAAAGGGTTTAAGGACATGAGCATCCCCTAACTGAAGTGGTAGGAGAGAAATAAGGATGTGCTGGGAGGGATAGAGGGCAGCAGCTGAAGAGTCTCTGATTGATGGTGTAGGAGGGTCTCCCATACACAACTGACATTGATCTATCTTTTAATCTAACAGCACAACAACAAATCTTAAGGCAATCAATTTTAATGGTATTAATAGTCCCATTCAAATTATTCACTTTCTACCTTAATTTAGGAGGCTGGCTTCATATTTCCTTGGCAGATTTGTCAAATAAGTACTGCTTTCAGAGCAGCTTCCCTTTCTGCTCTATTTCTTCAGCACACTTGCTTCTGTAACGAGTGTTAGAATTTCTTCCCAGGACAGAACAATTAATAATTCATTCATTTGCTGTTTGTTGTGATAATATTTCTTCCTGGTATAAATCATTTCCACCTAGGCTTGTTTTTCCTCTTGGCAAACCACAGCCAAGCCTCACATATCTTAATTGAATGCAAGCTCTGATCAGTTTAGATAATCTTTGCCATTCCCGAGTCAAGTCCGGGCGCAGGTCAGGACTCCCCATTCTAGTCACTGCCCTCACTTCATCTATAATTTGCTGTCTTAAATAAACCATCAGATCAGCACTTCTGGGCTATTTTTTTTTCCATTCATTTCAGGCCTCATCCACTGACCAGGCCATGGGAAACAGTGGGAGAATTTATTCTGGGAACAATGAGCACGGAAGAGGATTTTTATCACTTTCCATTGCATTGAACTGGGCAGGAGGAACAAATGGAGCAGTGCTGGGATGAATGGCTTCGGGACAGAAAGCAATAACTTGAGCAGCAAGCTCACACAACTTACAGCCCCGCAAGCATATGATCATCTTCCATGGCTGCTTAAGTCTCTGGAATAAGTAAATAAATAATAAATACATGAACAGAAGCCAAATTTCAGTATCCATGTAGCCAATAGCCACAGAGTGATGCAGTAATACTATTTCCCACTTTAATTTGTTTCTAACTAAGATAAGAACATAAATATATGTAAACACCATATGTAAAAACCATACATTCCCACTACGAAGGGACTACATTTTCACTTGAGGGAACACAACTATGGGAATGCAATTAAATAAATACTTCCATTTCAAAGAACGTCCTACTTTCAGAAAATTCAAACACTTTGAGAATGGGTATCTCTGCTAGAAGCTGTAAGTTTTATTTCTCCTTCATTTTTCCTATTGTCTTCCATAATCATTTTCTCCTGACCATTTCCAGAGACAGATTTGGTGCATTTTTCATCTGACACAGTAGGGCAGTCCTGACATCCTTACAACCTCATGCTCTCACCTTGGGGACCCCTCACTACAGGCCATGCTGGCCTCATACATGTAAGTGGAGAGTTGCCTGGTAGATCTGGGGATATTAATCATAAATACATCTGTCAGGCATCCATATCCCATCTGTAGGGCTGGGATTTATCTCATCTAACTTAAAACCTCTACAAAAACTGCTGAATCACTTTCAAGAGAGGCTTGTCATTTCTACCTACGGGAGAAATGGTCTAGTCATGTAAGAGTCCTCTTTTGCCAGCTGACCAAACCTTTCTGTCTAGCTGTGTCTCAGCCAATTTTGAGCTGTAGCTGTCGACATCAATCTGTTAGCAAGAGAATATATTGACTATGACGTTGTACAGATTAAGAGGGCACACAGTGAGGCTGTTTGTGCTCATAAGAAGCTATGAACTCAGTTTCAGAAGAGAAACCTTGATGTCAAAAGCTGTAAAACTTTGAGGGGGAAAAAAAGGGAAAGTGAAAAAGAAAGTGATTTTACAAGACTGAGGAAGAATCTGTTTCTTACAGCAATGAATGCTTTTCTCTGACTACCTCACCAACAGAGTCCCCAAATACCTGCATCATGGTGACAAAACCAGAAATGTTTAAGCTAGTAGTGTCTTTGTCTCAGCCTTTGGTGACCACACTAGGCAATAAGCAGTTGCTGTACTTGCAGAGACTGTGCACATGGGGTTGCTTGTCTGTCCTTAGATGGAACAAAAGGTGTCCAAAGGTAAAGGTCTAAAATCTCACTGGAGGAAGTGATTCAGACCAGTAAACGTAGACATCCAGTACCATTCTGGGTGTTTAAATGATCTGATAAAACCAAAATACACCCCATTCTGGCAGATAATGATGCAATACCTTTTGGAGTAGCCTCTTGAAGTCAGGTGTGATAGCCCTAGAGCACAATGTTAAATGCTCATGTAGTGTCTAAATCACATCCTCAAAACCGGATTAATCCTGCTCTTACAGCCCTGGCCTGAAAGCTGGAAAGTGAAGAGCAGCAGTCAACTAATGAGGAAGTAACTCATTTTGCCTAAAACCAATGTAAGATGCCTGCTGTGTCTCCACTAGTGTTTCAAAATACCTCCCTTACCCAGGTCGTGAAGATTTCCAGTCCCTGAAGGGGGCCTATAAGAAGACTGGGGAAGAATGTTCAACAGAGCAAGGAATTGTAGGATGAGGGGTCATGGTTTCAAGCTGGAAAAGGAGAGATAAAGGTTAGACATAAGGAAAAAGTTGTTTAATAAGGGGGTAGTGGATCCCTGGAACAGGTTGTCTGGAGAGGTGGCAGAGGGCCATCCCTGGAGCCATTCAAGGTCAGGCTTGATGGGCTCTGGGCAATGGGGTCTAGTGATTGCTGTCCCTGCTTGTTGTGATGGGGTTGGACTAGATGACCTTTGGGGGTGTCCCCCAACTCAATACATTCTATGATTCTATTTCAACTCCAGATCTCCCATGCATATCCTATCTTATGTCTAACTGGTTTCACAAGGAGACTCCCACTGTGATTTCAGATTCTTGTGTTATACTTAGTAAAATGCACAAGTCAAACGAGCCACTTCCCAAAGACCTTCAGATGTAAACACAGGTTCTTCCCAGTAGCCTGTTGGATCAGAAGTCTTTTATCACATTTTATTAAGAACAGAGAGAATCATAGAATCATCAGGGATTGGAAGGGACCCTGAAAGCTCATCTAGTCCAATCGCCCTCCCACAGCAGGACCACCTCACAGAGCTCATATGACGAGCTGTAGGTCTCTTCCAAACTTAATGGTTCTATGATTCTAAGATATTATGCTGGGGGACAAACAGGAGATGGAAGAGTTAAAAAATGGAAAGAGAAGAGAGGCAGAAAAGTTTAGGAGGAGAAGGAAAGGTTAAAAGGAAAGAGAAACACCCATCCCACAGTAGGAAAGGACAGAAGAAATCCTTTTATACAGAAGCTGTCTCCAAGGAAAACAGCAGAGAATTTTTTCCTTGAGAAAGGCAGGAAGGAAAAAAGTATAATAATTCTTTCCCTCTTTGAGATGTTGTAGGGAGATAAGTGCCTCTGCCATATTTTAGTTAGTGTATGAGAATAGAGATAACCCTATCAGAAAATTATCAGTAGCAGAGAGATGTGTCAGAAAATCATTGTGGAGGTTACTCTGGAAGAAGATGTACTTCACGGCAGAGCATAATTATGCGACGGTTTCACAGCAAATTATACGGCTGTTGCAATTAATAAAAGTAGAACACAAAACAGAACATCTTAGCATTTATCTCACGGTCTGATATTTGAATGTTTGCTTTTGAAATCCAGGTATGCTGTATCTGACTGCGCACTTAATAAGCCCACTCTAAAATATCCTGTAACCAGTGATGAATTAGGCAAGCATAATCGCTGTGCTGAGTAATTAATGCATTTTTAAAGGCCGGATACCAGTGTACAACTATACATCACACAAGTGTGAGATACAAGACAAATTACAGTGTAATTGCAGTACCTAATGGATATTAAATATGACTGTAAAGTTAAAAGGATGTACATGTTGTGACTGCATTGTGGACAGCGCGGTGTATAAAGACACCACATATAGTCCCAAGAAGAGAAATACAGATCCTGTGCAGAAAGAGCTATCTGGAAGATTCACAGAATCACAGAATGTTAGAGGTTGGAAGCGACCTTGAAAGATCATCTAAGTCCAAACCCCCTGCTGGAGCAGGGTAAGCCTACAGTACTGTCTCAAGATGTCGTACGTGGGGCTCAAATCCTTGACCCCAGGAATTCAGAGTCCTATGCTCTACCAACTGAGCTAGCCAGGATCATCAAGGAAGAACAAATCTCAAACCACCAAGTCTTGGCGAAAAGGGTCAAAGATGTCAAGAAGACTGGAAGAGGTTGTCTAGAGAGGTGGCAGAGGCCCCATTCCTGGAGACATTCAAGGTCAGGCTTGATGGGGCTCTGGGTGATCTGGTCTAGTGGATGATGTCTCTGCTGGTTATAGGTTGGTTGGACTAGATAACCTTTGGAGGTCCCCTCCAACCCTATGACTCTATGATTCTGTGACTAAAATATTGACTATGAACCAATTCTGCACTAGACTGGAGGTAGTATGTGCACTTTGAGGTGATAAAGAACAAATGAGAATTGTTGGTACTGCTGATGGCTCATGCAGTCATGTTACAGGAAAGAGTCAAGTGATAGTAACAGGGATAACCCAAAAGAGTAAGCCCACATATGGCCAAGGTCTGCACCTCTGTGTGTGGAAGGGGACCTCAGCTCTGTGTGAAATAGAATGGGTGTCTTTGCAAGGCATTTTGCTCTCATCATCCCTTAGATTTTTACCTATTCCTTTCTTTTTTAATATTTAGAAGCCAAATTCATTCGTATAATTAATAGATTAATATTTATTCTGAAAGAATCTGTTCAGTGTCCATCATGATTCCCAAATTTCAGAAATGTTAAAAAAATCATAGTGCAACAAATCTAGAAGCCTTCATAAACCTCCAACTATTATATTCTCCAGCTTTATAACTTTCAAACTCACACCTACTTGGTCAGACAAAACACAGAACATGATTTCACACCCTCTGCATGCTGCTAGTCCTGTTTGGATGGAGACAGAGACCACTTGGAGCTAGGAACACTACAGAAGCAAATGCGTGTGGTGGCCACACCACCTCACCCTCTTCAGTAGTTTTATCAAAGCTTCCTACTATGAGGATTTTTCATTGATCTGTCTATAAAATCAAAGCCTGAGCTCTCATTACATGATTTTCCTGAAAACAAACCTGAGCAGCAAAAAAGCTCTGTGATAAGAGATCTACAATGATGTAATGAGACAGTGAGTGAGAGAAAAGACTTGGTCATAAAGTGCAAAGTCTGGGTTTTCTTGGATATTTGGTTGCACAGAATCATTTTTGTTGGAAAAGACCTTTCAGATCATTGAGACCAACCACTCCCCAGACAGATCACCACTAAACTATGCCCCTGAACACCACATCTCTAAGGCTTTTGAGCCCCTTCACTGCTGAGGACTCTACAGCTGTCTTAGGCAGCCTACAAATAGGTGGCATGAACCATGTTAAAAATTATATAGCCTTTCAGTTTCTCTTTATCCTTCCTCTTCCAGACACAGAACACATGGTAAATGTCTCTTCCATTTATTTCCATCAATATCTGATAATTATGCCTTTCTATTCTTTAGTTATTAATACCTGTGAGTCCTGGACCTTGACTAAGAACCTGTGGCCACAAGGCAATGTGGACATAGATGAGAANAGGGGGAGAAGAACTTCCCTCAATCTGCTGGACACACTCCTCCTAATACACCCCAGGATCCCATTGGCCTTCTTGGCCACCAGGGCACATTGCTGTGCCATGGTTAACCTGTTGTCCACCAGGACCCCCAGGTCCCTGTCTTTCATTCATCACAACTTTGGCTAGCAATTTACTAGACAAAAAAACAAAAGTCAGCTCTTCCATGAGTGCAGAGATCAGTGTAATTTGACTGAGAAACCAGAATTGTTGTAGGATGAGTCTGAAAATCCTTTCTATAATATTGATTCAAGTGGGCAGTTAAGTCCAGCAGGGTAAGATGGAAGAATGCTTTATGGCCCTTTCTCTTAATAGGGATAAAAAGAGAGCTGCAGCTTTTCAGATTACTTCATCTGCCATCTCCTGCCCACATGGAGCTGTTTCACAGGAGTCATCCTTTCCCATGAGAGCAAACAAATGGCTCCAGGAACAGGAGATGGACAGAAAGGACTTTGCCAGGGAAGCCTAAATTACACCCTGCCAGCAGATGTCCAGACTAAAGATGCAAGACAAAAATTCCAGTTTTTCATGCACAACAGACTCTTTTCCTTTGAAATTCATGATGAGTTTAACACAAGATACTTAATGCATTCCCCTAGAAGTCATTCTAGGAGACTAACACTGGGAAAACACCCTCTTCACTGAGTAGCTGTGGGCTGCTGCAGTGAACACAGACACTCTAAGCTAAGGTAAGACCTTACCCCACTGCCTGCACTGAGCCAGCTGTCACTCTCAGACCGCTCTGATTCCAAATGTCTTTTGCAGACTTTGGCACTTGCTTTGGACTCTGAGACGATCAGGGTGTAACAGGAGAACACTGGAAGCACCAGCGCTGCAGAGCCCTTCCCACCACTTCCAGTTTCTCATCCTCTCCCAGCTGTGTGCAAACAGGCTACAGGGCTGCAGCCTTCTAACAGCTTGGCATCAGGGTCACACTTTGATTGAGGACACTGAACTAGATGCATTTGTGTTTGCCTGAGCCACTGAAGCAGACAAATCTGAAAGCAAAGTTTTCTTGGCATGACATAAGTTAATTGGAGCATTTCTGGACTTGTCTAGGACTGATCTTTGATAGGATGGAGTCCAGTGGAAAATACAAATGTCAAAAATAACAAACAAGAGATTTATGCCCATTTGATGGTGTGAACCCTCCGTTGGTGGTATCTAAGATCTTTCCAGTCTTAGGGTTCAGAAGATGACAACTTCCTCCAGAGGATCAAAACTACTATTTTCTGAGGCTAGAAGAAAAAAATTAGACTATTATGGAAAGACATGGGAAAGCACAGGCACCTCCTCTCACACATCTACAATTCAGATGATTCCTAACAAGAGGCATTCTAAGTTTCTTCATTATTTGAAAATAGGGTATTTGGTAATTTTCCTTTAAAGCAAAATCCACCAAAAATCCAGACAAAAACACAAGGTCAAATATTTTTAGACAACTCTCCTTTCTTTTACTTCAAACCCAGTTTTTCTTTTACTTCAAACCCAGGTTTCTTTTCATTTCAAATAAAACTGCTAAAGGTGGTTTGTTGAACAAACCATTAATGTAGACATTTTCACATTATTTAAAAAAATAAATAGTCTTTCTTATCATTTCTCTTTAGTTTCTGAGTTTGTGTGAAAAACTGAGTGACTTCTGTAGTTTCTTTTCCAGCCAAAAGGCTGGAATTTTGTAGGGTTTTTGAAGGTTTTTTTTTCTGAAACTGAATTTCTGACACAATTTTGTAATTCCAGGAGAATATCTCCTCCACTAATAAATAAACAAACATAATGCTGTTGCAATACAGTCCATCTTTCCTTTCTCTGAATATCAGAGCTTGTGAAAGAAAATCTAAACAAGTGTAAGCAAACCAGAATTTCAGAGATGAAAGACTGTGCTTCCATCAAAAATCACGCACACCTTTCCAGACACAGAATTTCTTTTGAAAATTTGCTTTTCATTTCATTTGAAAGTGCAGCAGAAACCTTTAATTAATGGGAAAGTTGAGGGTTCTTCTGATATGTTTTTCCCTCACTGCTTAATCACCTTCTCTGTGTAAAGATGCTTGTTTTATTTCTCGTTTGCTATTGTCTGACTGCAGCTTCCAGCTATTATACTTGGCGATGCCTTTGTCTTCCAGATTAAAGAACACTTCAGGAGCCAGTGTTTTCTGCCTGTGAAGTTACTCGATCTGCGCTATAATCAAGTAATCTCTCAATCTTCTTCTACTTTAAAGGAGTGTGAGGGATGAAAGAACTAACAAACTATGAGCTCTGGAGGGGTACTAGGATGGAAACCCGGTGTTCATTATGGGACCTGCCACTCACCCTCAGGCAAAACAGCTTATCTACCCCTGTGTTTGCCTTGCTACAGACTTTTCTTGGTTGTTTAAATTGCAAAGTCTTTGGGTGTGTCTGTAGCACAACACATTAACAACCTTTTTCAGATCCTCATTAGCGCAATAAAAAGCAGCTAAGCCTTAGAACAAAGGGATCTGTCCATCGTAGCTCCTTCACACTTCTGTGGGGAGGTAACTGTTCCCATACTGTTCTCTAAAGTCTTTCTCTGCATGTTTGCTTGAAACACTGGCTGTCTTAGAAGACAGAAGGATTCCTGACCCGACTTTATAAAAGTTAGGATCTAGTTAACAGTAAAAACGGAGTGTTTTCCCAAAGCATTAATTCTAAATCCCAAAAGAAAATCAATGGAAAAACAATTCCAAATATCTTTTGGAGAGAGTTCTGAACTAACTCATGAAGCTCACTTCTCTGAGACTATTAGTTGCTCTGTTTTACTCAACGATAGGCAGGAGGTCCCCACCCTACAAAAAAAAAAGGCATAAATAATAATATTTTTTATTATGTGCACTTTGTACCTTGCTCTTGTAAACATTTCTGCAGCAATTCAAGGCCTTACATGACAGACACAAAATGGGAGGCATCATTTCAGAGAGAACTAAGCAAAACCAGGACAGTCGTGTAGAAAGATACAGGGACAGGTACAAATTCACACCCACACTACATGTGCTGGTGTAGCTGTGTACACACATTGTGTACAGGTGTACAAGTCCAGCATACACTCAAAACACCTTGGTAGGGGAGTTGGAACTGGATGATCCTGTGGTCCCTTCTAACCCAGACTGACTGTATGACTTCGTCTGGGTGATCCTGCTGTGGCAGAGGGATTGGACTGGATCATCTTTCAAGGTCCCTTCCAATCCCTAATGATTCTATGATTCTCTGAGTCTACACTTGTGCATAATATATACAGATATAAATACACACATTCATTAAATCTCTGCTTATTTGTCCAAGTAACAGATGTCACTGCTAAACTGTCTATACAATATTTTCCTATGTCAACAGTATTTTCTACTACGTCCATGGCTCAAACACAAAAGCCCTTCTAACCCAACACCCCAAATCACCTCAGAACAGTCTTTCCTCGTAGGTAAATCTGTGCTGCACACTGGGATACTGAGGAGAGCTCCAAATGTGACCTGCAAGGGCTTCTGGCAGGTTGGTTTGAGTTCTGTTTTGACATTCACCAAATCTGATGTGATTCTGGAAGCAACTAAAATGTTTATTACATCTCAAGGACATAGAATGTCTCTCTAACTGGACGGCTGGAAATTGTACTGGCGCCTTCTTGCCTGCTTCAGTGTCTTAAACCAGGCATGAATCAGAAGCAAATTGCCAGTCTAATCAAATTCTACCTGAATATATGTTACACACAGTTGCAGAAGATGTGCTATATCTTGAAAAATGGAAATATTTCGAGGCATAATCAGATCACTTTAAGTGGAAAAGCAGTGATCATGAATGCCAAATGAAATTAGATTGTAGAAAGTACAGAGTGGGTTATTAGATAAGGGCCGAGTGATCACTAATATAAACTATTGATCACTACTTCCAAATTCCACTGTATGGCTGATATCTGCAGTGTTCCTAAGCATGGGTCAATTGTTATGTGACCAATACCCTCTAATTTTATTTATATTTTCAAAGTACATGCTATGATTGCTAAGAAACAGTCAGTGTGATCCATAAAGCCTGATTCATCCCTCATTAATTCCAGTTTTGGCAACATAGAGAATGATATTGAGCTCAACAGCAAATAAGGAAGTTTAGCCACAAAGATCTAATGATCATTTGTACGATGATATTGATATTTATATATAATGGCTGATAACTACCCGAAACTCCAGTGTGAATGTTTCAGAGCTGCAGGGCTGAGCTGAGGGAGATGGCTGCAGATAGATAAAGACTTATGTGGTTCCAAAGAGCATTCTTAGCCAGGAAATAAATCTTCTTTCACTGCCATGGATACTCAGTGAGCTAAAACAAGGAGCCAAAGGGTGTGCAGGTCTGTGCTGCTGTATGGACAGGGATAAGAAACTAGGATATCAGCAACAATGGGATGAGAAATCCCCATAAGGAAGGGTAGCAACCCTCCAGTTTCTTGGAGGGCTTTCATAGAACCATTCAGGCTGGAAAAGACCCTTGGGATCATCGAGTCCAACCATCAGTCATACTCTACATGTTCACCCTAAAACGTATTCCCCCAACACTACATCTAAGAGGCTTGTAAACACAACCAAGGTTGGTGACTCAACCACCACCCTGGATAGCCCATTCCAGAATGGAAGAGTCAGAGCAGAGAAAACCCCAAAGCACCCAAATCCCAGGTATTTGGAATTATATGATCCAAGCCCAGCAGCCAGTGGAGGTTTACCAGTGTCACAGAAATAACTGCTGGCAGCACTGAGCAGATACGTTAGAAAAAAGAGAGGAAGAACAAAAGAGAAAGACCACAGATTGACTCGCAGAACATGAATTGCTGGACTTCTGCCTTCAGAGAATCACCAAAAATCTGTCTCTTTCATTACACGACTCTACTGAGCGAGGTGCACACACCAGGTTTGGGGCCCAGTTAACCCTTTACTTTCCTGTGATTTTGAAGATTTTCCTCCTGAATATGACATTCAAAAAGTACAAATCTAGACTTCTTGTGCAGCAGCTTTGACCTCTCTCTCGGGTGTATGGTCTTGAGCCATTTTTGTATGGAAAAGAGAATGGGAGTGGAAAAGGATGTGAACAAAAAGAGACGAACAGCCTAGCTGCAAAACGTTCCAGTTCCATGAACAGCACAAAGGATAGATTTCAGTTTTCATACAGAAATGTACTCCAAAAAGATTTCCAGCATGATATCAAATTGAAAAAGCTTCCAATACAGTATCTGGAGTTAATCTTCTGCTGAACCTCACAATGTGCCTGTTGCATGTATTGGTCAGGTCAAAAGTATAATGTTCATTTGAGCCCTTAGTCTGAACATTCACATCTGAATATTTGATTTGGGTTTTTTTGGAGTGTAACTAGAATTAACACTGAGCTACTGCACACTAACAGTACAAATTTCTCACGGTAACTTTGCCAAACCAAGTTGCTGGATCAATGGAAACCAACAGCACTTGTCTGGGAACTTGCTCTCAATTCCAGTTTGATAGGAGGGAGATCAACAGAGCCATGGAAATGAACAGTGCCATTCCAAACATTATGACCTGTTAATTAACCAACATTCAAATAATCACTCCTGGGCCAACCATAAAATTTGCATGGCTCTAAACAGTAGTCCAAGCAAGTCCTTGTTCATTAGCAGGTCAGATTGGTTAGATATAGTTTATTGATTTACAGATCAATGAAGGATGGTATTTAAAATGCAGCAGGGACTATTTATTAAAAGCTCTAGTTGAAACTCACAGAAGTGCTAAAGCTCTGTGTAATACACGATATATATAATATACCTAAAGATAAAATCTCTACTGTATGAGGTGGCAGGGGGGTTGGACTAGATGATCTTTCAAGATCCCTTCCAATCCCTAATGATTCTATCATTCTATTCTATGAATCTATAATTATCCAGACCAGTGAGAACTGGCACCAATTTTGCAAGCACATTATGCTTTTCAACATCTGGCTGATGTTGAGGGTTGTAGGTGCTACCACACAAGCAAGAGTCAGAAGTTATAAGGAACGCACGAGAATATCTACAGATGCATCCAAGAGCGCTTTTAAAACACTTTACAATCAAAAGCAAAGAAATAAAGCTGTAGAAATCGAATTGGTCCCATGGTAAGAAATACTAGGGTCAAGAAAAACACACTGTAAGGACTATACTTCAGAACAGTTCATCATCACTCAAAAGTAAACAGATTTGTATTTATTATCTTTCTCTTAAGATTCTCTTTTGCAACGTCGGTTCCAGATTAAGTCAAAGAGCTTCACTCCGTTTTCAAATTAATTTCCCATTGTGCTCATCTCCTCAGCAATCCAATTTTCTGGCACCACTGTGGAAGTGAATTTCAAGTAAGCACACACAGAAATAGGATTTTCAATTCACTCATGCAAATACTTGCTCTGGCAGAGCACGCGTGATCGCTCCCTCCAGAAATAGAAACTGGAGCACGTGAGTCTCTGGCCAGCTACAGCCCGGCGCTACAATAGGAGCTCCTGCTGTCAGCGTATCAACGACTCTTGGAAAATGGGTTGTGATGAATGCCCTCAGGCCACAAATATTGAAACACGGTAAGCAGCATCCACTCAAAGAGCCTAGGAATCCTGACCTAAACAGAGTTATTCTAGGAAGTCATAAGCAAACACAAAAAATACAAGAGACGGTGCAGTTATGCAAATGACCGGCTTCAAATTATTTCTGAGAGAGGGGCCATTGGTTTCTGTTCCAGGTGTAGAGATTCCAAGTGCAAAATTAATTCTCTCCAGTTACTCAACAGAGAAAACCAAGTTAGCTTGGTCATGACTGACTGTTCATTTACTTATTAAATTGTTCGTGGGGCTGTTTTCCAGCGCTTGGCCACAGCGGACAAACCAGGGAGAGGCAACGGAGCACGGATTTCTGGACACGCATAAATCCTCACGGCTGTGTAGTCTTCGGGATGTATTTTGCCTGTTCTTTTCCATTTGATCTTCACTTCAAAAGAAGTTCTCCTGCAGGTGTATGCAGGCTCTACTGTAACACAATAATATTATGCTTTTTATTCTATCCATGTGTTTCTTTAAATCCTGCAGTAGGCAGAAGGCTGGAAAGACCGGCTGCAGCACAAGCCAGGCCATACAGATGTATTATCAGTGGGTTATTTTCTGCTGTTTGACAGTAACAGCCACATTGGGGATCCTTTCCCCCCCCTTCTTATTCAGACATGTGGAATTGCTTGTTTCTGTTGGTAATGAGTCAGTGTTCCTAACTCATAAGTGCTTGAAATTTCCTTATTCCAGACAAATGACAGAATAACATGAAAGATGCTGTCACTGACTGCATTTTTCTGCAACCTCTGTGACATATCTCAAGTAAAGTAAAGAAACAGGACATTTATTTTTTCCCCCATCGCAGGGAAGAGACTGCAGTGGATTCAAATAGTTTTAACTCTTTATTCTCTGACAGCAGAAGAGAAGCAAACGGTGAGCACTAAAAAAAGAAGCATGGAAGGATGAGACACGTAATAAGGAAGCAAGATCAGAGCTCCACCAGCCTGTTTATAACTAGCAGAGAGGAACTAACCACCTCAGGGTGTTGATAAAGATGCCCAGAGGGCTCAGGAGGGAAGGAAGGACTGCTGGACCCTGCCCAAAGATTCTTGCCCTGTATGAGCACAGCAAGACATCTCTCTTAACCGATTACGCTGGATTTTCTTTTTTTAACTAATAAACTGCTTAAAAAGAAAGGTCCCTCTCTCAGCACTACGATAAAGAGATGTGTTCTTCTAGGAGCCCTTGCTAGAGAATCACAGAGCTTCAGCTTGATTGCTTATTACCACAAGAGTGCTCCTCCAATGAATATAAAACCAGCTTAACAAGCTTCAGATCACCAAAACTGGGACGCAAGGGCTAATACCTACTGTCTCCTCTCAGGAGTGACACAGCAGCAGTGATCTTTTGTGACTGACTGAGCACGAATGCTATTTTCCCCAATGTGGCCTAATCTACCCTGTCAGACTTGCAGGGGGTAAACTAACATCAGTGCAAACCCTTCAGTTAAATCCCTGTGAACCATTCTTTAAATATCCCCCTACATGTCATCTTTTAGAAAGGCAATTGTGCTGCACGACACCCTCTGAGGCTCTGGCATCTCATTGCCAGAGGAGGAACACAGTTTCGCGATATCAGGACGTGTAGAACTAAAGCAGATCATCCCTGTTAAGAAAATCCTTTAATTTCCTGTGCAGACAGGAATTTCTAGTGGGGGACATGCTAACAGCAAGAAATTCAATATGCTAGCAGCAAGACTAGCCATCTACCTTGTCACTGGTGGCAGCCAAGGAAGCCACTAACACTGACCTGAAGTTAAAACATTTCCAGAGTTGCCCACAGTGTCTATATTTGGCCCACAGAGTGAAGAAGAAGAAATTTGAGGATCTCAGGACCAGGTAATTTAATTCAGACAGACCTAGTAGACTTTCTGCTGCTCTACTTTCATTCTTAACATTTATATTAGGAAGGCAAAGGAAGCCTCAGTTAGCAAAACCAGAATAAGACACTTGTGGTCTGAAGGATGCTAAAATCTGACTTACCTTTCAAAGTTTTGAAATTTTACCTCTAATTTTATGCTATTTCTCCTTGAATTGTTGCTGGTATGTGTCATGCCTACTTTGAGATACAGCAACCATAGCCAAACCTGGCTATCAGCCTTTCCCCACAATTCAACTTCTGATCATAGAACCCTTACACTCATTGAGATTGGAAAAGACCGCTGAGATCATCAAGCCCAACCAATAACCCTACTCTACCAAGGCTCATCACCAGACCTGATCTCTAAGCACCACGTCTAAACAATCTTTAAACATTTGAGGCCCCTTCCAATCCCTAATGATTCTATGATTCTGTGATCTCTGCAGATGGAGACTCAGCTCTTTCCTGGGCAGCCTGTTCAGTGTCTGAAGCTTCAGCTCACCCTGCAATATTTCCTTGTAAACAGCTACTCTTTAATAAGCATTTTGGAGATTTACTTCATTAATTTTCAGTGCCATCAGGTCAGGCTGGATGGGGCTCTGGGCAATCTGCTCTAGTGAGTGATGTCCCTGCTTGTTGTGGGGGAGCTAGACTGGATGATCTTTGGAGGTCCCTTCAAACCCTACGATTCTGTAATTCCATGAGTTTAGTGCTCAACACTGTTTCGTCAAATCAGGTCAAATGCAGTGGGTGTTTGTCTTCAGACTGAGAGAGAAAACATGACACCTGTAAGTAAGGTACGGAGAACATCGCAGCGAGCTAAATTGATTAGTTAATCTTGTCTTGGACCTAACCAACAGAACCCACCAATGACACTACTCCTAAAGCATTGCAGCTGTTCTGAGGGAAAGCTCTGCAGAGATGTCCCGTTCTCGTCATGCTTCCAAGAAAAGTAATTATTTTGCTCAACTTCCAGGTTGAGAATGACTATTTCTTTCACGATCTCGTTTTCTGAGATCCCAAATAGGATATTTCTTCAGTGCAAACAACCTCTGCCCTCCAGGCCAGCACAGGATTTCTTAGATGAATAGCTCCATGTATTCTAATGAAGATGTACTCTTTGAAATTGGGTTATAAAACTCGGAACACCTAGAAGCTTTTTCCACCATAAAAAAAAACCCAGCCCAAAACAAGCCCCCTGTGCTTCAAGAACAACTTGTGTTACCAAAGAAAAACTCCTCAACAGCATGAAAGCATGAAAGCCCTACACATCATTGCACAGGGAAAGTTAAGTTGTGTTAAAAGGGATGGATGAAAAGTAAAGTCTAAAAGAGTGCTGGCCCCATTCTGGCGTTTGTAGACGGAGGTTGTGCTCAGACCCAGCACAATGCAGTTCCTCTTACTAATTGTCTAAATTGTGCTTGAAAAAAACCAGTTGATTATACCTAAAGAAGAGAATGCTCCAGGGAGACTTTATAGCAGCCTTCCAGTACCAGAAGGGGGCCTGTAAAAGAGCTGGGAAAGGACTTTTTACAAGACACTCTAGTGATAGGATGAGGGGAAATGCTTTAAGCTAGAAGAGGGGAGATTTACATCCGATATTAGGAGGAAATTCTTTATAGTGAGAGTGCTGAGGCACTGGAACAGGTTGCCCAGGGAGACTGTAGCTGCTCCATCCCTGGAAGTGTTCAAGGCCAAGTTGGATATGGCTCTGGGCGACCAGGTTTGGTGAGAGGTGTACCTGCCGATGGCAGGGGATTGGAACCTGGTGATCTCTGAGGTCCCTTCAAACCCCAGCCGTTCTAATGATTCTGTGATTCTGTACCCTACAGAATCCTTTGTCAAGCCCTGTCTGGCTTTCTTCTTGCACCCAATCAAGTGAGATTGCTTGGTGTGGCTGGAAACTTGGAAAAAAGGAGGAAGACTGCCACTGTATTGGTTGAGGCTAACGGAGGGTGGGTTTAGTGCTGAGAATGCTTCTAGGACTCTGAAGCATCTAAATTATGCTCAACACACTCAAGTATTCATCATAATTGCCACCATCAGGAAGGCAAGACAGAGCTGCAACAGCCAAGACATTCCCTTCACATGAGGTAAGCTTCCCTGTCTGTAACCTCCTTTTTTCCTCCTGAAGCCACATACAATGGCATCTAGAGGAAGGGATAGAAGGATTTAAGACCCATCCCTTTTTACTGATGCTCTATTCAAGTGACAGTTGGGATTGGAAATCTATTTGTAAGTGCCTATACATTAGGGTTGTTAACACCCTGTAGAGTGTTTCGTTACAACAAACAAGAACGTCTTTTCCCTGCTACATGACTGAATCATGTGGCAAACCAAACAGCAGATCTTCCAGGTCTATATTCTTAGCTGCTCTGATTCACAGCTGAAAAGTCAGCCATCAGTTGAGAGAGCAGACACTCCCACTCAAAAGAACCAACAGCGAAGTCTGTGTGTCAGGAAACAAGAAGGAAGGTGGGGGTTGTGCTGCTTATGAGACATATGTGAACCAAATGTCCAGACAAGCCTAGCCCACACAAAACAACCTCCAATCCCTAGCTGCCTGGGTTTTCTTCTAGACACTAAGACATGAAGCTAACAAGGAAAAAATTCTGATCATATTTTTCTCAGAACAGATGGATCTAGCACTATTAAAAGAAAAAAATGAAGAGCTGGCTCATTGTGTGCCATTGTGGATGTCTGCTTATGCTACTCCACACTTAGTCTGTTATGTACAGTTGGACTGGATGATCTTGTAGGTCTCTTCCAACCTCAGTGATTCTATGGTTTCACAGATCTTACTGTAAAAATAGAACAACTGGATTTGGTTTTTTGTCTTTCTAGCATTGCAAAAGCCTGAAAGCAGCCTTGTTCCAAATATAAACCCTCTGCAAATTCACCAGTTTGATGGTTGTTTGCAGACTTTTAAGAGGAACAGATTCTCAGAAACCAGAGCAGAAACCTTCCCACCCAGTCAGTTCAGCATTTGTTCTGACTTAGGAGTGCAAGGAGAGCACCCAAGGAGTCTGTCTGGCTGCTGCTGCTAAGGGTCTAAAAGGGTCTAAAAGTAGTTGTGTGGACAGAATATTAATCATAAAGAATCACAGAGTCATAAAATCTCAGAATCATTAAAGCTGGAAGAGACCTATGAGATCATAATGGAGCCAGGCTCTTCTCAGTGTCATCTAGTGATAGGACAAGGGGCGATCGGTGTCAGCTGGAACACAGGAGGTTCCGTACAGCCATCAGAACAAACTTCTTCCCAGTGAGGGTGACAGAGCACTGGAAGGGGCAGCTCAGGGGAGTTGTGGAGTCTCCTTCACTGGAGATGTTTAAAACCCTCCTGGACCTGTTCCTGTGTGACTAGATCTAAGTGACCCTGCTGTGGCAGGTGGATTGAACTAGATGATCTTTCGAGTTCTCTTCAAATCCCTAATGTTCTGTGATTCTGTGATCCAGCCCAACCATCAGCCCAATCCCACCCTGCCCACTAAACTATGTCCCTAGTGTCACATCTACACACTTTTTGAACCTCCACCACCCCCCCCCACCCCGGGCAGTCTCTTCGAATCCCTGACCACTCTGCCAGGGAAGAAATTTTTCCTGATGTGCAATCTAATCCTCCCCTGGCACAGCTTGAGGGCATTTCTGCTTGTTCTATCACTAGTGACCTGGGAGAAGAGACCAACACCTCACCTCTCTACAACCTCCTTTCAGGGAGCTGCAAAGAGCAACAAGGTCTCTTCTCAACCTCCTCTTTCCCAGACTAAATGATCCCAGCTCCCTCTACCACTCCTCATAATTTCTGTCCTTCAGACCCTTCACCAGCTTCGTTGCCCTTCTTTGGACTGGCTCCAGCACTTCAATGTCCTTTTGGTATTGAGGTGCCCAAACCTGACCCCAGTGCTCAACAGTGTTGGAAGTGCAGAAAAGCAATGTAAGGGAGGTCCTCACGTGGCGTGTGTTTAGCTCAGAAAGGACAGCTCAGTAAAGTGGAATTGAATGAAATTCATTCATTTCTCCTTTTTTTTTCCAATGGTATGAGTTCTGCTCTCAGCAAAGCGTGTCTCTCCCCACAAACCTGGCTGATGAACAGAAGAAGTCTGCTTCAACTGAATCAGCAAAAAGGAAGAAGGCAAAGGAAGGAAAACCAAAACCAAAATGAAACCTCAGCAACCATAATGCAAAGGCTTTTGTTAGTTTAGTAAGACTGAGTATTTTAGGTTTGGTTTTAATGTGCATGGATCGTTCTCTGGTTCAGATTAAGAAGTAGGAAACAAGTTTCATTGTCAACAAACAGCCACCTCCAACCAGGATGTGACAGCATCTTGAAATTAGCCTCATTCCTGGTACAAAATAAGTTTAGCAGAAGGAAGCAATTTTCTTCACTTTTATCATTATGGAGGTTTTTGCAGTATATTGACAACAAAGTGACCATTTAGACTTATTCTACCAGTCTGGAATTTAGATGATGCTTAAATGGTTATTTTTGCTTACATAAGATCTTGAAACGCCGTCTTTGGTGTTTATGGGCCTGATTATCAAAAGAGCTGAGCACAGTTTGAAAATCTGGTCACCACATTTTACTTGAAGGCAGAAAAACTGTGACTGAAAACATTTGCTTTTTTTTTTTAATTGATACCAAACATTCATCAGCACTAAACACTGGACCTTGGACCTTTGGCATCAAACTACTGACCTCTCTACCTTTGAAAATAAGGAATGGATCTGATGGCTTCTAATTTTGCATCAACTGTTGGACTCGATGATCTCTTGGGTCCCTTCCAACCCCTAACATCCTATGATCCTATGAACTGCATTTAAAATAGTGAAGCTATGAGCATTACTAGAGCCCTGTAAGTTTTCATTTCACATCACAATATACTCACTAGCCACAAGCATAGTTATTTCCCAGCTTTTATCCCCAGCACAGCATACAAGAAATCCGTATCAAGATCAACAACAAACTTTCCCTCCCCTGAAGTGAGTAACTTTCCTTGGGTTCTGGTGAGGTCACTGAGTTCTACCATCAGGAAATAGCTGCCTCATGAGAGGGCTGCTGGTCTGAACTGGCCTTGGAGTGGACACGGAGGCAGCAGTGATACTGAGAAACAGAGAGGACAATGGTACCTGTAGACTACAGAGTCAGTAAAATGATTCTTCTGAGCAATCATCTTCCAACTGAGAGTAACACTAGGACTGCGAGACAATAACTGAAACAGAGAACAAATACATTTTACTTGTGTGTTCCTATGTGGTGAGAAGAAAATAGGTTTCTCAAGAGCAAAGGATATCACCCTGCTCCATCCTCCAGTGACTCCTGAGAGTTCCAAGTGCGTCTGATACAGAACACTCGTGATTGAGGCAGGGTGAACTGGGCTGATCTCCACACACAAAGACAGCTGTGCTGGGAAGTGTGGCTACAGAGGGAGGCTAGCCTTTCCTGATTGTGCAGACAAGCCTAGGAGATTGTTCTGGGTGAAACAGAAAGGAGTTAAGACCTCACGAACATTAACCAAATAGCAAGAAACCCACATAGTGTTTGATGGGTAAACGACGAGTGTTTTTAGAGAGGAACATCTTTATTACAATAATTATATTAGAGTGGACTTGTGCTGAGATGCCTGTTGGGCGCTACAGAAATGATTAGGTAAGGGCAGTGCTGATTACGGAGCAAGGGAGATGCTCACAGCACAGATCCTTATGGCCCAAAACTTAAG
Organism: Rhinopomastus cyanomelas; assembly: GCA_013400115.1. Classification (NCBI taxonomy): domain Eukaryota; kingdom Metazoa; phylum Chordata; class Aves; order Bucerotiformes; family Rhinopomastidae; genus Rhinopomastus; species Rhinopomastus cyanomelas. Next base: position 407,020 of record VXBP01003383.1, on the reverse strand, counting down.
GATTAGGTTAATGACAGACCTTGTCTTCTATTTCAGAGCCTTCGCTATGACTGCAGCAGAAGGCAGCCACAACTTGGCCCACCAGAGCACTAAAACTTGCCCTTCTTGTGTAAGAAAATAAGCCCAGCTTCACAAAAACGATCTGCAGCCTCTGCACCTTTGTGTGGGATTGGGTAAACAGTGTTTATCAGTCCCAGAGAAATGACTAGATAACAAAGAGCTGTTATCACACTGTTGTAGCACTGCACTAGCAAAGAGAATTCTCGCCATAAAGGCTGCTAGTTCTACTTTGTGTCAGCTGCTGGGATCCTTGACAGTTTCACTCTGATATAAACGCTGCTAACAAGCAGTTATCCTTGAGAAAGGTTTGCTGCCTAAGAACTATTTTTATTGAAAAAATATGGCACATGACACACACATTCATGGGAATACAATACACCCCCCTCCCCATCATAACTCATCAGGGTCAATTACCACGCGACATAAAACATGTTATCATCACTCCAATCTTGAAATGCACGCTAACCCCTGGGAGCACAATAAATAATTTCTGGAAGAAATGATACAGCGTCTCGTTTCTATGGCACAAACATCTCAATAGAATTATATCCTACACCATCTGTATTTCAGCACAGTGTTTGTGTTACTCCATAATCCTGCAGTGTGACGTTCTCCGTCGTGTATTAAATATTTACTTTTGACTTATTGGGCTGGCAGTCTGGTATAAAAGGCACTTATCCTCTAATACAAAACAATATTATTTGCGGGGGCAAAGTATTCCATATTCCCAGGGGGATCTTTGCAGCTGACTGGCTTAAATCCAAATTCAAAATGAACAACAAATAAACAATTTTTATTTTGTTTTGAGTGATCACTTTATTCCTGAGGGGGTCAGTATCACAGGGGGCATTGTCCTGTGTGGCAAAAAATATTCAAGCATTGATTTAGCACAAAATCTCAGCAACAGGTCTCACAGCTCTTTACATTATGCAAAACAGTGACTAGATCCTTCATTTTGCACCTAAATCTCTAATTTCCCCAGACTATCTCAGCAAAAGGAAACTTTCATTCCTAGCTATCTCAAACTTGCCAAGGTATAACCTGACTCAAAAAGAGCATTTAAAAGAAAATCAATGAAGAAACCCCTATTAATTAAGACAAACCTTTCCCTAATAATTTCTCCCTCCTCTGAGGCATGGCAGATAAGGCTTGGACTACATCTGCAGACACAGGGGAAGCAGGAGGGTGACAGAGCTCTGGAAGGTGCTACCCAGGGAGGTTGTGGAGTCTCCTTCTCTGGAGGCATTTAAAATCCGCCTGGCCGTGTTCCTGTATGACTTGGTCTAGGTGATCCTGCTCTAGCAGGGGGATTGGACTGGATGATCTTTCAAGGTCTCTTCCAATCCCTGATGTGCTGTGATTCTGTGACACCGTGAAGAGAACAGTGCTTTCTTCACTACGACTGTGCAGCACACACATCAGTGAATGACTAGCAGAATTGATTGCTCAGTATTGCCAAGAACTTAAAACACCTGGCTAATGATTTGGAACCTGGCATTTGAATGAGCCTGCAACTTCAATGAACACTGAAAGAAGATAAAGGAATGTCTGTGACGGGCCCCTTCCCAAACATTTTCATCCATATCTTACTCTGCCTCTTTGGCACAGCAGTCCAAATGCATGAAAAGCCTGCAAAGTCATTCTGACTAACAAGATCACCAACACTGAAGACTTACTTTTTCACCCTTTGGCCACAAGAAAGAGAATAACCCTACCTAAAATTCTTCAAAATAGAAGAGTAGTCTGCTAGGTGAAAGACCCATCCCGCAGAGCACCTTGTGTTTGTGAATGGACAAGTGATACATCCACTTTCTTGAACTTCCCATTCCTCCCCTGTTCCCTTACTAGCCCACTCCAGTTTTGTGCTTTCCCTCTCATAAAGTCCTCAGATATTTTATAGGAGCTATTTCATGCCTTTGACCACTTCAGCCCAGAACATTTGTATCTTTGATACCTTTCTTGAAATGATGGGACAGGAACTACTTGAGATGCAGTCTTGTCTAGAATTTTTACACAGGAGTGGTTTTGACTGTGTTTTCCATTCCTTCCTTTATAATTTTTACTATTTCTTTACTACTGAACAATAGGCTGAAGTTTCTGCGAGGCTGTGCTGGTTTTTACCAGCAGGTGCAGAGCTAGTGCAGCTCTCAAAAATATGAAGAGAAAGGGTGATATGGAGAAACACCCATCAGCAAGTTCTGAAAAGAATATTCTGTAAATCAAAATACCAGGAAAACTTTTCTGGTAAAAAAAAATCTAGCATTCATGTCAGCATGGGGCAAGGAAGGCAACACAGAATCACACGGATTGGAAAGGACCTCTCAGATCATCAAGTCCAATCTTCAGCCCAACACCTCCATCACCACTAGACCATGTCCCCAAGTGCCACATCTACCCACCGGTCGAAAACCTGCAGGGATCAAGACTCCACCACTTCCCTGGGCAGCCTGTTCCAATGTTTAACTACTCTTTCACTAAAGAAATTCTTCCTAATTTTCAGTGTGAACTTTCCCTGATGCAACTTGTGGCCATTTCCTCTTGACCTGTCATCAGTTATTTGGGAGAAGAGGCCAACACCAACCTTCATACAAACTCCTTTCACGTAGCTGTGAAGGGCAGTAAGGTCTCACAGCCTCCTCTTCTTCAGGCTACACAATCCTAACTCCCTCAGCCTCTCTCCATCTCACTTGTTCTCCAATCCCTTAACCAGCTTTGTTGCCCATCTGTCCTTGCTGTAACATCTCGATGCCTCTGTGATGCTGTGGTGCCCAAAACTGGACACAGCTTTCAAGGTGCAGTGTCACCACTGCACAAACATGCGAAGTAGGAACACATCAACAGAAAAAGCCCGAGGCATGGAAGACTGAGGAGCACATGCAAAAGTAACACCCACCCTGCTTTGGGAGATCAGGACAGCTGCAGGACCTGCCCATGAGAGAGTGCTTCGTACACACAGACCGCCTGACACGTGTTTTTTATAGCTAACATACAGCAAGTGTGTGGACTGTAATTGAAGGGAACAACTCTGGTGAGTTCATAGATGATCTCACATAGGATCAATATTTAAAACACATGGTGAGTAGGTACAGATAGCACTTGCATACAGCTTACATGTGTTTTTGTGATGCTTCATGGGTAATAGGAGACATTTGCATGGCTGTGGATGCACGTTTAAACCAGGAGAGGACAATATCCTCATGGAGTATAAAATCATGGGAATGATGGAAAAATTAGAAACTGGTGACATGGCTGAAAGCCATAGGATGAGAAGAAAAGGAGGAAAAGGTGGTGCCCTTTAATAGGACAAGGAATAACGGGAATCATCTAAAACATAAGAAGTTCCACCTGAGCATGAGGAGAAACATCTTTACATTGAGGGTGACAGAGCACACACACAGGCTTCCCAGAGAGGTTGTGGAGTCTCCTGCTCTGAAGACTTTCAAAACCTACCTGGATGCAGCCCTGTGTGGCCTGACCTAGGTGATCCTGCTCTGGCAGGGGAGTTGAACGGGGTGATCTCTAAAGGTCCCTTCCAACCCCTAACATTCAGTGATCCCATGATTCTATGAAGGAGTCTCCGATGTCTTATTTTGAAGTACCAAAAGCTTATTATAGTGAGAAATTCTTCACAGAAGAATTTGCTATGACAGATGGAAGACAAGCACGAAGAAAGTACCAAGAATTATGGGCACAGGAAAACAACACAGCAAATGGGAATTGAAACAACGAGGAAGTTAAAGAAAATGTAACATTGGGAAAAAAAGACCTCACAATAGCAAAGACACAAAAGTGCAGAGAAAGAAACAAAAAGCACTTGATTATTTTATTGCTAGCGATTAAATGCATTAATACTGCTTGAAAAATAAAGTATTATTTTCTGTGTATTAACAAAGTAATATTTGACATTTTTCCCCTGCTTTTGTCACATCATGCCTCCTCTGGATGCTGCGATCATACATCATTAGGAACCATTCAGATGAAAGACACTATGTAAATTTAAACTTATTAGCATAGTAATTGTGACATTTTCACAAATGCTTCATGATTCACTCTAATTTATTTGTTATTTGAAATCATTTGCCAACTAATTTCTGTAATTCTTGGTCTGCAGCTCATCCATAGCTCTTTGTGAAGAACTGAGAATCATAGTCCAAGCTATTTTGGTTCAAATAATAATCACATGGTGCCATTTTTGTCTGCTGATTGGAGGGCTGTGACTCTTAGAATACATATTTTTTAATCCATATATCTTTTTGAACACCAGTTTAAAATCCATTTGTAGCTAACAGTCTATATTTCTCTTAGAAAAGTCTGTTCTCTTAGAAAACACTCTTTCCAGGAAACTTGTTTGTCGGAGCGTGTATTGATGAAAAGTGAATAAAATATTTATATTTGCAAAGTCAATGAAATTAATTTCAGATTTCAAACGGATGTTCACAGTATGGTTTCTACAGCATTTGCAGCTCTGGAAATACCCATAGCCCAGGTTACAGCCAGAAACACGTTTGCACACTGTTCTTAAGCCAGCCTTAAAATTCTCACCAATTTGTATGTGAGAAATGGAGTTGCTAACACTTCTAATGAGTTTGTTTTACAAAAATGCAACATACTATTGTTCTTCTAAGCAGCATAAATTGATAGGCTCTAGAACATCATCAGCAAAAGTAGCTGGATCTGTAATTGTGAGTCTTTTTCAAAAATGTTGATTTGTTTGGATAGGCAAAGGGATGGCTCATTAAACCTGAATTCTCCAAGCAATTTCTCCCCAAGCAATTTCTTTATTCTTATGGAAATGTTTTGTTAAACACCAGGGTGAAAATACTGCTTGTGATTTTATCTCACTTAAAATTATTGTGTGCATTGAAACATTTCTTGAAAAAACAGAAATATTGTGTGCATCAAGTATTTAATGAAGAACCATCTTTCCATCATACAGATCTTAATCTGAACCCATAATCAGTCTCTAGTTGCTACAGTGGCTAATCTCTAGTTCACAATGCACCCTGCTGCATCATCCTACCTTTCACCTCGGGAGAAATGCATCACAGCTCGGATACAGTGAAAAGGATCTGAATTCAAATGCAGCCTGAGCTGAGATTTCTTAATCACACTCATTTAAGGGATTATTGGTACTGTACATCACACGTCAACATTTTGGTCCCCATAGCCACAGTGTCAGATTCATTTGAAGATACAGGTTCTTTTACTACACTTTCTGAACATTTTCTGTCAATTGAGCATCTTGTACAGTCAAGGATCTGAGATACCCAGTTATTTCAGAGAATTTGAAACTCAGCTGACACTATCAGCAATCATTAACAATTGTTTAGGAAAAAATTCCACATCACTTATATGTTTGCTCTTGATCTCCACACCCCAAAAACTACAGGATAAAGTGGAAGGTTTTATTCTAAGCAGTATTCTGTGCTTTCCAAAAAGTGGAGCATGATAGGTTTAAACTCATTCCTAGAAGAATAAAAACAGGATCATTCCTAATTCCATCATCTTATTCCATGTTCTTTACAATGATTGTGGAACAGGTTGCCCAGAGAGGTGGTAGAACCTCTGACTCTGGAGGCATCCAAGGTCAGGCTTGATGGGGATTCTGAGCAACCCGATCTAATTAGACATGTCCCTGCTGAGTGCAGGGGAGTTGGAGTAGATGAGCCTTAAAAGTCCCTCCCAGCCCAAGACTTTTATTCTTTATTCTTTATTCTTATTTTTATTCTCCTTCTCATTCTACTCTACTCTACTCCATTCCATTCCATTCCATTCCATTCCATTCCATTCCATTCCATTCCATTCCATTCCATTCCATTCCATTCCATGCTCACTTAATGCTTGTAATATATGATAGACTGTCCGTATGAACTGGTTGCTGTCTTCACAAGCGTAAATCTAGAGCAGTAGCAAGAGGAGTTTCTAACACTTGCCCTGAAAAATGCCTTAACCCTCATTTGGAAGGTCAATAAGAAAAATCATTCGTCTGCCCTTCTGTTTCTCTGTTTGATACCTAACAAATGGTAACTGTCATGATTTTATGTAGATAACACACTGTGGGCTTGGGTACGTGGATCAATCATTCCAGATGCCTAAGATAATGTTTAGATTAGCAAGCAGATGTTCCAGCCAGCCAAAGCATAGATGTACAGAATATTTCTTACTGCTTGTCTGTAGCACACAGAGAGTCAATAAGCTTGGAAGAGACCTCCAAGATCATCCAGTCCAAACACCACCACCAACATGAACATTTTTCTGTTGTTCACTGCTTGCTAGGGAAATCCATTCCACTCAAGTGTTAATCAAAACTAAGCAAGTAAAGTCATGAGAAATACACAGCACATTGGACATTCAATGGGAAAGCAAACAAAACAGGATTAAAGCAGTGAATGTCATTTTATTCTACCTAAATCAGTGCTGTTATATCACACTGAAAATTGAATTTATAATGAATCATCTTAAAAAACAACTACTTAATCTGTGATGAGAATAGAACTGGACTACAAAGTATATGAAAAATATTGGTTTTTCTGCTAAAAATGTCTTTGGTTTTAAGCTTAAATTATGTTATTTTAGGACTATAAGTTGAGCATTTTGAAGTACTTAGAGGTTCTCCATAGACCATCAATAAACTTCAATAAATGTTGGGTAAGTTTCAATAAAATCAAGCTGTGTTTTAAGCAAACTGGATTCATGTTATGGAAAGCATCCCAACTGTATACTTTGCAATTACTCTAGTCACTAAACATTACCAAAGTATGTTGCCACTTTGATTCCATTTTAAGAACCCAGTACTCTTCAATTTTACATTGAAGCAAAACTCTGTGGGTGAAACAAACACAGAGACAAAATTATTGAAATAAAGGCCATCTGTTGAATCTCTTAAAGCCCTACCAGCATCTTGAAAATCAAACATGATATTCAGAGAGAAGAGGAAGAGAAAACAGCATCATTTTAGTTTACTGCTATAGAGGTTCTGGCCCCTCAGTCCAAGAAGGACACAGAACTGCTGAAGGGAGGTCAGTGCAGAGAAACAAAAGTGAGGAAGGGAGTAGAACATCTCCCTTGTGAATAAAGGCTGAAGGAGCTGGATCTCCTTAGCTTGGAGGAGACTGAGGGGTGTCCTCATTAATGTCTATAAATACATGAGGGGTGGGTGTCAGGAGGATGGAGCCAGGCTCTTCTCAATGTCCTCAATGTTGTCAATAGGACAAGGGGCAATGAGTGTGAGCTGGAACATAAGAGGTTCCACATCAGTATGAGAAGGAACCTCTTCCCAGTGAGTGTGACAGAGCACTGGAAGGGGCTGTCCAGGGGGGTTGTGGAGTCTCTTTCAATGGAGATGTTCAAGGCCCAGCTGGATGTGTTCCTGTGTGACTTGGTCTAGGTGATCCTGCTGTGGTGGGGGGACTGGACTAGATGATCTTTTGAGGTCCCTTCCAATCCCTAATGTTCTGTGATTCTGTGAAGTTTTTCATATTATTTTCCTTTCAAATCTATCACTTACTCTAAGATACCAAGAAGTGCCAAACATCTATGACAAAACTCAAAACAATACTGAAACTTGTAAATTTTCACACACGAATGAACACAGACATTTTCACGTCAGTTCCTAACCCTGCCCCCTGCCATATACTCTTAGATGCAAAGAGGATTCAAAATCCAGTGGAAAAACTCGTGTCAGCTCATGTGACTAATTCAAAACACATTCAAAATAGATAAAGAGTGGGCAGAGCTAAGAATCTAAATACCCCCAAAACCACAACTGAGGGAAAAAATGTCTCTGCCACTGCCATAATTATCTATACAAGTGAGTAGTAAGGTTATTTTTTTCTTTATCACCAGAAATACTTTTCTTTGCCACAAGGACAAGGAAAAGACTTTTGAAAGATCAGTGTCACAGCATGTTCTTGTTCTCTTTTCAACCACGCTGTTCCTGTGTGTGCTTAGAGATCAGATGGGGCATTGTGCTGTGAGATTTGCTATTCAGGTGAGTGTCATTTCAGCCCCACAACAGTGGCAGGGCAACAAACGGCTCTCTGTCTGTGCAAGGCACTCACTCCAGGCACCCAGCGACACGACTGAGAGTGTTAGCTACCTGAATGAGCCAACTGGCTGCACGTGGCACAGTGCTCTTTAATAAGGGTTCTCTTTATTCTTCTGCTGTGAAAGGCTGGGCTGCAAGTCTGATGGGCTTTGTAGGTGGGAGCAGGCAATTAAATTCTTTGTCACAAAAGCAAACCCCTCTAAACTAAAATATGTTCTTGGTTGGGGCATTTTGTTTATTGAATTTTATTTCAGTTGCTTTGAACTTTGGTGTTAAAACTGTTTGCTCCTGTTTCTGTTGGTGTGATTTGTATGCAGACCTCCCACACACAGCTCATACAATATATTTCATGTTGCACTGTGGTTTTCAGACCTTTTAGTCAAAATCTTCATTCAGGCTCATGGCTTTTTACAAGTCGTATCCACACTCCTGCTTGGAAGCAGTAGGCATGAGCCACCCTTTCATGGGTTTACCCCTGCATCTCTCACACTAGCCTGCAACGTTTCCAGCTGGGACCTTCCCAACCCCAGGCAATTTAGTCACTTTTGACCCCAGCAAGTATCTGCCAGGACTGAGGAAAATTTGCAGACATCTTTCAGCTGATAAACACTCAGCACAGGTACAAAGGCTTCTACTCAGATTTAGATATCTACATCTGAGCTGCTCATCCTGGATCCTCTCTATAATTAACAGAGAGGGTAAAGTTACTTTGAGATTCATCAGATCTACCTGAAGGGTTCATGTCAGGGTAAATCAAGCCTGAGAGCAATAATATAGAAAGAAGTCTGAGAACTACTGGAAAAGTTTTTTTGCAGCAGACTGAGAATTTTCAAGTGTCAACATGTAAGAGATTGAGAATCTGACAATAAGGGAAGGAAATCTAATAGGAAAGAAGGAAACCTACAGTTCCAGGGGGCTAGTCAATATACATGCACACAACACTGAAATTCTTGGGCTGCTGAACGACTGAAAGAATTCAAGCATGTTAAGAAAACTGATGCATTACCCCATTTTGTCTAGTTCTTCTCCTTTCTGGATTTTTCTTGTCACTAACTAAAATGCAGGTGGCTCTGCAAAGCTAGCAGGTCTGTTTTCACCACCAAATGTCACAGAAGCAAAAAGCTGCAAGACAGAGCTTTGACAGGGTGAATCTTCAGGGATGTTTTCCTGGGAACTTTTAGATACCAGCTATTCTTGGAAGACTGAAGCTCTGAATTCCCATTTCTGTAAGCTGGGAAGACAGTCTTTGCCTAGACACTGTGAAAAAGAGGTAATGAGAAGCCCCGATCCTGGGATGCCCTCTGGAGACAAAAGGGTACGAACCCAGAAAAGTATGTTCAAACCCAGTGCCTGAACCTACCAAGTATTCATCTGAATTCCTTGGCCAGAATTTACTTTGCAGAGTGTTTGATACGATGCCAAAGTAACCCTCATTCTCCTACAAGCACTCCTTCACAAATCTAAATTTGTAGCACAGGATTTAGATTGTGGCAGTGGAGATTTAAAAACTAAATCAACATGATCTTCTAAGCAAAAATTCCCGTTTCACTAGCAGTACCACTGTGCTCCCATCTCTAGAAACATTTGTTTTACTGCGTGGCTGAGAGGTGCCATAAAGAAAGTAATGGAAGACAAAAGCTCTTTGATTGTTTAAACTTGTGTTGCATAAAGTGCTTGAGATCATAAACGTAGGAGAAGTCTCAGGCTCAGATATTCACACTAGTTGAATTTTTAAATTCCATACTAAACCATTGAGTTACGTTAAACATTTCACACGAAGCTGAATAAAAGGCAGGAATACAACGAAAAGTCAACAGTCCTCAACTAACTGATGTCATCCCATAGTCGAGTGAGGAGGCTGGGATCAGGAAAGAAAAAATTAACAACAAAAAAGTATGATGTGACCCAAACCTTGAATTCTGCCAGAATTTTAGCACTTTCTGGATTGTGTGCAGAAGACATGTCTAGCTCCTACTGTTTGATCTTTACAAATATTCCACGAAGAAGGTTTTAAATGTAAGAATTCTGTCTAGTGAATTCCAGCACGGTGGTTGTTCAGCAAACAAAGGTTTTAAAGCAAAAAAACCCAACATTCTCATATCAGACTGGATATCAGATGGAAAGAATTTCCAGTTTTCTGAACAAAATCTTATGCAGGGGAAGTAATTTTATTAAAGCCACAGACTAAAAGGTAGTTCCGTGTCATTAGAAATGAAGTTTAGAAATGTTGTGAACAAAATCCTTCCAAAAACCCAGTCTGTAACGTCGGCTACAGATGCGCAGAGTAAATTTTGTTTGCTAAATTTGCTGCTGTTTACTAAACTGCAAGACCTCTGTCACTGCAGAAATAATCATTTCCATCACAGGAATTGGATCCTATTTGAACAAATAAATAATATTCATTTTAACGGAGGTGTAAAAACAACAGGAGACAATATTTGACTTCACAGAGTCACAGAACATTAGGGATTTGAAGGGACCTTGACAGATCATCTAGTCCAATACCCTTGCCATAGCAGGATCACCTAGAACATGACCAGGAGGGTTCTAAACATCTCCAGAGAGTTTGACTCCACAACCCCCATGGGCAGCCTGTTCCAGCTCTCTGTCAGACTCACTGAGAAGTTCCTTCTCATATTTATGTGGACACTCCTATATTCTAGTTTACATCCACTGACCCTTGTTCTATCATTAGATGACACTGAGAAGAGCCTGGCTCCATCCTCCTGACACCCACCCTTCACATATTAACAAACATTAATTAGGTCTTCCTTCAGTCTCCTTTTTTCCAAGCTCAAGAGACCCAGCTCCTTCAGCCTTTCCTCATGAGGGAGATGTTCCACTCCCTTCATCATCATTGTGTCTCTGCATTGGACTCTCTCCAAAAGCTCTGTGTCCTTCTTGAACTGAGGGGCTCAGAACTGGACACAATATTCCAGATGTGGTCTCACCAGAGCAGACTAGAGGAGAAAAACCTTTCCCCATCTGCTGACCACCCCACTTCTGATCCACCCCAGGATGCCACTGGCCTTCTTGGCCACAAGGACACATTTCTGGCTCATGGTCATCCTGCTGTCCACAAGGACCCCCAGTTCCCTTTCTCCCACACTGCTCTCCAACAGGTCAGGCCCCTACCTAGCTTCTTTTATTCTATTTTTAGTATGTGATTAAAACCTCCAGGTAGGTATTCCTGTTGAAACAGAAAAATTTGAAACAGGAAATTGTACAGCTTGGAAAATGGAAAAATAAATCTCTGTGGATTAATTATTTTGATATTAAATCACTTTTATTCTGGAGTGCATTATTCACAGAATAGCTTTTCTGGTAGAGCTTAAAGAGAGAGCTTATTCCGCTGCAGCTGTAATGGGCAATTTCCCCGTGCAGACCTGCTTAAAGTTGTGCAGAATACGGTCTGAAAATAATGTGCCGTGACAAGATGCTTTATAGAATGTTTATTTTTGCCCTCATAATAAGCTCTGAAGATACAGATTTGTGAGAGAGACGAGTGTCTACGTGCTGATGGGCACTTAACAAATATTAATAGCCTGGCTGTAAAATATTGAGACAGTTGTTTCAGCTGCTTTCCACATGTGATTCCAAATATTGTGGTTGGATGTGATTTCTACAGTTCATAAACAAACCTCCAACTCAAAGAATCTTCTAGAAAAATACTTCAGTTGCTTGCCCTAAGTAAGCACTTAGGGTGAGGGATCTACTTTCAAGCTTTCTGACTTCTGCTCTTTAAAGGAATTTGTATGAAATTCATCTAATGTGATGCCTTAGCTTCAAAGGGCTGAGAGGTACACTGAGCTTCTCAGGCCATCTCCTCTTCTGAGTCATGGCATTCCACTGATATTTAAAATAGGAAAGCACAAATGCTTGCACTCGGTGGTTGCAAGAAGGTACTGCAAAAGGGAGAGCAGATAGCCCCCTTGTCCACCCTGATCAACCACAAGCAGATCGTTTCAGCACTGTCTGAGCTGCGTGTACATAGAATCATGAAGTGCACTGCGTTGGAAGGACCTTTAAAGATCATCTAATGCAGCCTCTCTGCTAGTGACTAGGGACATCTTTAGGTTCCTCTGATCCTCATCTAGCATGGCCTTGAATGTCCCAAGGGATGGGGCCTCCACCACATCTCTGAGCTACCTGTTCCTGTTTTACAATGCCCTCGCTGTAAAAACTTTCTTCTTTATTTGTAGTCCAGGTCACCCCTACTTTAGTCTAAAACCACTGCCCCTTGTCCTGTCACAACAGGCCTTGCTAAAATGTCCTTCCCATCTTTCTTGTAGACTCCCTTTCAGTACTGGAAGGCTGCATTAAGATCACCTCGAAGCCACCTTTTCTCCAGTCTGAACAACTCCAGCTCTTGCAGCCTGTGGTCATAAGAAATGAGGTGCTGCAGCCCTCTGGCTGAAGGACATTAATCCTTTGGACCTGCTCCAGAAGTTTAAAGTTCTTGTGCTGTCAGATAAACATGGTGTTTCAGGAGATGATTTAGGGGTTACGGGTTGTAGAGCAGATGGTTGGACTTTATGATCTTGAAGGTCTTTTCCAACCCTGGTTATTCTACGAGTCTATGACCCTAGACCTTGACAGACAACTCCAAGTGGAGCCTCATCAGAGGCAGAGGATTACCTCTCTTGACCTGCTGATTACATTTCTTTTGATGGAGCCCAGGATTCCATTGGCTTTCTGGGCTGCATGGGCACATTGCTGTCTCACACCCACCCTTTTGTCATGCATGTCTAGAGATGATGCTGCGTGTCTTCCAGAGTGACCAGTGAAGCTGGCTTCTAATGGATCAAACTGCAAGTGTGTGACACCAGAGAACAACTTTGAAAAGTGTCATTTTAGATTATGCAGCACAATACTTGTTTAGGGGTTGTAGGGCAGACAGTTGAACTTGATGATCTTGAAGGTCTTTTCCAACCTTGATGCTTTAATGATTCTATGACTCCTTTATTCTGCTTAGCAGATTAATTTAGTCCATTTGTAAAGTCACTGATCAGGTGGCTCAAAGCAGTAAAACAGGTATTTACTAATTCCTCGCTGACAAAATTGTGGAGGTTGCTCTGATGCCTTTCAACAGAAACTTGAGTATTTATGTAGTTTTAAGCACCTACAAAAAGGCAGGAGGGGGAGAGGGGGAGTGTTGAATACCAGTAGCACTTAAATGTCAACCCTTGCTGCCTGAAGAGGTATTTATGTGCCTAAATTCTCCTTGTGAATCCAGGTCTTTAATGTTTAATGTGGATGATACTGATTGCTAGAGTGAGATGAATAATTCACAATTAGCAATGCATTCACCCAGCCTGGATTTTCCTCTCGCAGAATGTGCGCCGCGTGTAAATCTAGATGTGCCTGACTGTATTAGCTTCTTTTTCAGAGGGACTGCAAACAGCTTCTTTCAGAGATTTGTCCATCACAATAGAATTCTGATCTTCATGAATTAAATGTAGCAGTTCAGATTATTCAGCATATTTTTCTGATCTCTGATCACAGTTTCTAATAGATTTTTGAACCTCTTGGGAGGCTGCAGTAGATAAAGATGATTAAGGATTTTTGAGCACCTTAATTCTTATCTGCTTTAGTTGCAAAGCTTTTCAGGGGTTCATAACCAACAAAATTAGCTTGGTATCAAATATATTTCCTGAAAAATGAGCTAAAGTATTTTCTTTCACTCCTATGAACTTGAGGAGACAACAACAGCAACAAACCCCCCAGCAGAAACCATCACAGCAGCCTGGTGTATGGCTCTGAGCTGTCCAAGTTGTGTTACCTAGATCAGCTCCGTTCTCTTGGACTGCAAATTTTCACATAGTCGCAGCCACTGCGACGCTGAAAAATGTGTGAAGCCACTATTAATGGTCAGTGCATAATGCTGCTGCCTCCTTGTCTGGAGAAGTCACCTATTTTCAGTGTGAAGGCTGAAGGCAGCCATCATTCATCTCTGGGAGCAATGGGCATCTCTGGATCTGCTCCTGTATCTTGAGACGTCAAGACTGCATTTGTGCCAGGGGAGGTTTAGATTGGACATTAGGAAAAATTTCTTCCATGACAGAGTAGTCAGGGATTGGAACAGGCTGCACAGGGAGGTGGAGTCACCACCTCTGGAGGGGTTAAAAAAATGTGTATGTTGGCACTTGGAAACATGATTTCACAGGCATAGTGAGGTTGGGTTGATGATTGGAGTGGTTGGAGGTCTCTTCCAACCTCAATGATTCTAATATTCTGTAAATAAACCCTGTTTGCTCAAGCCTAGGTAGAAAGCAAGTCCAAAAGGACATGGATGTAGACCTCAATCGAAAATGCACAAAAGGAATTTTACAGTATTTGTCTTAATCTGTTAATGATTAAACAACCAACGTGTCAAGCAGTTTCTGTGCAGGATACGTTCATTTTTGTTTGTTTGGAAGTTTAAGGCACTTCTGTTAACACAACATTAATTAAATGTGACCAAAAATATTCCAGCATAATGATCCTGGTAAAATTCCAGTATTTGTCCCACCTGGATGTGTTCCTGTGTGACTTGGTCTGGGTGATCCTGCTGTGTCAGGGGGATTGGACTGGATGATCTTTTGAGGTCCCTTCCAATCCCTAACAATTCTATGAATCTCTGCAGTACCAACTGTGCTGGAGCAGAGGGGAACACTTTAAATGTCCACCTTGGGTTAATAATAATAAATACTTAGCTTTTATGTGTAAAATATATTTAACACATCTCGTTGGCCTTACCTTCTGAGTTGCTTCAATGTGGACATGTCATGGCAGAAACAGCAGAGACTCCTCTAGCAATGTCTGTGCAAGAACCATTTTCACTCCATGAAGTTTACAGAAACCCTGAAATCAATGCAGAGTATTTTAAATACACATATTTTACATTAATCATAGCAGTATATTTTGACATTAAGCCACTGAGAAATAAGGGAGAGGTTAATGTGATGTAATAAGTGATCCAAAAACTATAGTGATAAATTGCCATCACCACAAGCTAGAGCTCAATGAATGTTAAAATCAATTCTGATGTTCAGTTTTGGAAAGCACTTAGATTTCAGGTATTATTCAGCCTAGATAATAATAACAATAATAAGAGTATCAGACCTAAATGTCTGTCTCCTATTAGCCTAAATGTCTTAATTTTTCAAATTAATTTATAATTTCTAAAATAGTACTTTAATAGTATTTTTTCCTCCTCCAATATGAAAGGATGTTTAAAAGATCCCTCTATTCAGAAAGAATATGGCTATTTCTGCAAAATCAAGTTGATTAGTAAAGAGAAGTTTAATTAATAGAGTTCTTTAACTTGGATCCTCTCTTAAGTTGAGCACAGGAGTCACCTTCATAAGACACAAGCGATACATAAGCTTGCTGCGTGGATTTTGTCTCAGGAGGAGGACGCAGCGACCTAACTTACACCCTTGCTGGCAACATCATTGGACGGCCAATATATCTCAAGGGAATCAAAATGTTTGCCATTCTTTTCATTTTTGTTTACAGAAGTACTCTTATGTTGTGTTTATTCAAAGTAACTATTTTTTAATCCAACTCATAGCCTAACATAAATAAGAATATTCATACCTTTGAGCACATAACATTTGGAGACTGCTGCTACAACAGGTAACTAATAAAAACAATCTCTCCACAAAAAACTCACAAGAATGAACATTTTCTCACAGCTTATGACAAAACAGCCCAAAAAAATGATGTTCAAAGGTATGTTCTTGCGGCAAGACTCCATCTTCATAAAATATAGACTGGTCCACATAGGATTCATGGAAAGTAGAGTACTAAAGCTACAGTAACTCCCCCTCTTGAAAAAGGCAATTTGATAGCCAACTCAACTGGACCTTCTTTCATTGACAAAATCTTATTGAAATTCACATATTCTTGAAAGTTTTTGTAAGTGTTTTCATCAAAAAAGATCTACTGTAACTCCATAAAACATCACATCATATACATACATATATATATATAAAAAGAACATATACTTTATATTCTTATATAATATATACTGCATATTCTTCACAGAATCACAGAACATCAGGGATTGGAAGGGACCTCAAAAGATCATCTAGTCCAATCCCCCTGCTGCATAATCTTATGTTTGTGATGTCTTCTTAAAAGACAGACTTTAATTTGTAGTGCTCATTGCTTCTACATAATATGTGCCAATAGTTTTATAGGTACCAGCATTTCTATCCTTCCTGCCAACAACATCGGGATAGATCTTAGTTCTAAAAAACCATGAGAACTCTAATAAGCCACAGTGAAACCCGCCTGGATATGTTCTTGTGAGACTTGGTCTAAGTGATCCTGCTGTATCAGGGGATTGGACTTGATGATCTTTCGAGGTCCCTTCCAATCCCTAATGATTCTATGATTCTGTGATTGTGGGGTTGATAGACTGAGCCTTGCTGCTTGGCTTCAGACCTATGCATCTAAGCTGCAGATTTACATTCCTGTGCTCAGCATCAGAGAATAATTAAAAAGGCTCCACCTCTCACACTATTTACATATTTCTCACGTATCTTTAATGATTTTAATGGATTTTATGTATAAATTACACTGGTGAATGAACCTAGAAGGGAACTCTGGGCAAGTGGTCAACTGAAAATCTAAGTTTCTAAAGGGCTGCTCTGCCTAGGAACTAGATCTTCAAGGTATTAGCTGAGGAAATAAAAACCAACCAGAGGGCAGCTAAGGTTTGCAGATATCCCAGAGTACTTTCTGAAATCTTACACCTCCACAGGAAGGTGATGTGAGCGCTCGAAAGTCTCCACGGCACTGATGACATTTAATATCTGCCCGGCTCCCGAGCGTCCCGGAGCCAGCGCTGTGAATGTGCACTCTGACAAAATGATGCCGCTCCAGCATCCCCACCGGCTCCAGCGGCGTTGCCTGTTTGATCAGGCACTCAGCCCACGAGCAGGACATTGCCAGATCAGTCCAAAATGGTGGCAGGAATAAGAAATGCTTGTAGCAAACAGAGATAATCAGAACAGAGGGCATGAGGACAGAATCTCTTCTTACTGCTTCGCAAGTAGCAACTCACACTTTGAGGCCATCTGAATATCTTCTGGGAAGGCTGACAGTAGATTTGGAGCTTTTGCTTCTCTTCCCTGAGTAAGAGAAATACCCTAAGCTTCCCTTTAGATTTTCTGAGCTATTTTAAAGTCTCAGTGCATTGGCATAATGATCTATTTCTACTCTAAAGGAATAGTACACAGCACAGATGTGTTAAGTGCAATTCACATTATTGACATATTAAGATCATTAAATGTAATTCTCTTATAATAAATAAAAGAAAGAAATAGGATAACCTCTTGTTTGTGCTACATACATTAATGTGGGGTCTGTTTGCCTTGTTCTTAATCTTCCAGAAATAAATGTAATTAGGCTCATACTCATACAGACAGAGAAATTATGGCAAGAAGAAATAGCTCCAGTACTTCTCCACACGTACACAAACCCTGATCCATGTGTGCATGACTTTTCCTGAAAAATGTATTTCTTTAGAAGAGCCAGCATTTGAATATTAATATTTCTAATTCTTATTAGAGATGGGGATCTATATAGGAAGAAAGATTTGGCTTGTTTATTGGTAGCTTTTTTCACAACTCTAAATGTCAGTATCAGCATTAAGGGAGTGAGTACAGACATGAGTGGCCAGCACACTAAGATGTTCCCAGGACTAGCTAAAATTGTTCTAAAACAAATGAATCACTGGAAAAGTGACTTTTTCCTAAGGGCTGATGAAGGTAAGTTATATCATGTTTAATTACTGTGTAAATAGGCCACAATCAAATATTTTTCAGACTATGTTCTCACAGAAAAAGATTGGTTTTGTTTTAATTTCTGAAGTTGTCTTATACATAAATTGTCATTAGACAGATGTAATTTGTTATTGTCCTTCAGGGGAAATATCTTCAAAGTACAAAGAAAAGCAGGTAGGCTTCAGGCTAAAATGCACAATTACTCCAGCACTCCTCCTGGTAAAATATTCCCTGGCCAGTCCAGACTGTAGAAAGATGGGGAAGATGCTGGGGAAGGTGGAGGTGGTGAATGAAAGGTTGGCTGGGTCAGGGTTAATATGCAGAGCAGAGGGGATGTTCTTTCTTCACACCTTAGAAAACAAACAAACAAACGATTTACAGGTTTTCTGTCAGTAATGGATGAAAAGGGAGGTCAGTGGCCCCTCTGTGGAATGTGCTGGAAGCTCACAGGGCTGAAGGACAGAGTGCTCCTCAGCAGTTGGGCCTTTTTAAAGGCATTTGCAGAATTAAGCCCCAAAAGCTTTGTATACCTGCAAACAGCTACCTTGAACAAATAGCACTGAGTGGGGAATAAACTTTCCTCACGTTCATCTGAGGTTTGTATTGCCACCATGACCTAACTGGCTACCAAGGGCAACTGCTTAGACATAGGGAAGACACAGAGCCATGCGGATGTTGAGCAATGACAGATAAAGATCAGGTCAGCTTTAGAAGGAAAAATCCCAGTAGCCTGGTCTCTCCAAAACACAAGACTAATTTTAACCTAGCAAGTTAAACATTTCCAGAGAAGACAAACAGTCCAGAAACACAGAATGGGGTCAGGAGATTAGAAAGTCGATGCCAGACAACTGCATAGAAGCCAGGACTTCAGCGAACAGCCTGTTTTTTCTGTAGTGGAAGCTTCAGAATATCTCTAAGTAGCTTTGAATTTAGTTTGTCCCTTGGGCTCCTTACCATGTCCTGTTTGCATTTCTGATCAGCTGAAGCACAAGCAGTGACAGCCACCATTCACAGAACCTGTGGGAAGCTCACTGTTGTGAACCCAAGACACTAAACACTCCTATTCACCCTACCTGTCTCCCACAGCCATAGGGTAAGCAGGCAGGCAGACACAGTCCCCTCATCCCTGCTACACTTCTGATTGACTGGTAGAAACATACGGACCAACACCACTAAAACAAGCAGGGGCATCACTCATTAGGTCAGATTGCCAGGATCCATCAAACCTGACCTTGAATGTCTCCAAGGATGATGACTCCATCACCTCTCCAGGCAATCTGTTCCATAGATCCACCACCCTCAGCTTAAAGAATTTTCTCCTGATGTTCAGCCTAAATCTACCCTTTTCCAGCTTAAAGCCATGGCCCCTCGCCTTGTTGTTCCCTGCTCTGTTGAAGAGTTCTCCACAGAATCACAGAATTGTTGAGGCTGGAAAAGACCTCTCAGATCATCAAGTCCAGCCTATGACCTAGCACCACCATGATCAGCTAGACCAGGACACTAAGTGCCACATCCAATGTTTTCTTAAACACCTCCAGAGATGATGACTCCACCACTAACCTGGGCAGTCCATAACAATGCCTGATCACCCTTTCCTGAGGAAGCAGTTCTTAATATCCAGCCTAAACCTCCCCTGGCACACCTTCAGGCCCTGCCCTCTCCTCCTATTGCTAGTTGCCTGGGAGAAGAGCCCGACCCCCACCTGTCTACAACTTCCCTTCAGGTAGTTCCAGAGAGTGATAAGGTGTCCCCACCCCGACCCGGAGTCTCCAGCAGGCTAATCAACCCCAGCTCCCTCAGAACTCCCCCAGCTTTCTGACAGGTGCCCTCTATCCACTGAGATAAAACAGGGACCTCACTCATGCAGAAGGGCAGTGCAGACAGAGAGACAGTTTCAGGTCAGGAGCCCTGTGTTGTTCCAGCTCCTTCAGGTGGAAAACTTACATATGCTTTCAACTTACCCCATCAAACAGCCATTTACCCAAATTGACTTCCAAAAGAGCTGATGGTGATCGAGTTGCCAATAAATTGCCACGTTGCTGCTTACTATAATCAAACATTTATTCAGGTCCAAAAGAGCTTAATTGCATTGCTTGTACCGGTGTTGAAGAACAGGTTCTTGGCTTTAATAAATGAACAACAACTCCACCTAGTCTGCTTTTTTCTCGAATCAAGCTCTGTTTTACTGACATTTGTTTTAACAATATTTCATCACTGAATATCATAAAAAGGAGTAATAAAAAGATGCAGCATGTTAGTTTCCCCTGAAGTGATATCAAAACACATCTTACTGTGTTTATAAACTTTTAAGGCTATAACTTTATGATCAAACAGCTGTTGCAATAACAAATTTTATCTTCATAATCTCAGCTGGTGATTTATGTTAAAAAAATATATTATCTTTTGTGATTCTAAATGATTTGATCTACAAATAGCTACACAATATAGAAGTCCTACTAAAAGGACACTGCTGGCACAAGGGCAAATGGATATGAACTGATTATGAACAAATTTAGGCTGGAAATCAGAGGATTTCTAACCAACTGGGAACTATGGTTCAAAAACAGCCTTCCAGATATTCAATTAGAAGGGCATCCCTTAATGTCTGTTTTAACACTTTCAGAAGACTTCTGAGGTTTGAACATTTTGACATAAGGACTGGAGATCTCTTCCAAACCACTGTGACACAGCTTTGAGGCCTCCACCCAGGGAAACAATACACCTGAGACGAGATTGTTGTTGCTCTTCACTACCTGCTCTAGATCATTTGCAGCTTTTCATTAGTCTTCTCATTCCAGTGAAAGTTTCTACGCAGACAGGTTGGAAAGGTTTCAATACATTATGTTGGAATGGTCAGAGATATTTATCAGAGTGGAGTTTGTTTCTGAATAGATTTAATTCATGAGTTTAACTTTTCTCATTTTCTCCTCCATGTGGACTACTCTAGCCAGAGACAACAATGCTGAGGTAGTGCTCTGTAGATTATTTTCATATGTAATTTAGTGCTTCTACATGTAAGCAAGTCTTCCTGCAGCCCATTGTTTCCCTAAATACTGTGTCAGCCTGCACTGGCAAAGCAGGAATATCTTCCAACCTCTTTCTGTTTGCCCTAACAGTAAAAACAGCCTGTGCTCGTGCTGTCTGTCACATCACTGGCAATCCTCCTTTTTAGTTTTACCTCTTCTTTTCTTGCTTCACTGTGCTCTGCATCTCCTTTGAGGACCACAGCGTGTTCCCTGGTTGTTATTCAACACAAGTGTCAGGTCTCGGAATGCATTTCCTGTTTATGTCCTATTGCTGCACCAACAGTTACTTAATTTTTAATGAGAAAGTCTTTCAACATGACTTTTCATCATTATGAAACATGACTGTAGTGTTTTTTCTTCTTACTCCATAGTCTTTTGGAATATGCATTCCTAGAAAATTAAGCTTTTCACAGAATCACTAAAGCAGGAAAGGACATGCAAGATCATCAAGTGGAACCTTCAACCCAACACCTCCATGACCACTTTTCTGGTCTTGCTGCCTTACTGCCCCTACTCCAGAGTCAGAAAATCAAAACAGCTCAAGACATCTGTTTGGGAGAGGCTGTAACTTCCACTTCTAGGACACGGCAGGGCTACTGAAAATGGACTAATGCTCTTGCTAGCCAACAAGTTGCAGTGAAGCCACAGCTCTTGAGAATGTTGTATGCACTTAGAGCGTGTGCCTTCCCTTCACCCTCTCCCTTTATTCAAGGCTTACCTCAACTTCTGCTTCTCTATGAGCACATGTACCTGCACATACAAGTTCTCACACAAACCCTACAGAGTTATTTCAGGAATAGATGACAGAATCACAGAATCATTAGGGATTGGAAGGGACCTCAAAAATTCATCTAGTCCAAGCCCCCTGCCACAGCAGGATCACCTAGACCAAGTCACACAGGAACACATCCAGGTGGCTTTCAAACACCTCCATTGAAGGAGACTCCACAACTTCCCTGGGCAGCCTGTCCCAGTGCTCTTCAAGGCCCCCACCCCCCAGCCTAAACTAGTCTATGATTCTATAAATTTATACTGTGAACTGGGTACTGTGAACAAGAGTTTCACACGTAGAACTGTACATTTCTGGTGGTGATACTCATAGGTTAGCAAAGAGCACCTCTTCTTGCTGTCATGTTACAAACCTCAGTTCTCTCAATAAAAGGTCTTTCACAAAGATGTGAAAAGAATAAACTCACTACTGATCAGCTGATGCTCAGGTGTTGTGCAGACAGGAGAGCACAGACTTACTAATGTCATGTCTTCCTCTGAAACAGAACGCTCTGTTGATCGTTTTCCTTGATAATATCTTGTAGCTGTTCCCACAGTCACGGCACCCAAGGCCAGTTATCTGACTATACCTGTTTGGATAAACTTGGCTGTTGTTTAAGAACAGATTGGCAAGATTTGCCCTTCCTTCAACCAAAACCAACTTCATTTATGAGCAGAAACATTTGCAGATCTTTAGTACATACTGAGGGTTTTTTTCTGAAACAGAAAGAAATGAATGTTAAAAATTGCTCCTTGCATGTGGTAGAGAAGACACTCTACTTTAAATTAATACTTTTGCCTTCATCAGAGACACTGCAACAGCAATACTCAAAGTCTTGCAGGCTCCACAGCATCATCAGAGCCCCGCCAGACGTAACGCAGAGTTATCCTGTTACACACTGACAGATTACACCCTAATGGCTCTGATGGAGCTGTTATGATGTATTGTGTCACATCCTAATAGGGATAGAGAGCTAAAAACAGCTGTGTCTTGACAAGCTCCCCACAAACTAGGGCTGAAGGATCTATGGCTCTGCACGCTGACAGTGTGTGTAAGCTTAAAAAGTTTATATAAGATGAAAAATTAAGTGCTCAGGAGAGATCCACTTTACTACTACTAATAATACTGTGCTCTTATCTAGACTCTTCTGTGTGAAGATCTTGAAAGGCTTTGATTAATTGAATCTCTGCCATACCTCTGCAAGGTAGGAAATGTTTTAGCATGCCCCATGTCACACTGCGGCACAGATACGTCCCGTAGCTCGCCAAGGTCAGCTTGCAAGTGCGCGGCTCAGAACTCAGTGTTCCTCGCTTCGGTCCTAAGACTCAGGCAGAGAGTTCATCTTCTGCCACTGTTGAGAGTTTTGCACCCAGTTTTGAGAATTGCACCCAGTTATCACATCTTTCAAAGTAAATGCAAATTCATACTGGTTGTAGAGCAAATTCTTCAGCACTAGTAGAGGATAAAACTGATGCCTTTGTTTATGAAACTTAGGCTGCTGAGATTATTTGCATGAGATTCTTTTAACTTCATCTTTATTCAGGGTGAGAGCAAAAGAGAATTTTTACATTCCCTTGCAGGTTGGCACAGAGGTGTTTCAAGACTTTTACATAATTTAATGCAGACAGTGTGACTGTAGAAAAAAACTAAAGGACCATAAAATATAAAAATAGAGAGACAGTTCAGATGCAGAGTGAAAGGAGATTCTTGTACTGGTACAAGGAGGAGCTGAAGTTTTGAGTCTTTAAGCTTAAAAAAAAAGAGCAATATTTTAGTACAAATTTGAAAATTAAATCTGGGTGGAAGCTTCTGGCTCCAGACATTTAAACCAAACAGAAAAGTGAATAGAAGACACACTGTGCTGCTCTACAGGAGCAGGGTACCAACAGGCAAAACATCTTCAGTATAATTAGTGGAGAGTGCAACCAAAAGGGACAGTGATTGAAACCCCTCCCTGGGCAGCTGTTCCAAGGCCTGCTCATCCTTTCCAGGAAGAAGTTTCTCCTAGTGCCCAAGCTAAGTTTTCCCTGGTGCAACTTGAGGCTATTTTCATATGTAGTTAAGACAGAAGAGTGTGAGACTGGTACTGAGAGATTACCAATGATATTTTAAAATACATTGGCACCTATCCAGAGAAAAGAACAAATAGCCTGTCATTTTCATGTCCTTATACTAAACAATAATCAATACTGTAACTTCTATGAGGCTTAGAATGTAAGGCAATGTTGAAATCTACTGAACATGTGCCCCAGGAAGTATAAATACAATTTCCAGACCAACGGTCAGGATAGTAGTAGGAAAAAAGCTACAGTCTAAGGGAAGGAGAGACATAATCTCAGAATCACAGAACATTAAGGGTTGGAAGCGACCTCAAAAGTCCAATCCAGCTGACACAGCAGGATCGCCTAGATCAAGTCACACAGGAACACATCCAGATGGGTCTTGAACATCTCCAGTGAAGGAGGCTCCACAACCCCCCTGGGCAGCCTGTTCCAGTGCTCTGTCACCCTCACTGGGAAGAAGTTCCTTCTGGCATTTGTATGGCACCACAATGTCAGTCAATAGCATTTCCTGCAGCACATACCTGCACCCTTTCCCAAGAGAATCGCAAGTAGATAAAAGGATAAAGAGATAATAGATCTCCCAGTGGCTGTTTTATACTGAGGTCTCAATTTAATCTAGGCTGCTTGTTAGGGAAGAGGAAATCATTCAGAAAGTATAATTTATTCAACAAATATCTTCTCTAGTCCAAAGGAAAATTTTCTTTAATTTATTCACTATTCAAAATGATTTACCAAGTGTTCTCTGCACACAGCACTGGGTCTGAAATGACTTCTGACCTTTGCTGTGTAAGCATACAAACCATATTGCAGTGCTGAGGAGTAAGAGAGAGAGAGAGAGAGAGAGAGAGCTGTGCTTCAGTGAATGTCAACTGAAAGATCAGGTACTTGATTTAAATACAGCAATCCACTCAGTCCTGCTGCAGTTTCATGTTGCTACCTACTGATTATTCAAGAGCGTGAGATGACAAGGCAAATTTATCTACGTGTTGCTATTAGTACAGCGAGTGTTTTGTCTCTGTAAGACTAGTAAGTGCTATGTGTTGTAAGTGTGTGTTACGTTCCACCAAATCTAAATAGATACAGGTTTTTATAAAGCCTTAACTTACTTCATAGCTGTGCTTCCCAGTGTTCCCTCAGGACAGCACTTCAACGTGTTCCTAAATTTATTTCTATTTGGAACAGCACAGAAGCACTTGCTCGTCTTTAAGGACATATACAAGATCCATGGAATTCATTGCATCGTGCGAGTGTCCTAACTGAATCTGGAGTATTGTGTCCAGTTCTGAGCCCCTCAGTTCAAGAGGGATATGGAGCTGCTGGAGGGAGTCCAGCGTAGGGCAACGAGGATGATGAAGGAGGTGGAGCACCTCCCTTCTAAGGAGAGGCTGAGGGAGCTGGGTCTCTTGAGCTTGGAAGAGAGGAGACTGAGGGGTGACCTCATTAATGTCTATAAATATGAGAAGGGTGGGTGTCAGGAGGATGGAGCCAGGCTCTGCTCAATGCCATCTAGCGATAGGACAAGGGGCAATGGGTGTGAGCTGGAACATATGAAGTGCCACATAAATAAGAGAAGGAACTTCTTCACAGTGAGGGTGACAGAGCACTGGAACTGACTGCCCAGGGGCTTAGACTAGATGATCTTTTGAGGTCCCTTCCAATCCCTAATGATTCTATGATTCTACAAAAATTATTTTCTCAGGAAAGAGGAAATTACATTTAACCATTTTCCACATAATTGCACTGTTAATCAGAATATTTGACTATATTCATGTCTCAGTGTAGAATATCTTCCACAGGTTGCCCAGCTGAATGCAGCCCTAGCCATTGGGTAATTTAGAAGTTATCATTATTGAAGGTATTTCATTATTATTGGAATAATCACAGATATGCAACAATCTCTGATTAAACACCCTGAAGACATATCCACACCAAACTAACCCAAAGTACCTGTAAGACCATTTCTGAATGGAAAACCTTTACTTGGATTTCTCAACCAAAACCTACTGGAAACCACCAGTGCTACATAACTCTTAAATGGCTCAAAATTCAATAGTCTCACTTTCTCATTTGTTTTAATGTTCAGTAGATAGGATATTTATTCTCCACTGACATCATCATATACTTTAAGGTTTAAACCTTTCTGTCATACAAAACAGGTTTCCTGTGCCTGGAGATTTTAAAACTTCACATGGTGCTTGATCCCTTGAAATTGTCCAAAATAAAAGGGTTCCTATGCCCAGCAGGTAGAAGAAATTCAAACATACTCCTTCTGTTTGACATCTGTTCACTATTTTCTCACATAATCTCTTTGAAATAAGGAGATTAAAGTTTGATGTGGCCCTGATATTAGTTCTCTAACTCAAATACACATGTGTTCCCTGGAAAGAGGCACTAACATATTTTGAAATCATAGAAAGATTTAGGTTGGAGATCACCCAGTTCC
Source organism: Rhinopomastus cyanomelas (assembly GCA_013400115.1). Taxonomy (NCBI): domain Eukaryota; kingdom Metazoa; phylum Chordata; class Aves; order Bucerotiformes; family Rhinopomastidae; genus Rhinopomastus; species Rhinopomastus cyanomelas. The sequence goes on along the minus strand of VXBP01003383.1, from coordinate 380,836 downwards.
AACCCCCTGCCAGGAACACCTCTCACCAAAACAGGTTGCCCAAAGCCCCATCCAACTTGGCCTTGAACAGTTCCATGGATGCAGCAGCCATAATCTCCCTGGGCAACCTGTTCCAGTGCTTCAGCACCCTCACTGTAAAGAATTTCCTCATAAGATCTAATCTAAATATCCCCTCTTCTAGCTTAAAGCCATTTATCCTCATTGCATCACTACAAACTCTTGTAAAAAGCCCTTCTCCAACTTTCTCACAAACACCCTTTGGGTACCAGAAGACTGCTATAAGATTCCCACTTCTCCAGGCTGAACAGCCCAAATTCCCTCAGCCTGTCCCCATAGCAGAAGTGCTCCTGTAGCCCCCCCACCAGACTCACTCCAACAGTTCCATGTCCTTCCTGTATTGGGGACTCCAGAACTGGATGAACTACTACAGGTCTCACAAGAGCAAAGTAGATGGGGAGAATCTCCGCCGTTGCTCCTTGTGATCTTCTTGACGTGCCTGGCTGGTCTAATAGTTCCTGTGCATTTACTTCAAATTTAGTTATAATATCTAGACAATCTACTACAGAAGCACATCCAGTATGAGAGGACTAAACATCAGTGCAAAGATTTCACTGGGTTTGTCCGCACTGTCTTCATCAACCCTGCCTGTGCCATGAAGCAGTAAAGATGATGTCATTGACAACTTCAATTAATGAATTATCCATCTTTGTCAAGTCAAGTATGAAAAGTGTTTGTTCCTAAACTTAAATGAACACAGTAAATTCTGGATTTCCTGAACACAAAATTATAGAATAATCATAGAATCATTAGGGATTGGAAGGGACCTCGAAAGATCATCCAGTCCAATCCCCCTGCCACAGCAGGATCACCTAGACCAAGTCAGACAGTCAGTCTGGGTTACAAGGGACCACAGGATCATCCAGTTCCAACTCCCTTGCCATGGGTAGGGACACCCCACCCTAGATCAGGCTGGAAAAGACCTCAAGATCATCAAATCCAACCATCCACCAGACAATGCCTAACCACCAATCCATCTCCTGAAACACCATGTCTGCCCATTTGTGGAACCCCTCCAGGGACAGTGCCTCCACCTCCTCTCTGGGCAGCCTGTTCCAAGGCCTCACACTCTTTCTGGAAGCAGTTTTTCCTAACAGCCAGTATGAACCTCCCTTGGTGCAATCAGACCCCATTTCCTCCTGTCCTTATCACACGTAAGCACGATGTGATCTTAATCCTAAAAGGTGTACTAGAATAATAGGTGCCGTAGCACCTCAACCAAAACTACAGCAGCTTCACCTCCTTCTTAAATGCTTTGGAAAAATTAAGTGCTTACTTTTGGAAAGATTTCCAAAACAAATTGTGTAGCTCATATGAAGCAAAGATTTGTCAGTTTGTACGCTTTACACAGGCTGGAGAAACCATGGAATATACCAAAGTGTGCATCAAAACCCAGAGATTATCAATTGCCTTTGGTAATTCAAGTGATAAGACAAAAACCTATGTTACTGCACTAAAAGTACTCAAGCTACAAACTAAGGTGTAACAACTCCAAATTATATCTGATATTTAACCCTGTGGTGGGAATAGCTTAAGGTTTTTATGCCTCTTGTTCTCTACTTGAGACTATTTTGGAGATGAGCTTCTGGGGGAGTGGGGACAGAGTCCGAAATTCTTTGCCTCTAAGGCTATTTAAATTAGAATTTGGGAGCCCAAAGTCCCACAGCTGCTCGCAGAATGTGGCAACCTTTCATAAATCTGGCTCAGAAGTCTGCAGGTCTGAGTTATTTCATTCAGGGAAGAAAAGATTTCTCTCCAAGATGACCAATGTTTTGCACTCCACAGAGAAGACATCATTTATTGATTTATTAAGAAGTGATGTCAGTCTTATTGAATGACAACAGGATTCATTTTAAAAACAGAACGTCCAGTTCTACATAGAGTAGGAAATATTTGTGGCCTCATGGTACCCAGTGAGAGTGGGATGAACACTGCTAATGGCAATCAGAAATCTTTCCTTCTGCAAAATATCTTAATATAACTTGAAGAAGGGCAGGATGCACCAGAAAGTGCTGATAAGCAGGCCATTAGAATCTTCTGACTTGACGCACGGTACCATTTCCAGCCACTCGTCTTTCTGTTCTAACAGAGTCAGATGATGTCTGAGGAAAATCAAGGGCAGCTCTGCTTCACAAAAGGTGAAAAGTTCCACCCTCCCTAATATTTCTTCAAAGTTTGTTCTTAAAAGATATGCAAAGATCTTTTTATTAGGACACTGGTATCACTTAATGAAAGCCTGGCCATCATCTCTCCACTGAAAAGTTCCCACATTTTTATACAAATATTCTCACATGAGGTTTTTACCTCACAGGAGGTGCTAATCTTCAACATTTTTAGTGACAGTGTGAAATGAATTTATCAATAAATATCTTTTTTAAGTTAAAAGGTTGAAATGAATTTATCAATAAATATCTTTTTTTAAGTTAAAATGTGGAAAGAATTACCTGGACCTGAAAGACAATAGAAATTGCTCAGGATAAATAGGGCAGACAGAGAACAGAGAGCTTATACTCAGCAGTATCAACAGCATTGTTATTATTATTGTAGCATCCCACCCACAACTCAGTCTGAAAGTGTCCTTGATAAAGCAGCTGTGGCCTGAAGGATAAACAACAGTACAAGTAGCCACCATCAGGGGAAGAAGGAACCCAACCAACAAAGCCTCATGATTTGCTATCAAGGTTGTCTTGTTCTCAGATGACCTCCCTTCTTCTGAGTTCCCCTTGGTAAAGGTTATTTGTAAACACAATTTCCTAACTTTCTCACTCTGCCTTGTCTCTGTTACACGAAACAAATAAATAAACCTTGAAGCTGATTGTTTTATTTCATCTTTTTTTTTTCCCCAGATTTCATGGTGATATCACAAAAAACTTGACACTCTTCTTGAACTCTTCACCTACCAGTCTGACATGTGCTGTATTTCATACAGCCCCTTGGGATTCACGTCCTCTCGTTAGTCTTCAGCACTCAAGAAGGCTAAGAAACCTTCCTGAATAAAACACCCTATGTTTGCCACATCTCCTCATTTATACACATTAGCCTTTCTTTTCTGTAGCTCATTGCTGCGATGATGTTCAGTACACTATTAGCTTCATCACTGATCATCAGCACTGCCCTAACCCTACCTGATGTTATTTTACAAAAAAAACCCAGTTCAATTGCAAATATTTGGTAATAGTTGATAGCCAGCCGTAAAAAATATGGTATATAGGGCATATGAAAAGCAACACTTGAGTAGACCTGACAGATGCAACATGATGAACTATCAGACCCCACGGTATAGAGATGGTCAAGGCTGATCCTAACAGGGGGAAACGACATGGGATGCTCCTGGATTGAAATCTCCAGTTGGAATCATCACAAGAAAAGTGTCTCTGAACCACGGAAACTTCAAAAAGCTGCCTGATACAACACCAGCAAATATTTTTCAGGTGCAGTTCCTGCCTCCTCTACATTCATCCCGCTTTCACACACTTGCTAGGAGTGGAAGACAGAGGTCTGCATCTTAGATGTTGTTTATGGACTATTGCATTCACTGGACAGTCTTCAAAAAAGCTACCTTCCAATGCTTGTAGTTACCCACATTGCCAGTGTAAGGTTAGACCTCCTGAGCGCAGAACTTTCTCCCTGTGACGAATGGAAAGCTTTGCTTGCACTACACCTCTTGCACATTCAGTCAGCGAATGTAAGACTTTATTAAATCTTAAACAGTGTAAGATAATACAGGATAGTTTATTTTTCTGGGCATGGTTTGCATTATAATTACCTACAGTTCGTTCCAGAGACCCAGGGAGTTTTATTTGCCAGGAAAAGAAAGGAACGCCCTTATCTTTAATACATTATCATTAAATAAACATCTTTCTTGCAAGAGATTTGTTATATTAAAGAGTATTAAAATTATATCAGCCGGCTCTTTTATTTTGAAAGGCTGCATACAAGTGAGGAACTGCAGTAATACTCATGTAGAATGGTATAGATAATAAGAAAACCTTGTCGCTCACTCTCCAAAGAAAAACTCCATTATTTTCCTTGCTACCCTGCCAGTCCTCCCTGACAGAAAAAAATACCTCAGTTCATAGCTAACTTTGATTAAGACTTTTGTAAGCCTCCACCATGGTTATGCAACTCCATCTAGTCTTCCATGAGTCCATTTTTTTCCAGTGATGCTCACATTGCTAACGAGGGGAGGAAATGTATCTGAGCTCCTCTATCAGTAGCAACCAGATACATGAAATAGATTTGTTAGCCAACAAATGCATGGTTCACTAAGGACTATGAAAATTCACCTTCATTCAAACAATCATTGAATCATAAAGTTGGAGGTGACCTTCAAAGGTCATGTAGTCCAACTGCCCTGCAACAAGCAGGGACATCGCTCACTAGACCAGATCACAGTAGTATCACAGTATCACAGTATTACCAAGGTCGGAAGAGACCTCATAGATCATCAAGTCCAACCTGTCACCACAGAGCTCAAGGCTAGACCATGGCACCAAGTGCCACGTCCAATCCTGCCTTGAACAGCTCCAGAGTTGGCGACTCCACCACCTCCCTGGGCAGGCCATTCCAGTGGCCAATGACTCTCTCGGTGAAGAACTTTCTCCTCACCTCAAGCCTAAATTTCCCCTGGCGCAGCTTGAGGCTGTGTCCTCTTGTTCTGGTGCTGGCTGCCTGAGAGAAGAGAGCAACCTCCTCCTGGCCACAGCCACCCCTCAGCTAGTTGTAGACAGCAAGAAGGTCTCCCCTGAGCCTCCTCCTCTCAAGGCTAAACAATCCCAGCTCCCTCAGCCTCTCCTCATAGGGCTTGTGCTCAAGGCCTCTCACCAGCCTCGTTGCCCTAATGACCCCAAGCCCCATCAAGCCTAACTGTGAATGTCTCCAGGGATGGGATCATGTTTAAATTTTGCAAAAACTCTTAAGGATTTCTCTAAGAAACACCCATAAAAGTGTTTGAAATGGGTGATGGAAGTTTAGGACTACACATTCAAAGTAGATTTGACACACTAATGTAATCTCCATTTGCCTTACATCGTGCCCTGCCCCAACCATCCTTGACAAGTCTAACTCTTCCCGTTTAGAAATGGGAAAGCAAAAATCCCCTGGGATGTCTGTGCATAGAGGCAGTGAGAGACTCCTGTGTAAAAACCATCCCCCCAAACAGCAAGGAACTCAGGCAGCCACATAAAGAAGCAACCTTGGAAAAGAAAGCAGCCTTGTTAATAGTGAAAGCGTGGAAAGCACAAGTCCAAGTCTCCCACACCAAAGGTGGCAACAGACTGGAATGGTGCTGCTAAGGCTACTGATTACTATTAACGGACCATTTGTCCCACATCAATATTACATGCAAATATTGCAAAAGTATTACTCTAGGTCAAATTCTGGGAAAAATCTCAAGAGCCAGGATTTATCTTTGTCTGAAAGACTACGTTAAGGGTCACATGATTTTCTGAAGCTCAGATAAGAAACTGATTAAGTTTGGGTTTAAAAAAAAATCAGAAAAACTGAAATCATGTGAAATTTTTGAAATCTGTTGTACATTGTTCTTAACAGTTTTATTAAAAGAGAACAAACAAGTTTTAGGTGACATCCCACTCCTGCGTAAAATTGGTTTTCACGCACAGCTTCTCCTTTTCACTGGTTTGGAGACATCTAAAACCCACCTGGATGTGTTCCTGTGTGACTTGGTCTAGGTGATCCTGCTGTGGCAGGGGGATTGGACTGGATGATCTTTTGAGGTCACTTCCAGTCCCTAACAATTCTGTGATTCTGTGTTCCAAAAAAAGCCTTGGGCTCTACTGGTTTCAGTCGAGCAACTCTGGATTATGCAGACTGAGAAACAGATTTTCCAACAGCCCCATAAATCTCAGATGCTCCCTCAAAACTGCTGCCAACAGGTGGTAAACTGCTACCGCTCACTGCAAACATGGGCAGCACCAAATTGAGATGCTGCAGCAATGGATGGTGCTGAACAAATGGACTTGGGAAGTTCCTGAGACCACACACCAGGTTCATTCAGGCTGTACAGCAGTCATCAGATGGCAACGATTTTGTCACTACTAGCACTGAACATAATAATGGAATATATGTCCTGGAGCTGCAAAGCTCCATATCTCATTAACTATCCCCTGAGTCATGCCTGTCACCACTAGCTTTAAGTTTTAATTTCCTTGCTTTCACTGCTTGTCAGGGCTATTTGACTATATATCTTTTGTGTTTAATTAGCAGCACCAACCCTTTTGATGAGATTATGTCACTAACCCAGTGCTCCAAGAAGCCACAAACACAGAATTTGTTTATACAGGAACAAATTAAGTACAGCTCTTTACTTTGAGATAGAAAAATAACTGGTCCTATGAAACAGAACATATTTAGCAAAAATGCTTTGGAGAGCTGGATTATCAAATGTAACAGTTCAGTGGTTCAATTCATACCTGACAGGCTTCAAAGAATATGGATGCAAATTATCTCCCAGCTGCAAGGGTAATTAACATGGCCTGCTGCAGGAGGGGGACATGGGGGCTGTTCTTCCACCCATTCTCTTTCATTATTATTCCAGTGACTTTACATTTCTCCTCAACCCAGTGTCTTTTGGTATGGAAATAAATTTAACATCCTGCTTTATGTAAACTTCATTACACTGCAATCAGCAGGGAGCGCAGCCTGCTACAAGTGCTGGCGCTGGGAAACCAGTACAGCCTGGCATGAAGCTCAGTGCCCTACAGACAACTTGCTTCCTGGCATTTTCTGTATTTTCCTGGCATTGCCCAATGCAGCTGAACTTTTTTTAAGCAGCTAAGGTAAGCCTCTCTGTAGCCCCACAGAGAGCAACCTGGGAGTGTTGGCTCCGGTTCATACATCATAGAATCATCAGGGATCGGAAGGGACTTCCAAGGGTCATCCAGTCCAATCCCCTTGCCACAGCAGGATCACCTAGACCAAGTCACAGAATGGTAGAGGTTGGAAGGGACCTCGAAAGATCATCTGAGTCCAACCCACCCTGCTGGAGCAGGATAAGCCCTCAGTACTGTCTCAAGATGTCCTACATGGGACTCAAACCCATGACGCCAGGAATTCAGAGTCCCATGGTCTACCAACTGAGCCAACCATACAGCCCCTAACATGTAGGAATGTATCCAGGTGGGTTTTAAACGTCTCCAGAGAAGGAGACTCCACCATGTCCCTGGGCAGCCCGTTCCAGTGCTCTGTCAACCTCACTGTGAAGAAGTTCCTTCTGATATTTATATGGAACCTCCTGTGTTCCAGCTCACACCCATTGCCCCTCGTCCTATCACCAGATGACATCGAGAAGAGCCTGGCTCCATCCTCCTGAGCCTTCAGCACAAGAAGGATGTGGACTTGTTGGAGTGATCCAGAGGAGGCCACAAAAGTACTCAGAGGGCTGGAGTACCTCTCTTAGGAGGACAGGCTGAGAGAGTTAGGCTTGTTCAGCCTGGAGAAGGCTCCAGGGAGACCTTATAGCGGCCTCCCGGTTACAGAAGCAAACATACAGGAAAGCTGCAGAGGAACCATTCACAAGGTTGTGCAGTGACAGGACAAGGGGCAGTGGTTTTAAACTAGAGCAGGGGAGATTTAGATTGAGGAAAAAAGTTCTTCACAAGGGTAGTGGATCACTGAAACAAGTTCCCCAGAAAGGCAGTGGAGGACACAACTCTGGAGACTCAAGGGCAGGCTTGATGGAGCTCTGGGCAAGCACAGGTCTAGTGAGTGATGTCCCTGCTTGTTGCAGGCAGGTGTGAGAATCAAAGAAGGGTTGGACTAGATGACCTTTGGAGGTCCCTTCCAGCCCAACACATTGTATGATTTGATACTTGCTTCATATTTAAACCAGTTTAACAACAATGCAGCAGAGCCAGTGAAGGACCCGAGAAGACAAAGGATCTTGGAACATGCTACTTGATAAGTTTTTTGTTAGGGCCATGTAGTGGGTCATGCACTGAAGTGTTTCTGTTTCTAGCAGCACAGAGCTCTGTCCCCTCTACATTACATGCTGTAAATCATTCTCCATATGATTATGAGGGAACGTCAAAACTATTTTCCCATTAAGAGTTAAACTTCCAGGGAAGCAGTTGTGTTACACATGCCTGAGAAAACGAGACACATCAAACCATTACTGCTTTTAGATGCCTTTCACAATCAGAAACCTCCGCATATATGAGGCCATTTCTACACATTATAAAGGAAAATCACATGTTAAATCATTCTAAGCAAAAGTTTATGAGTAGATATAAAGCAACAGGCACATTTGTCATTCACAAGCAGCTAAAACTTCCTTTACGGAGAGGCACTGCAGTCAACTGATTTACTACAGGTATAAACATAACCCACCCCACTACAGACTCCCATGCTGTACACGTTTTATATTGAAGCTGGATACTGCTCTTTTCCAAAAAGTTCTTTTACAAGGTTCAAACAACATATAAAAGTGTGTGGATGTGCATGTGGACACGTGTGAAAGCATGATCTCTATCACAGAATCTTAGGGTTGGAAGAAACCTCCAAAGGTCATCTAGTCCTACACCTCCTACAACAAGCAGGGACATCACTCACCAGACCAGATTGCCCAGAGCCCCATCCAGCCTGACCGTGAATGGCTTCAGGGACGAGGCCTCCACAACCTTGTGGGGCAATTTGTTCCAGGGATCCACTACCCTCAGATTAAAGAGCTTTTCTCTGATGTCTCACCTAATCTACCCTTTTCCAGCTTCAAACCACGATCCCTTGTCCTTTCATTCCCTGCTGTATTGAACAGTTCTTCCCCAGCCTTCTGACAGGCCCTTTTCAATGACTGGAAGGTTACTAGAAGGATTCCCTGGAGCCTTCTCCTTTTCAGACTGAACAAGCCCAATGCTCTCAGCCTGTCCTTGTAAGAGAGGTGCTCCAGCCATTCTCATGGCCTCCTCTGGACCCACTCCAACAGGTCATAGGATCATAGGATCATAGGATGTTAAGGGTTGGAAGGGACCCAAGAGATCATCGAGTCCAAAGCTTGATGCAGGACTCTGGCTGTAGGTGAGGTCTCACCAGGGCAGAGTAGAGGAGAAGAATCACCTCTCCCAATCTGCTGGCCACACTTCTGATGCAGCCTAGGATGCAGTTGACCTTGTGGGCTGCAAATGCACGTTGGTGGCTCCTGTCCAGCTGTTGTACTATTTCGTTAAGCGTTCAGGTGGTTTCCTCATCAAACCAGTGTCAATTACAAAAGAAGAAAATATCCAGTCTGTGTGATAGCAGATTTAGTGCCCTGGAGGGTCAGGTCCCATCTTGTATTTACCCTCACCCAATTCTAGAAGGTTAAACAGCTAGAGGAGCTCTTCTGCTGCCTACACGCTGTTGCATACCCCACACTTGACTGGGGGTAACTGAACGTATGGCACAAGGACTCTGACAAGAGTGGGAACTGGATCATTCATGAGTGGCCTGACCTAGATGATCCTGCTTTGGCAGGGGGATTGGATTAGGTGATCTGTCTCCCCTCCAATCTCTAACACTATGGGGTTCTGTAATTCAATGAGTGGATAAGGCCAGTACTGACCCTGGGTATCAACCCCATGTCTTTCCAGAAAGTAAGTTAATGGACAATGAGAAGGAAAAATAAAAAGATGCGGGGGGGGGGGAGAGGGAGAGACAGAGATAGAGAGAGAGAAGTAGTTTTTAGAATCCATTTTAAATTTATGAAGATATGTTGTTTTAAGCACTAACAGATGGGTTTCTTCGGTGATTCTTTATAGAATTAGGTGCTTATTTCCCTTTGAAATTTACTGCTAGTAGAGAGTTTATCTCTCTTAGCCTCTCAGAATGCACCAACCTGCATTTTGGCCTGAAGAAGAGACTTCATAAATTACATGTTGCTGGTATGGAAATTGCACCTTTATGAGGCAATTTCTGGCAGATTAGCTGATGTGCATCACCACAGCTTCACATTAGAGTGATTTGGATGTTGCCCATAATGAATAAGATATTCCCAGCAACAGAACACCGATTTTGCATTATTATAAACCAGGGGTTGACAGCAGAATACCGATTCCGCATTATTATAAACTGGGGACTGAAAGTTACTGCTGTCTGGCAAGTGTTCAGCAATCATTTGTTGGCAGGCTCAGCTGAAAGGCCAAGGACTGGGAAAGCAGGGAGCTGAACAGATCTCTCAGTGCTGAGAAATATTTCAGCGCCTGGGGAAGAGGCTGAGTGTGGAGCTTCCCACTGCCACTCGTGCATCATGAAAGAACAACACTTGAACTTTCAGGGTGGACAAACCTCCATCTTCCACAGGCTTTAAACTCAGGCTTTAAAACAGAGAGAAAATAGAGAGAAAATGGGAAACCTGTAACACAAGCCCATAAGCAGGGAACATTATTTTTTACTCTTTGCAGTTTTCCTGGAGAGCTGAAAAAGATCAAGTGCCCGGCAGAAACCCGGCTTCTGTAATTTTCCACTGCATTTGCAAAATGTCTCTTTAAATGCAACTTGACCTTGAGTGCAAAAATAATCCATCCTTTATCTGTCGTGTCTTTTCACGGCCTGGCTTACAGCATCAAATTTACATCTTGCCTTACAGTGAGGCTCCTTGTGATAATGAATTCAAGCAAGTACCTGTGCTCCAGAAATACATCCTCCTTCACCTCTGTATGAAATGAGGAGTGCAGATGCCTTTTTTCTGTCACTTGCCATTTGAGTCTGACCTATGGGCACCACACCACTTATTAGCTCAGAAACACACACACTCCCCCTCCTTGTTTCCACTCCAGGCATTATTTTACTGCAGGAATGCAGTGCTCAAGCTTTTGAAAACTAAAGACCTCAAGTCATTGTTATGTAAGAACAAACATTTCTCCTTTGAAACCCTGCAGTCTTTTCCTTATCCCCTCTTTCTATTATTCTGTCTTAGTAAACTCAACGAGACCACTGGTGAGCAAAATACCCACCTGAATAAGAGCTGGCAAAGCCAAGCCTATATCCAAGGTGAACACAGACAAAACGACATCTCTTCATGGGTTAATTAGGATGCAGCTGAATTATGATGCATTCAGTTAAAAGTGCAAGTACAAGAAATTTATCCCCCTGGCTCTTTCCACTGGACTTGAGGTACTGATTATATAGCCTGGAATAAAGATATTTGGCTGACAGAAACAAGCTCAGGGATCTGAAAGGCTCTTGACAGACACTTTTAACAAACTGGAGGAAGAGTAAGATGTCATTAGATCCCTCTTATCAGACATTCCCTACCTTGTGCAAGAATGCATACTGTTTCTTCCTCACTTCCCACTTTTTGTCTGCAGTCCAGTGATGGGGGTTTGTGAAGCTCACTGAGTCCAGGTATAATTTTTAATCCCCAAGGGTTAAATGCATGAATGATTAGACACACTGTGTCCTATAAATACGCATGCCATGACATAGGAAATACCACAAAAAAGGCTTCTAAACTGTGTCATCATTGAAAATTTGAAAGAAGTCATAGAACCACTAAGATTGGAAGAGGTCCAACCATCAACCCAATCTCACCCTGCCCACTAAACCGTGTCCCCCAGGGCCACACCTGCTTGTTTGTTGAACATCTCCAGGAATGGGGGCTCCACCACCTCCCTGGGCAGCCTGTTCCAATCCCTGGCCAGTCTGTCGATGAAGACATTTTTCCCAATATCCAATCTAAACTTCCCCTGGCACAATTTGAGGCAATTTCCTCTTGTTCTCTCACTAGTGACTTGGGAGAAGAGGCTAACCCCCACCTCTCTACAACCTCCTTTCAGGTAAAGAGCAATAAGGTCTCACTTCAGCTTTCTTTTCTCCAAACTAAATGGCCCCAGTTCCCTCGGCCTCTACTCAGTAGACCTGTCCTCCCGCTTCATTGCCCTTCTCTGAACCCAGTCCAGCATTTCAGCATCCTTCCTGTACTGAGGTGCCCAGGCTTCACTAGTACTGAGCACTAGCGAGTGCTTTTACATTTTACTTGAAAACTTCAAAAGAAAGCACAAATTGACCTCTTGTACCATGCCACTTTCTTGCTTTACCCCTTCCGTAGTGATTCTATGATTCTTTCCAGCACCAGGTTTCCTACCTTTGCACCACATTCATCTGACTCTGCTTGCTCACTTAGAGCACTGTAGCATCAGTAGTTCAAGCACACTGTTCACACCAAGATCCAATTCGAGGTGACTTACAGCTACAGGGCCAAATTCAGAAAGGCTGAGTTCAGTTAACAGCACTGCCAGCAGCACCTCATTTCCCAGGTTAACTGCCTCTGATCTGCTGCTGGAGGTCAAGCTTCTTCCTTCTTCAGACAAAATTGCAAATGTTATTTTAGACAGAAAAAAGTACTGGTTCTTCAGTAACCTCACTCCTTTAGACTGAGGCAGATGAATTGTAGAATCATAGGGCTGGAAGGGACCTCCAAAGGCATCTAGTCCAACCTTCCTACAACAAGCAGGGACATCACTCGCTAGACCAGATTGCTCAGAGCCTCACCAAGCCTGACTTTCGATGGCTGCAAGGATGGGGCCTCCACCACCTCTCTGGGCAACCTGTTCCAGGGACCCTCAGATTCAAGAACTTTTTCCTGATGTCTAACCTAAATCTACCTTTTTCCAGCTTCAAACCATGGCCCCTCATCCTGTTGTCCTCTGCCCTACTGAACCCAGCCTTCTGATAGGCCCCTTTCAGGGACTGGTCGTTATACGAATCCATCCAGCAGATCAGTGGGTTGTCCCTTTTGGGAGAGGAAAGGGCTGAAGGTGCTACCTTCTTGATCCAACACAACTAGATGAGGACATAGGCTATGAAATTATTACTAACAACACTGATGACAGAATCCAACAAGACAAATACCTTCCTCTTTCCTGGAAACTTCTACGTTGCTTAAACAGCAGCTAAGTGCACGCAGGTCCACGCGTATCTGCAGAAAACACTTTTTAAACTACTGTAGTAGTAGAAATTGAAAGTAGAAGAGTTATTATATACATCCCTGGTTTTTTACATAACTTGATCATTCTCTTCACTTTCTAATTAACAGATCACAGCATCCAGCGTCTAAGATTTTCACATTACATACATGCACACACACTATTTAAAGATAATTTAGTATTCTGATTAATATGGGGGTTTTTTCCTCTTTCTGAAGAGAAAATTTTTTAAACATTTATTCTGGGATTTGATTTTTTAAAAATTTTAGAAGAATTTAATTAGAAGATTATTTCCTAACAAAAATATTTCTGCAAAGTATAATCAGCTTTTTCATACCAGTTCTGCCAGAGAGGCAGAAACCCTAACCCTAACCCTAACAACACTAACCCTACTGTTTGTTTTCCTTACAGAAATTGCAGGCATTTCTAGAAATCCCAGAGAAACATTAATGTCTTCAGTCATGGCTCAGTTTTGTCACCAATCCACAGCATGTTGCAGAAGAAGGAAGGAGTGGGCTTAGTGTTAACAATTCTTTGCTTTTCAAGAACAAATCTTTCTCCTCAAACCCTATGAAAACGTTATTGGAGTTGTACCTCCCCATGCAGTGACAGAATGTCCTTCTACAGCAGTCTCCAGGAGATTCTTCCTGCATGTAATTTACTCCTAGGAGGACCTTGAATGCATCCCTGGTTCTGGAGCTAGCAAATCATATCCACTATAGAACCAGTAGAGGCAGAGAGTGTTTGTAAGCATGGACCCTAGATCCTAAAACCCGAAATTCTGACTTAACAGAGAGGTCTAAGTTCAGATATAACTCTTACTGGTTGGCTCAGCTGGTAGAGCACGGGACTCTCAATTCCTGGGGTCATGGATCTGAGCCCCATGTAGGACATCTTGAGACAGTACTGTAGACTTACCCTGCTCCAGCAGGGAGGGTTGGACTTAGGTGATCTTTTGAGGTCCCTTCCAACCTCTAACATACTGTGATTCTTACTGACAATGGAGGCCCAACAGCCCTGTGCATAAAGTATGTCTCACAACATAACGGGCTCACAAGTTAGAGGATGAAGGACACGTAGATGTGGCACTGGACCTGGTCCAGTGGTCGTGGATGCGTTGGGTTGAGGATCTCAGAGGTCCTTTCCAACCTTAATGATTGTGTGAGTCTGAGTGACTACTTTCAGGACCTGCAGCTTAGCCACCACCAAATCCTACTACTGTTTCCCAACTAGCCAAAAGAGGGGGCTAGTTCATTCCTTTTTTTTCTACATTTTTCAAAAACATTTTTCTATCTCCTGACCTAATTGGAACGTTCCTGACAGAAAATGAGGTGGAATCTTCTCTGGCAGCACCTTCATTTCTAGCAGATTGACTCACAGTGAGGATCTTTGCTTTTCAGTTTGTTTGCAGCACTTTCATCCACATGTCTGTACTTCACACTGGAAAACCTCCACCCAGCCACAGTACCCTGAATCTTTGCTGGACCATTTCATGGCATCGAAGCAACCGCAGGGAGCAAAGACCTGTTGGGCAGCGAGTTTTAAGTGATCAGAACAAACACAAAACTGTTCTTTGCCTAAAGCCCAGCTGAGAAAGTTGTTACCCAAGTCTCAGCATTAAGTATCTTTGACTTATTGCTGCGATTATACTAATTGCTCATCTACCTAGTGGGAGGCTGCAGGAAGCTGTTTTGAAGTAATCAAGCTGAGATGTGGCCTTCTATTTATAAGAGGCTTAGAAACCTTACACTCCCAAGAAGAGTATTTAATTGAATCTCAAAGAAAAAGCAGCTATATTTCTCTTTCCTCCCTCATCTCACACAGGAGCTTAGGGTTTGGTTCCTCCTCACTGTCAGTATCTGTGAACTTTAAATGATGCTGCACAAGAGTACAGCAGACAGCCCAGGATGTGAACACAAAACAACTGCATCTCCGTGTTAACCACACGATCATCTCACAGAGCTGTGTGTCCCCTCGTGAACGTAGATACTACCTCACTCCTGGGCAGCTTAGGCACAAAAATAATAAAGTTTGATACTTGCATGAAGGACCTGAGCCCAGTGCAGCTTAGTGTTGTGGTACAAGCACAGAACAGTCCCGGCTGCCATGTGATTGTCGCCTCAAGAAAACTCTCCGCTTCGCCTGATGGAAGGGGTAATTTTGCTCAAGAACCCTTGGAGCTGTGCTGATCACAGTAAGTACCACTGAGCATTTTTTCTCTGTATAAGACCTTTTAAAGCAAAAAGAAAGCCAAAAGTCAGTTTACCTCAGACAAATGAAGGCAGAGCTCAGCACCAGCAGGATTTGAACCAGTATTTCTAAGCGATCTATGTAGATCCTTTGTGTGATAAATCCACAGTAGCCTTCCTCAAATCAACAAGATCGTCCTGCTGAGAGGAGGTTAGATTTCATCACAGATCACTGCTGTAGATGCTGGTGGTGGTGTTTTGGGTATTCTTCTAGTTTATGACTTCAGTTTCTTGGTAGAACTGGGCACGTATCCCTAATGAGCTGTTCCAGGAAAGCCAAAATGACTCGATAGCAAAGGTTGCATTTTGCCCAACACTTTAAACAAAAGAAAAAGAAAATGGAAAGTCTAAGTGAACTGTTGTGGCATTTCTGAAGCACTTCATTTACAGGAACACGCAAGAAACACTGAGGAAATAAAGAGCTAAATCCACACTGGTACCGAAGGAAGCAGCAGAAGAGACTGGGGGTTTTTTTCCACATCACTGCTAAGGTTTTATGGAGGGCTGAAGAAAAACTCAGGTTAAAATCCCTCATCAGCACAAGGGGATTTGGAGGAATGTGTTTCATCTCCCAAGGAAACATCTTAACCAACTGACTGTTCTGTAAAGTATCCTGGGCGAGAGGAGATGTAAGAAAGACATTTATTCAGGCTATATTTGCCTTGAATATGAATATGGATTTACGGGAGTGGCTTTAAATACAAACTAAGCCAGCTTAAGCACCTTGTTCTTTAAGAAGAAGAGCTTTCTTACCTAAACACTGATATTTATGGACGTAGCCCCAGCTAAGCAGATGTATCCCAAAAACTGTACAACAATGCCAAAGGGACCATGGCAAAAAAGGTGTCTCAGGCTCACATGCATGTCAGGGCACTTTCCTGGCAGATGAGACACCATTTCAAATCCCCTCTGGCAAGAAGATCCAGACTGAGGTCTCCTACACCGTATGTGAATGCCCCACAGCTGAACTTTCCAGGGAGAAAGGCTGGTGGCTGTGTAAGGTCTATTTTTAGATAATTTGCATCCACAGACACTGGCTGCTGAAATACAAGCTAAAAGGATTTTAGAAAGAAGAACTTAGCATTCTGGTACCTGAAGAGAGCCTATAAGAAAGCTGAGGAAGAGCTTTTTACAAGATATTGTAGTGGTAGGACAAGGGAAAATGTTTTTGATCTAGAAGGAAGATTTAGATTAGATCATAGAATCATAGAATCATTAGGGATTGGAAGGGACCTGAAAAGATCACCTAGTCCAATCCCCCTGCCACAGCAGGATCACCTGGACCAAGTCATACAGGAACACATCCAGGCAGGTAGATATTAGGAGAAAATTCTTTACAGGGTGCTGACACACTGCCACAAGTCACCAGGGAAGTTGCAGCTGCTCCATCCCTGGAAGTTTTAAAGGCCAGGTTGGATGAGGCTTTGGGCAGCCTGGTCTGGTGAGAGGTGGCCCTGCCCATGGCAGGGGGCTGGAAGTAGATGATCTCAGAGGTCCCTTCTGAGCCAAATCTTTCTATGGTTCTGTGGGAAACTGGAAGGAGAGTGTTTTATTAAACAGACTTACAGAAGTCAGATGCCAGAGAGAAAAGATGACTCTTGAAGTGGGATTTGAAGACAAGCAGGAGATCACCCCAGCAAATAGCAGGGTATCTCTTACAGAAGCTGAGATTCACAAGACAAAGACTAGAGAAATCCAAAACTCAGAGTTCTTATCTTCCTCTATAAACATCATAACAAATCAATATAAACCAAGTACATGACCGTAAGAGGCAAGTTCATGTCTTTGTTTGCAAGCCCTGACAGATCTACGGGCTGCCATGCCTTCTGTGCCCATCCTTGACAAGACACACACAGCTCAGGCACTGTAATGCATCTAAGCCATGAAACCCTCCAGCATGTTTCATTACCACGAGAAACGCAGAGGACAGCGTTTTGCGTTGGTGGCTGAAGAAAACTCAGTCAACACATTTTAACCTTCTGAGCAGCCCCAGCACATTGTGATCCCAGCGAAGCTGCTGATAACAACTGAAGAACAATGTTTGCGTCAGACAAGCAGCAGCTGGGGGAAGGGAGCTCTGCTCTCATTCCTCCCCCATGCCAGCACAGCTTGTAGATCAGGCTTGTCATCCCTTTCAAGGCAAAAAGCATTGACAGCATCTTTCTTCCCCAAATAACAGATAAAGAAGGGAGGTTACCACTGCACAAGGGTTTTGTAGGGCATTGAAAATACGCAAAAGCACTCAACAGCTCTAAAAGAGCTTGGGGAGGGCAGCCCAGACCTACCTGATGCTGGGCTTCCAGCACAGAGCTGGCATTATAAACCTAATTAGAATCATACGGTTGGAAGGGACCTCCAAAGGTCATCTAGTCCAACTCCCTGGTCCTGGCAACAGGCAGGAACATCTTTCACCAGACTCATTTGCCCCATTAAGCTCTGGTCCAAGACAAATCAAGAACTCTGCTGAATTAGTTCCAGCTCCTCTCTCCAGCCTTTCTTTAGGGTTGTAGAGGTTCCTCCTGAGCTCTTACAAAGTAGGGAAACCCAAGTGGTCTCCAATTTCAGCTGTGAAGTGTGAGGAAAGTAGGTTGCCTGTGAGGAAAAGGAGGGGAAAGTGGCCAGCCTGTTCAGTTCAGGCTGGGTCTGACACATGTAGGAGTGCAGGAATTCCTCAGCTTCACATTTGGAAATGGGCCTGGGTTGGGAAGTAAAAATAGAAAATTGTATATGCGATTCTGAGAAGCTCAGCTACAAAAAAGAAAGAAAAAAGCTTCCTGTAGACCTCAATTCAAGCTTTTCAGAAGTTCCAAGGACAAAGATGAAGAAGCTCCAGGGTTCCATTTCATTAGGAACACATAACTCACTATTTTACACCGTGGAAAATTATTGCAAACAAAATGAAACTTTTAAAATCTTGTTTTATTGTTTGCTTAAAAAAAGCCACAAACCACTTAGGCAAATACCCATCTATCATCTCCACGGTTATTTTATAGCAGGACCACATGTTAACCATTATACTTTTAACAGAGAAGAAAATGTCTGCTAAATGGAGATGATTGACAGTTGATAACTGTTGCTTTGAGCTCCAGCCTTGGTAGAGAGGAGCTGTGTCATTTGATGGGGATCTAGGCAACCTGCTCTAGTCAGAGATGCCCCTGCTTGCTGCAGGGGTGTTGGACTAGAAGACATTTGGAGGTACCTTCCAACCCAACACATTCTATGATTCTATTATTTCCTTCAGAGAATGCATTCTGCTTCCTCACCCTGATATCCCCAGAATGAGTGAAATAGGTTTGCATTAACATCTGCATCAAAGAGAACTGAGCTCAGAATGGGATGCCCAAAGAGTCGCAGAATCACTCTGGTTGGAAAAGACCCCTGGGATCATCAAATCCAACCATCCAACCTACCTTACAAGTTCACCCCTAAACCACATCCCTCAACACCTCATCCAATAAATCTTTAAACACATTCGGGGATGGCAACTCAACCCCCTCCCTGGGAAGCCCATTCCAGGGCCTGACCACCCTTTCTGTGACAAAATTCTTCCTAATATCAAGTCTACCCTGTTGTAACTTGAACCCATTCCCTCTTGTTCTATCACTAACTTCTTGTGAGAAGACACTAGCACCAACCTCTCCACAACATCCTTTCAAGTATTTGTAGCGTGATGAGGTCTCCTCTCAGCCTCCTCTTCCTCAAACTAAAGAGCAAGCCCTAGCTCTTTCAGTCTTTCCTCATAAGATTTATTCTACAGGCCCTTCATCAGGTTAGTTGCCCTCCTCTGCACCTGCTCCAGGACAACTACACGTCTCTTTTATTGAGGTGCCCAAAACTGAACAAAATACTCAAGATGTGGCCTCACCAGTGCCAAATACAGGAGGATTTGTACCTCCCTACTCCTGCTGGCCACAAGCCAGGATGCCATTGGCCTTCTTGGCCACCTGGGCACACTGCTGGCTCATATTCATCTTCCTATCTATTAGAACCTCCAGGTCCTTCACCGCCACACAGTCCTTCAGCCACAACTCCCCAAGCCTGTAGCATTGCTTGGGGTTGTTGTGGCCCAAGTGCAGGATCTGGCACTTGGCCTTACTGAAGCCCCTGCCATTAACATTGGCCCTTTGCTCCAATCTACCCAAGTGTCTCTGAAAAGCCTCCCCACCCTCTGGCAGATGAACACTCCCACCTAACTTGGTGTCATCTGCAAACTGACTAATGATCCACTCTGTGTCCTTATTGAGATCATCACTAAAGATGTTGAACAGAGATGGTCCCAACACCAAGCCCTGAGGCCACCAGCTGGGTTTAACTCCATTAGCCAGCTCTCTTTGGGCCCAGCCATTCAACCAGTGTTTTGTCCAGCAGACTCTGTGCTCGTCCAAGCCATGAGCAGCCAGCTTATCAAGGAGAATTCTGTGAGGGATACTGTCAAAGGCTTTTTGAAAGTCCAGGTAAACAATATCCACAGCCTTTCCCTCGTCTCATAGTTGGATCATCCTGTCATAGAAGGAGATCAGGTTTATCAGGCAGTACCTGCTTTTAATAAACCCGTGTTGACTGGCCCTGATGCCCTGGTTGTCCTGTATGAGAAGTGTGGTGGCAGTTGAGATGATGTGTCCCATGACTTTCCCTGGTCAGACTCTCAGGTCTGTAGCTTCCTGGATCCTCCTTTCTGCACTCATCTTGTAGATGAGTGTTACATTTGCCACCTTCCAGTCCATTGGGACCTCCCCAGGTAGCCAGGATTTCAAGTAAATAGTGGAAAGTGGCTTGGCCAACTCTTTCCACACCCTTGGTCCCATAGACTTGTTTATACCTAAGTGGTGTAGCAGGTCGTTGACCACTTCCTTTCCAATTGTGATGCTCTCATTCTGCTTCCCCTCTGTGACTCCCAGACATCTGCACATGTAAAGCTCATACAAATCTCCTGAACAGGCCAGAGCACAAACTACATCCACCTTGAGGAGGTCGGTACAGAGGAACCCAAGAAGTAGCTCATATGGGATTAAAGCAGCCATCCTTGACGCTCTTGGGCAGTGCAGGACTCACAATGAGAAGTCATCACTGTCTACAAATACCTGACAGGAGGTTATAGTGAGGAGGGTGTTGGCCTCTTCTCCCCAGTGACTAGCAACAGGACAGGAGAAAATAGGGTCAAGTTATGCCAGCACAGGTTCAAATTGGATAAAAGGAACAACTTCTTCACAGAAGGTTCCTCTCAGAGCCTTCTCTTCTTCAGGCTGAACAATTAGAACTCTCTCAGCCTGTCCTTGTAGGAGAGGTGCTCCAGCCCTCTGAGCATTTCAGTGCATCCCCAGCAAGACACAGAAATCATGTAAAGCAACTAAAACCTGCACACACCTGGCTGCTGTTTATGGGGTTCCAATGCTACGTTCAGCAACTTGCGTGGGAATCCCACAATGCGATTATTTAGGTCATTGCAGATCATCAAGTCTCATTTTTCCACCTCTAATATTTCAAGGTTTATATTCCTTGGGCAAGATCCAGCTCTTACAGACTGTGGGATTGATCATCTTGAGTGTCTGCAGCCAAACATCCATGACCCACCCCAGGAATACACGGATTACTCCGTCCTTTAGAGTTTGCAAGGTCCCAGAGCTCTGCTTTAACGTATGTCGGAGACTCCCATGCCTCCGCTGGCCTTATTGCCAAGACCACTGCAAGGTGAAGGGGAAGAACAACCAGGACAAACACGTTCCTGATGTAAGCAGATGAAACCTTATAGCCCCACGTTAATTCTGCCCCATTTTGGGACTTGTCAGTTGAGCAGCAGCTGTTTACACCAATTATGAACTTGGCGTAAGAGACAACAATGAAGCAGTGGAGTCTATTCCATGGAGAGTACATTAAAAATAAACAGTGCGTGTGTGTGTGTGTGTATGTGTGTGTGTGTGTCAGAACCCAGTCTTGAGCCCTTAATTATAGGAAACAGGAAATACTTTGGTTGCCCTTCTTGCCAAGATCAAAATTCGTTAATAATTACTCCACTCTTCAAAGGCTCCTTCTCCCTTTGGCTTCACTGTCGCTGGGAAGGGAAGAGAGGAGGAGGTGGGGGAAGGAAACCAAAGATCACCATAACAATATGTAGGTGGAAAGAAGAGACATTAAGTGTTCTGAGATAAGAGCAGGCAAAGCATGATACAATCAGCCAGTCCTTCCCTTGTGCAGCACTGTAGGTCATACAGGAGCATTCAGGAGAGTTCTTTCTCTTTTTTAAGAGCAAAATTCAGGAGGCTGCAGAGCTTCATCAAAAGACATTCAGGAGCTAGGGTAGGGGGTAGTCTTGGCAAAGATCTCAACAATCTTTGAAGCTGGAGATAGAGATGGGTTTTTTCTTAGATACACTTTAAGGCATTGTCTCCTCTGTGTTTGCATTTCTTTCTTTTTAAGTAAATAAATTTAAAATTAGCAGCTCTTTAGGTACCCTGAGCCAGATTCCCAAAAATGTTGCAGGAGACAATTCAGCGGCAACGTTTAGTCTGCTGCAAGGAGTCTGCACAGGCTCAAACCCTGTTAAATCTCCTTTATTAACATATTTGAGAGTATAATGACATCCTTTGCACAATGGCATGGGTGAACAGTAAGAATCCAGGTCTGCAGCTTCACTGCAGCAAGAAATATCGGGCAGAAAGGGCTGCAAATTAGGATGTCAAATCAGGTTCATGTTTAAAACATCTGAACTAATATGGCTTTGGGAAAGAAACAACACATTAAGAACAACGTGTGAACATCCCCTGGCAGCCCTGAGTGCAGAATCCTGTTACAACAGTGCTGTTTGCTCATATACATAGAATAAGTGGGATTCACTCAGTTAATAATTAATCTGGTGAGTTCTTAATCTCAAACCAAAAATATCCTTGAATGCTTCCAGAGAAGCTGGTATCAGGCATCCACAGCAGCTGTGAAATCAGAGAATCACAGAATAGAATCACAGAATCTTAAGGTTGAAAGATACCCCCAAGGGTCATCTAGACCAACCCCCCTGCAACAAGCAGGGACATCACTCACCAGAGCAGGTTGCCCAGAGCCCCATCAAGCCTGACCTTCAGTGTCTCCAAAGGTGAGTCCTCCACCACTTCTCAAGGCAATCTGTTCCAGGGATCCATCACCCTCACACTGAAGAGCATTTTCCTGATTTTCTGAGCTAAATCTACCCTTTTCGAGCTGCAAACCATGACCCCTTGTCCTGTCATTCTCTCATCTATTGAACAGTTCTTCTCCAACCTTCCAGAATCACAGAACATTAGGGATTGGAAGGGGACCTTGAAAGATCATCTAGTCCAATCTCCCTGCCTAGACCAAGTCTCACAGGAACACATCCAGGTGGGTCTTCAACATCTGCAGAGAAGGAGACTCCACAATCCCCCTGGGCAGCCCCTTCCAGTGCTCTGTCACCCTCACTGGGAAGAAGTTCCTTCTCATATTGATGTGGAACCTCCTATGTTCCAGCTCACACCCCTTGCCCCTCGCCCTATCACTAGACGACATTGAGACCCACCCTTCAAATATTTATAGACATTAATGAGGTCACCCCTCAGTCTCCTTTTTCTAAGCTAAAAAGACCCAGTTCCCTCAGCCTTTCCTCATAAGGGTGATGTTCTACTCCCATCTTCATGTTTGTGGTCTTTCCAGCAGTTCTGTGTCCTTCTGACAGGCCCCTTTCTGCCCTTTTTAGCTTTACACTGGCTGACAGTTCATCCTACCCTTGGCTTTGCAGAAGACATACAGATGTGATTAACTTAATGCACAGCAAGTGGTGCCATTAACACCATGTGCCTATCCTCCCAAACTCGAGAGCTTATGTTTGTCCATTGTCATCTCGACATAGCCCTCTTGAGAGGGGCTTTGAGAAACTCTTGTTCCAAAGAACAAAAGAGAGGGGAGAGAAAAGATTTTTCTCCATAAAGGAAATATCTATGCCAGCAGTAGAAAGTAGGGGCTGTGCACACAGGCTTGCAGGATCCCCTCTTTTATCTGGGACCAGCAGGGTACCGCCCAGCTGCAGTGTCCACCATTGGCCCTCCAGTTGTTAGAATCATAAAGGTTGGAAAATACCTTCAAGACCATCAAGTCCAACTGTTCACCCTACAACCACAAAACCGTCTCCTGAAACACCATGTCTACCCATTTTTTTAAGCCCTACAGGGAGGGTGCCCTCACCCCCTTTCTGAGCAGGCCTCTGTTCCAAGGCCCCACTGCTCTTTTCCTGATGTCCAGTCTGAACCTGCTCTGGCACAACTTGACCCCATTTCTTCTTATCCTGTCACTAGTCACTAAGGAGAAGAGTCCAAAACTCACCTCAGTACAACCCCCCTTCAGGTAGTTGTAGAGAGCCATGAGGTCTCTCCTCAGCCTCCTCTTCTCCAGGCTGAACAGCCCCAGCTCCCTCAGCCTCTCCTCATCAGACCTGTTCTCCAGAACAGCCCAGCTGCCCTTCTCTGCACCCTTCTCCAGCACTTCAGCATCCTTCCTGACATCGTTAGCCCTGAACATGCAGCAGCAGACGCCAAGAGGGTTGAAACTGCCACAGAGTCAAGTTCCCCGAACGGTGCAAATGCACAGGCAGTTATTTTTGACATGGTGGCAAAACACACCTTGTTTGAACCTTTTGGCTCAGAACTCCCTCAGAGAAAGGCCCCTGGGCTGAGGCTGGTGCAACTGCTCCATCTCACAGCAGACACCACTCCTTAACCCCCTGGCTGCCAATTCCTCTATGCTGAAACATGAGTGCCTGCTCTTGGACTACTCAGCATCTATCTGCTACCCTGATGACCTTGAAGTTCAAGGTTAAGCAGCAGCTGAGCACTTAAACAAGCACTTACTGCAGTTTGGTGGTCAAATGGATAAGAGCTATTACCTCAGGGGGCTGCTAGACTGTTTTCATCCCTGCTGCTGGTCTACCAGCTACCCCCAGGCGGCTTCCTACAACCCTGCTGCATGCATTAATAATTGGATCTGGGAGGCTTGATTACTTGTGCAGCCTTGAGAAGAGAAGGCTTGGGGGGGACCTCATCACCATGTACCAGGACGTAAGAGGTGGCTACCAAGAAGATGGAGACTTCTTTTTCACAAGAAATCTCATGGAAAAGAAAAAGGGTGATGGATACTAGTTGTTCCTGGAGAGATTCTGATTGGACTCCAGAGGAAAATTTTTCACAATTTGAGAGCAATTAGACACTGGAATGGTCTGCCCAGGGAAGTGGTGGATTCCTCAGCTTTAGACAGTTTTAAGCTTGACAGGCTGCTTGGCCGTCTTATTTGAACTATATTTTATAAGCTTAAAGGGTTGGAGCGGATAACCCTTGAGGTCCCTTCCAACCTGGTCTGCTGTGTGAACCAACTACAGTAAAAGACTTTGTATCTCCTGAATAAGGGGAAGCAACGTGAGAAGAAACACCTAAAGCTTTACTAGATTCTAAACTCTAAACCAGCTCAGCAGATTTTCGGAGAGCAGCTGTGCTGAGCACACACATTCACCCCCAGGAAGCACTGATAATTTATCTCTCCAGTTGGACAACAGGACTGAAAACTTCTCATAGCCATCTCGCAAAGACGGTGCTCCCTCGCTGCAGCAACAGCAAGGAAGAGGCATTCAGACAGCCTGGTAAAACTCCCCGTAATCCCTGACCTCGCCAAGACAGTGGGCACAGGGATCTGGAAGTCAAATAGGTTTGTAACACAGCACTGTTCAAAATAATATTGCTCTGGGTTTTAAGTGGCAATTTCAAAATGTTGTGGAGAGGCTCTTAATGAGTTTACTGTTGGCTACCATGGAGAAGATGATAGGACTGGGATGCCGGGTCATTAAGCACTGGGAATTATTACACCTTTTAATATTGCAGTGGCCGTTCAGACCAACTCAGTCTCTGCTGCAGAGGATCTTACAACTGAGCCTTGATTTTTTCCAAAGTTTTTTTTGTTGGATTTGTTTTTCCGAGTTTGAAAATCTCCAGTTACAATTTTTCCTCTCTCAGACTCCATAAAAAGATTTCCAGACTAATTTGCTGAGAAAGAAGTGTGGATATTAAAGGAGCAGAACAGCCACCCACTGCATTGTATTATTTTCTGCTGCAAAATACCACAAAAGTAATTGCCGTGTTAGAAACCCAGCTCGGTGTTACTGACTGCTTATCAGATACATCTAGCATAAATCTCACTGAGGGAAAAAAGGCTTATGGTAAAAGAAACAGGTTGTCAGTGAGCTCTGAAATATGTCCTCCCTCCATTCCCATGACTCTGGAAGGTGTCTTCCATGGGCACCAGACTTGCTGCACAAAACAGAATGGACCTGAATTTCTGTTTAATGAGCCACCAGGTGCTCTCTTAGGATTTGTTCTATGGAAGAACCACCTTAAAACAAGTGCTTCCATAACAGGCTATTTGAATGCCTCAGATAGTAGAATCATGGAAAGTTGGGGGTTAGAAGGGACCTCTAGAGATCGTCTAGTCCAACCCCCCTGCCAGAGCAGGACCACCTAGGTCAGGCCACACAGGGCTGCATCCGGGTGGGGTTTGAAATTCTCCAGAGCAGGACACTCCACAACATCTCTGGGCAGCCTGTTCCAGGGCTTCATCACCCTCACAGTGAAGAAGTTTCTCCTCATGTTGAGATGGAACTTCCTACGTTCTCGCTTACCCCCGTTATTTCTTGTCCTGTTATTGGGCACCACTGAGCAGAGACTGGCCCCTTCATCATCAAGTCCTCATAGCTCTCTGTTGGACTCTCTTCAGTATATTCCTGTTTCTCTTGAATGGGGGATCCCAAAACTGGAAACAGTACGACAGGTATGGTCTCACCAGGGCCAAGTAGAAGGGGAGAAGAACCTCCATAGACCTGCTTGACACACTTTTCTTGGTGCACCCCAGGATAGCATCAACCCTCTTGGCCACAAGGGCACATTGTCGCCTCTGTGGATAACTTACTATCCGCGAGGACTTCGAGGTCCTAGTGATGATGACTCCAAGACAAGTCTCAGGTTTCCAGTATAAGCACACTTGTTTGTGGTTACTACTGGAATCACTGGATATGGCTGTGCAGTGCCCTGCTTGTTCACTAACAGTTGAGCTTCAACCCCTGGAAAACTGTCCAGCAGCCTGACCCGCTCTGAAGCACAACAGGTGATGCAAGCGCTGTTCCACTTGCACGGAGAGTGACTCCCTGGCAAACTGTCTCTAAAGTCTACCACTGGTCAGAAATTTTTCAAGCCCAGATCTTTTCCATGAACTCGTTTTCACTGCTCAGGAGGTACAGAAAGATGTGGTTGTGAGAGAAATTACTCACTGCAAGTGGTCCAGAGGTCTGGGGCACAGAACAGAGCTGCAAGAAGGCTACTGTGCTCCTCGGGTCAAAACAAAGGGTTTCGCATCTTAAGAAATTATCTCTCAGCCCGTGATGTCGTCTGCGTTACCAGTGCAGCTCTTCACAGCTCTTCAAATTCCCCTCTTCAAAGTTTTATCATGTCAGGAACACAAGAAATTTACACCAGCTTCAGTGGGCAAGCCTCAAACAAAAGGGGAAAACATCAGAAGGAAAAGAGAGTGTTGAATGACTTTGGAATGCAGCAGATTCTCTCGGCGAGAACAAACTGGCTTAGTTCCACTCGGTATGCGATGTATTGATTATTTTGCCATTTGTTAAGTAACACAACATGCTTCTATATCATTTCCTTATTCTGGCTCCGTTGCTGCATCGCACAAGTCTCATAAATTGAGAAATCACAACAGCATGGCACAGAAATCTCAAGGCTTATACATCATCACACACACAGCTTTAATCTAGCCCCATCTCCTGTGGTCACATCAGGTGTTGGCTAAGACTTCAATTTCTGCCTTTTCCAACCATGACAGAGCTGCTAGCTCCTGCACGAAATATAGGTCATTTGGAGAGACAGATAGCAGCTATAGAGATACACACTCACCTACATATATATTCAGGAAGGAAAAGAAAGGAAGAGGATCAAAATATGTATCTGCTCTTGTCTCAAAAATAAATGACGTTTGCATCAGTACACAGGGCTCTTGGTTCCCATGAGGCAGTTATTAGAAGTTTCCTTCACATATTTAGTCATGTTTGGAATTGTTTTGAGGATATTTAGACTCTTTTCTTCAAGTTGTCACCAGCTCATTACCACAGAATTACATTTTACAAACAGGAGCTGGCTAGAGCCAACTTGGCTGGGCTACTGCTGCCTGAGGGAATTTGAAAAAATGATCATTTCCCTGCGTTTGGAAATAGACAGGCAGGGACCCAACTGCAGGCAGTCTCACCTCTTTCTGCCTTTCAGAGCTGAAGCAAGCAGCTTTGGTTTTCTTGGAGGAGTGCTGCTGTTATTAGAAAAGAGAACATGCATGCAGAACATATTTTCCCCCAAAACACAGTAAATTTGAGCAGACAGGAATTTTCGTCTCATGACTCAGTGCTGCTCTGTAACGTAACCCCTGCATTCCCCGGGAGAGAATTCACAGTATCGGAGTAGACCACATTGGAAGGGAACCCAAGGATCATCCATGACAACTCTTTAAGCTAAAGAAATCTAGTTTAAATGAGATGACCCAGAACCCTGTCAAGCTGAGCCTTGGAACTGTCTAAAGTTGAAGACTCCACCATTTCCCCAGGAAGCCCATTCCAGTGTCTAATTACTCTCACAGTGAAATATCTTCCTCTGGAGTCCAATCAGAGTTTCTCCAGGAGCAACTTCAGCAACAGCTGAAGGTGGGTCACGGAAAATTTCATTCTGATACAGTGGTGAATAACCCACTGCACCAGTGGGCATCCTCAGAAGGTTCAAAGCAGCCCCACAACTTGTCCTTTACAGAAGAAGCAAAGCTGATGATGGCACTAACTACACTCTGAGCCTTTTCCCTTTAGGGTGGTAATAAACACAGAATGATCCAGGTTGGAAGGGATCTCCGAAGGTCATCTAGTCCAACTCCCCTGCAGTGAGCAAGGACATCCTCATCTAGATCAAGTTGCTCAGAACCTTGTCCAGCCTCATCTTGAACATCTCCAGGGATGGGGCTTCAACTAACTCCCTGGACAACTTGTTACACTCATGATTGGCCCATGTGCATCTCATTTGCTAACAGTTTACTCATCACTATTTCTTACACACACCCTTGTGCTGTGATAAATGTAATAGTTGGCTTTGAATGCTAAATGTAATGATGGATTTTTTTGACTAACAGAAGTTTTCTGGCTGCTCCCTTTGATCCTTCTGAAAGTGCCCCTCTTCAGCTTCATAAACCACAGCCTCCGGTTACCTGTAATTTTCTTTCTTGCAAAGATCTGCTCAGAGAAGGAAGTGCTAAGTTTATAGAAGATTAGTAGTGGTAAAATTTAAGGTGTGGTCTGCCCACAGGATTGCTCAGCGGCCAAAACGACGCGCTTTTTCTTACCATTATACTTAGAGAGCAACTGCTGCTTAGTGATAAATTAAGTCAGCACATCTTAAGTTCCCTTGGCATGAGAAGAGGAAATTAATCACCAAAAGGCCATCATTTACCTTCAGTTAAAGCATAAATTACAGTTGTGAATAGATCAAACCAAATATAAGCTTATTCCAAAAGCAATCTACAGGACAGAGTCTCAGGCAGCAAAAGCATCCGAAGTTTAATTAAATTCAGAGCTGCGTCGATTAACACTGGCTGAGACCTGGGTCCAAAGGATGATTTGTGAAACAAATCAAACACAATTTACCTTAACTAAAGTAAGAATATTCACATTTTCTGTCCTGAGTACGCAGGGCCACATCCTGATACTTCTTCCCGGTGGCACTGTACAAGCAGCCACATAGCGCAGATCACAGAGACATCAAAGTCGGAAGAGAGATTGGGGGTCATCAAGTCCAGCCTTCCACCTTACAACCACTAAACCATAACCTGAAATACCAGTGCAAAACTCCATGAAAAAGAGACTAACAATTAAGAATAAAAGAGAATAAATGTTTTAGAAGGTTTCTAGATGGGTAGGTCTGTTATTATGTTTATGTTTGTTAGAGAGACATGTCATGTTCTAGGGACCTCAACGTCTCTCCTATGAAGAAAGGCTGAGCCAACTGAGGCTCTTCCCTGGAGAAGGGAAGGCTGAGAGGGATCTTATTAATACCTGCAAATATGGGAGGGGTGGGTATCAAGAGGAAGGGGCTGGTCTCTCTGCTGTGGTGCTCAGTAATAGGGGATAAGCAAGAACATAGGAAGTTCCATCTCAACATGAGGAGAAACTTCTTCACTGTGAGGGTGATGAAGCCCTGGAACGGGCTGCCCAGAGATGTTGTGGAATCTCCTGCTCTGGAAACTTTCAAAAACCCACCTGGATGCAGCCCTGTGTGGCCTGACCTAGGTGGTCCTGCTCTGGCAGGGGGGTTGGACTAGACGATCTCTAGAGGTCCCTTCCAACCCCTAACATTCTGTGATTCTAAGATTCTCTTTCCTAGCTCGTTATTCCGGGGATGATCTCAGTCAGCACAGTGCCCGTGCAAATAAGAAATCCCACTTTTCAGTTTTTGCTGTCATTTTCTTGTAAGATTCTGGTCATAAAACCAACCTAACATTTTTGAGAAATGCTTGAGACACTCCTGTCACCGTCTCAAAACGGATAAAAATGTGTCAGAAAGTTTGACAAACATCAAGAATGTGCCTCTACCCTGTCAAGAGCATCCCCCTTCTTGATGAGCCAAGACATGTCCTACTCCCACATTCGCACTTCTGCCTAAAGCTCTCTAGCTCTTTCCTGAACCTCAGCTGGGAGGCTTTCCCCCCTGTTTGCACGAGGTAGAGCACAGCCTCTTGCCACGTTCACAGACACGCCACATCTCTCGGAGACAGGCTGGCCATCTGAGCACCGGGCTCTGAGTACTTGTAGATGTCCAGCAGCTGAAGAGTCCCATTGTGGCTAATTCCCTTGCAGAACAAATGTTGCTGTCTGAGCCTGTTCCAAACATTTGTTTGGCACGCGAGCAGCGTTCCCTCTCCTTTTGAAGCAGCATTAAAAGCCCTGTCAGCTCATTAATGGAGGGGTTTTTGATTACTTTTTTTTTTTAACTTTTATTTTGGCAGAAATGAACCCATGGCTGAAGGAAATATCTTGTAAACATTGAAACAACCACAACAGCATTCCGCGGCGAAAAACAAAAACACAATGAAAGCAGCCTTTTGCGATGAAACGTGCCTGTCCTGAATCAGCAAGGACTCCCCTGACCTCGCGGCCGCTCTTGCCGAGCTGACTCTGAGAGCTGCACGAGTCAAACAGCAAAGTGAAAGCACCAGTGCGAAGGAGAGGGCTACAGGAGAGCTGGAAACACCAAGCTCTGAAATCTTACCCAGAGATTGACTTGTGTACAAGTGTCACTGTGTCCACAGCAAAGGGCAGGCTTCCCAGAGGACTTGGATTTCTCTTAGAGAAATTCAGTTGAGAGCAGAGTTGGAAAGAACTCAGAAAGCCACATTTTCAGAAGAGCTGGTTCCAGAGGACTAGCACTGGTATTTAGATCAAACCCAGGTATCTCAAAACATTTATAGATAAAAACAATCGCCCTGATAGGAAGCGTGATGAGGATTCTGCATAGAAATGTTCCTGTCGCCCCTACTCGCCCTCCTCCTCTCCTTTCTCTCCATTTATTTTTTCCATATGAAACACCAAAGACATTTTAATTTCCAGGTATGAAAGGAAATAGGTTTTATCTGAACCCTGTGGCCCTTACACAGGCACTGTCTGCAAACTGGAATATCCATCTTTCCTTCCATTACCGCTTGATTCTGATTTAACTTTTTTCCTAGCTGTTGACGATGAAAGATGGGTTATGAAAATCCGTGTGTTTTCCCAGAACAGAGTTGATCTGGATGGAAGATTCAAAAATTAAAAACACCAGAAAAAGGCATTTCTCAGACATGTTCCACATTGGAGGATCTCCTTCCAGTATCTGAAGGGATACTGGAGAGGGACTTTCTAGGATGTCAGGTAGCAGCAGGACTCAGGGAATGGAGCAAAGCTGGAGATGGGTAGATTTAGAGTGGATGTGAGGAGGAAGTTCTTCACTGTGAGAGTGGTGAGAGCCTGGAATGGGTTGTCCAGGGAGGTGGTGGAGGCCCCATCCCTGGAGGTGTTTAAGGCCAGGCTGGATGAGGCTCTGTCCAGCCTGATCTAGGGTGGGGTGTCCCTGCCCATGGCAGGGGAGTTGGAACTGGATGATCCTGTGGTCCCTTCTGACCCAGACTGACTGTATGACTTGGTCTAGGTGATCCTGCTGTGGCAGGGGGATGGGACTGGATGATCTTTCGAGGTCCCTTCCAATCCCTAATGATTCTATGATCCTATGATTTAGCACTTGGTAGATAAATGTAGATTGGTAGAGTAGGGTTATTGGTGGGACTTGAGGATCTCACGGGTCTTCCAATCTGAATGACTTTATGATTCCATGATTTTGACAAGAGAAGGCAGAGGCAAAGATGAGGCTGGTCCCTCCTTCAGAAGGTCAATATGAATTTCTGCATTGCCTCTATATCCTTTGGGCATGGCTAAAAACAACATTACTCTGTTCAGATGATATTTTGGTGTAAGTACAGGAGCACGAGAACAGGACATGTTCATCAAATAATCTCAGTGCTCTGGAAAATCATTTGTTAAGATTTAGTGTCTTGCTAATTACAGAAAACTCAGAATAATTGGTTATATCCATGCAAAATCAGACACTTGACTCAAATTGTGTAACTGGAACAAAACACACTTTGATTCACTGTCTAGGGTTGGTTTACACTTCCAGGCTTGCAAGACAGGCTAAGCAAAAATTTTTCCAGGGGTAAGCCCAGAGTAAGTGGCTGCAGGCTGCACCAGGGGAGGTTTAGACAGGATGCTAGGAAGAATTTCTTCACCAAAAAGGTTAATAAACATTAGAATAACCTCTTCAGAGCAGTGTAGGAATCACCATCCCAGGAGATATTTCAAAGGCAGATGGATGTAGAGCTGAGAGACATGGTTTAGTGGTGACCTGGCAGTGCTGGGTCAAAGGTTGAACTTGATGATCTTAAAATTCTCATCCAGCCAAAGATATCCTGTATTTCTGTGACATCTGTCTTAATGATTTTTTCCTGGTCTCAGCACGTTTCATTCTCCCAGTTCTGAAGGAGACATTTGAGGAGATAAGTTTCTTCAAGTTGGTTGCCCTTCACAGTATTGCTGTGCTGCTTTGCTTTAATGTACCTAGTCTTATCCACTATGACATTCTTGTGAGTGGACAACCACAGAATATTAGGGATTAGAATGGACCTCAAAAGATCATTCAGTCCAATCCCCCTGCCACAGGATCCCCTAGATCCAGTTGCACATGCAGGTGAGTTTTAAACATCTCCAGAGAAGGAGACTCCACAACCACCCTGGGCAGCCCGTTCCAGTGCTCTGACACCCTCACTTGGAAGAATTTCCTTCTCATATTGATGTGGAACCTTACTGTTGTGCTGGAAGAGGCTTCGTTTGCACAGAAACTAGCTGTGGAAGAGAATCTTCACAGAATTTTACTGGGCAAGGAGACCTAGAATGCGTTTCTCTGTCATGTCAAATGGACTTCAAATAACTGGCACTAGCTAATCTAATGAGCACTACAATCACTAACTGACTCATCCCTCTTCCCTTCAGAATGACTTCCTAAACCATTATGACCGTTACAGGGTAAGTCCAGTTACAGATCTCAAGCTTTTCCTTTCAAAATGAGGTCTCCTCCAATCCCTAATGTTCTGTGTTTCTGTGAAAATGCTACAAGAAATAATAACCTCGTGGCATCAGAAAATGTGTTTTTATCTAAGGAAAAGACTGAAATTTCACTCAGTCAAAAAAGGACTGAAATGTCCTCTCCACTTCACCTACATTTTCATTGTGCACTAATAGAGTTAGTTGCAGCAAACATGGGTTCCCGAGTTTGAAAAAAGGGCAGTTTGAGCCACTGCAAAGGAGCAATGCAAGAACTAAGCATCTCCTACCTGAGTCTGGAATGGTCCATGCAGACCTGTAACGGAACAGGGGCAGGAACAGACCCAGCCAACGCTGCTTTCAGGCGATGCACTGAATTTGTGCTGCTCGTCAATGGCTTACACAAGTACATGCGTTCATTTTGGTCGCTGCTATGCAAGTCAGGTGTGGACAGGCTGGAGAGGGTCCAGAGAAGGGCCACAAGGGTACTCAAAGGATGAGAACATCTGCCAGATGAAAAAAGGCTGAGGTAGCTCAGTTTGTTCAGCCTTCAGAGGAGAAGGCTTGGTGGGCGACCTTGTTCCCAAGTACCAGGACGTAAAGGGTGGCTATCAAGGAGATGGAGACTCCCTTTCCACAAGGATTCCCATAGAAAAGACAAGGAGTGATGGATACAAGTTGCTCCTGGGAAGATTCCAATTGGATTTCAGAGTAAAATTTTTCACTGTGAGAGTAATTAGACACTGGAATTATCTGCCCAGGGAAGTGGTGGATTCCTCAACTTGAGACAGTTTTATGGCTCAGCCTGACAGGGAGCTGGGGCCAGCTCATTTAAACTGCATTTCTTTAATGCAAGGGGTTGGACTGGATGATCCTTGAGGTACCTTCCAACCTGATCTCCTGTGATACTGTGAAATAACACATTAACTGACAAACTAGAAAGTTGTATGGTCACATGTCAGCAACTTCCGGGGTGGTGAAGGTCTCGTATATCACTTGGATATCATCATAGATCTGGTAAAAAGATCAAGGAATTATCTCTATCTGTTATTCTCCTCTCTGCTTCCAGGCCAAATAAAATTAATCATCACCATCACTCTCTCCACCTTTCGTCTGTCATTGCCTTGAAAGAACAGTGAGAGCAGAGCAGCAGAAGATATGGTAGCCACCCATAACTCCACATGGGTAACCCAGGAGAACTGCTGACACCCCCAGCCTGACAGCTGTTCCTGAACCAGGTGCTATCAGGAGCAAGAGGCTAAGAGAAAGGAAGGTATAAATAATGTTTACAAACCACATGTGTGATGTCTTCCAATCCACTCATGGTCTTTCAGCAGCTCCTAGTTAGTATTCTGTGCATCTGCTGGGAGTTTTGCGTTGGGTTTTTTTCCTCCACAGCATTTCCTATCGTATCAGCTACAGACCTGCCTCCATGGAGGTATCCATAAATTATCCTGCAGCCTAGGAGTTCCGAGTGTGTGAACAAAAGGCTCAAATGCAAATGCAAGATGTTTAATTCCCTGTTTATGTGGGATGTTACCCAGGTGCCAGCGACATCCTTCTGACCAGCGCGGAGGCACGAGGGACCAACCCAACATACATTTTTAATGTGATCAGCTGTGACACCACATACACAGAGCAGACCTCGTGGCCTTAAAGCCATCCTTTGGAACACTTCTAGGGGCCCAGAAGAAATGGTTTAATTAATCTTCCTTTTTTTTTGGTGGCTTTTTTTTTTTAATATAAATTATGTACACTGAAAACCTGCCAATTATAGCAAATTAAGGGACTTGGCAAGTGCATCCCTTGGAGACAGATGGTAAATAACATTCAGATTCTGAGTTGAAATAGGACTAGTGATTAACCAGAACAGGATAGAAGAGCAGTCCAAATAAATTAAATAAAAGGGTTTGATACGCATGCAGGTACTGTAGGTTGGGGGGTTTGTGTGTGTGTGATAATGATGGCACCAAAAACATTGAGGATTCACGGTTAGTATGCTGCACCCTCTGAGTGGCAGCAGGATTCTAGATCTTCAGCAGTGAGTTAAAAAACATTGCCAGTTGTTTATTTTGCTTTCGAGAGATTGCAAACAACTGTCATTTCATCCTGTCTGGAGGACCTGCCAGTGAAAAAGACAAACGTGCGGCCTCACAACTAAGAGAACAAGCCCCTAGAAGAAGGGAAGGACCACAGGCGAGATTCAGCAGAAGCAGAGCCTCCTGAGATGCAAGTGGATGTAATGCAAGAGCGGAAGGAGCTGAGGAGAGAGCGTTTCCAACTTGAGCTGCAAATGAAACAGGAGTGACGACCTCATCCTCATCCCCTGCTGACCATTTCTCCATCTCAGCGATTCAGCGTGCAGAACAAACCTGCGGTTCCTGGCACAGCAGCGGTGCCGCTGATCAGAAACGCACTGGCAGAGCTGCACGAGGGCAGGGAGATCTCCCAGCACCTGCACGCACTCAGCCCGGGAACAATGATTATAGCTAACCTGTCAGTCTCAGCAGCACTAAAATACACCAAATCTAATTTGGCTTAAAAATGCAGAAGCACAGAGAGATCTTTTCCAAATCCAGCCAGAGATAAAAAAGATGACAAAGTCAAGAGTGTGTTAGTCATTTAATTTGTACTCTGCTTAGGATACTAAATTCAGGAAATGACTCAATCGTGCACACAATTACCGCTATTTTCGGGCCATAAATGATGCAGTACGCCAATACTGATGCAAAATCACACCACAATTGGTTCCTGCAAATGCTGATGCCTGCAAAGGCATCGTTTCCAAGGGAGCCTTCAACCTAATTATGGCAACAGAGTGTGCCTCAGGGCACACCTCTCTGTAGGATTGCATTATTCGTGTAGGGTGACCTGACAGTGATGTCACCAGAGCGTTACTTTTCTTTGCATGTGCCCAAGTACATGATAAGAAGGTTAATTGCTTTAATATGTGCTTATAGGGTCTGTTTTGCTTCAGGTATTAGATGCACATCTATAGAGGCTTTAGATGTTAGATGCACACCTATAGATGCTTTAGGTGTTGGATGCACAAAGAGAACATTCCATGCTTTTTAAGATGATATTTGTATCCAGGAATAATTAACATGCAATAACATTTACATGGAACTGAGAAACTGAAGACAGAGAAGAGCTGATGGCATCTCTTCTACAAAATAGGTTACAGATTCAGGACACTGTGAAGTGTCTGTTAGTGAGTTTTCTTGCACACAGGAGGCAAGAACTTGAAGAAAAACATACAAACAATAACACTGCAGGAAAAATCTCTACCATAGAATAGAATCCTAGAATCTCAGGGCTGAAGGGACCTCCAAAGGTCATGTAGTTCAGATCACAGACCTAGTTTAGATTTGTGACAAACTCAGAGTAAATTCTGAGATTACATCTGGGATCCAAGGAAGAGCCAGAGCTCCTGAGAGATGCATCAAGACTAGAATAACACAAAAATCCCTCACCTGTACCTCAGCTGCCATGTTGAAATTATGTGTTCCACCTCTAATAAGAAGAATCAACCACTCATATATTGCGCCAATACTCCCTCAGATACAGGAACTAGAACACTAGGAGCCAGATCTTCAAATGAGGGACTCTGGTTTTCCTTTGAGTAGTATTTCGTTCATAGCCTAGAATACTTTTTCCTTCTCAGCTTTTTACCCAGGCTAGAGGATGCCAGTGATATAAGATTTTCCTTGTGCTGGAAAACAAATTGCACCTCAGGCAGGTTCTATCACTATATAGTGACATCACTGGCATTGGGTTGATGGCTGGGCTGATGTAGGTCTCTTCCAGCCTTCATGAGTCTAGGACCAGAGTGAGGTATAGGTATATGCATTTACAGTACTTTCACACATTTCAAAGAATCATAGATTGTTTTAGTTTGGAAGAGACCTCAGAGGTCACCTAATTTCAACCTACCCCACCTCCCAGCCATGGGCAGGGACACCTCTCACTAGACCATATTGTCCAGAGCACCTGGCTGGCTCAGTTGGTAGAGCATGAATTCCTGGGGTCATGGGTTTGAGCCCCATGTAGGACATCTTGAGACAGTACTGTAGGCTGACCCTGCTCCAGCAGAGGGGGTTAGACTTAGATGATCTTTCGAGGTCCCTTCCAACCTCTAACATTCTTTGATTCTGTTTAACTAGATTATCATGGCTTCGCAAATAAGATGGATAATGGCCTAGCAACTTTATCTGCCAGTTCCTCCTCAGGTCACACAGACTTGTTAATCTTCAGCATTTTACATAGTCATAGGATCACAGAATTATCAAGACTAGAAAAGACCTTCAAGATTATTAAGTCCAGCCTCCTGTCCTACAACCCCTAATCACTAAACGGTCTCTTGACACACCATGTCTGTGTATTATTTAAACAACTCCAAGGACAGTGCCTCCACTACCTCCACAGGCAGCCTACTCCAAGGCCTCACTGCTTTTCTGGGAAGAATTTTTTCCTAATATCTAACCTGAACCTCCCTGACACAACTTGACCCCATTTCCTCTTGTCCTATATTTAGTTACTGGGAGAAGACGCCAACACCCGCCTCACTATAACCTCCCTTCAGGTAGGTTTAGAGAGCAATGAGGTCTCCCCTCAGCTTCCTCAGTCATGAACCTTATCCACCCCTTACCACAGGCATCGTTTAGACCTTCTTCTAATTTAAATTTCTGTGTTTGTGCAACATGAACAAGTCTGTCCCTGCAGGAATTCTGAGTCTCCACCACCCATAATTTTTCCCCTTCATATTCTGCTCTGTTTTAACCCATTGACTTAGAAGACATTTAAGAGGAGAGTCAGCACTGCAATGTAGTTCACAAGCAAAGCTTATGAGGACAGCTAAAGACAGCCCAAGCAATAATAATATTTCTAAAATTTTCACATGGTAGTATTAGAGTTCAAAATATTGTGCAGTCTTTTCTTTATAAACTGATGAGGTCTCTCAGAAATCTTTTAACTGATTTGTTTGCTCATTTTGAGATAATTTGCTTGCTAAAGGGAAACAACACAAGGGACTATTAAAAGCAGAGCAGAAAGGGAGGGTGTTCTTCCAAGGGAGAAAACAAGATTATCTTTGCTGGTTAAAGGCCAGAATGGGAATTCTGGAATCATTAGAATCACTTTTGTTTGTGCTGTTGTGTTTACAGATTTCTATGTGGTTCCTTAGTCATGAACTGGACAAGTACTGCGAAGCAACAAGTTGTTATTTTTATCTGAATCACAGAATCATTCAGGTTGGAAAAGACCCCTGGGATCATTGAGTCCAACCATCAGCCCTACCTTACAAGTTCACCCCTAAACCAGATCCCCCAACACCACATCTAAGTGTCTTTTAAACACATCTGGGGATGGTGACTCAGCCACAGCCCTGGGCAGCCCATTCCAGTGTCTGACCACTCTTTCCATGAAGAATTCTTTCCTGATGTCTAATTTAAACCTACCCTGTTAAAGCTTGAAGCCCTTCCCTCTGGTTCTGTCACTAATTACTTGTGAGAAGAGGCCAGCATCAACATCTCTACAATGTCCTTTCAGATAATTGTACAGGGTGATGAGGTCTTCCTTTAGCCTCCTCTTCCTCAAACTAAACAGCCCCAAATCTCTCAATCTCTCCTCATCAGATTTATTCTCCAGGCTCTTCACCAGCTTCGTCGCCCTCCTCTGCACTCACTCCAGCACCTTGATATCTCCCTTGTACTGAGGTGCCCAAAACTGGACCTGGTACTCAAGGTGCTGCCTCACCAGTGCTGAGTACAGGGGGACAATCACCTCCCTACTCCTGCTGGACGCAGTCTCTAATACAGGCCAGGATGCTATTGGCCTTCTTGGCCACCCGGGCACACTGCTGCCTGCTATTCAGCCACCAGTCAATTAGAAACCCCAGGTTCCTTTCTGCCAGACCGCTTTCCAGCCACCCTGCCCCAAGCCTGTAGCACTTCAGGGGATCCTTGTGGCCAAGGTGCAGGACCCGAACAGCTGCTTGTTTATTTCACAGGATTTTGCACTTTTCCTTCTGTACTTGACAGCCTGGTGAATGGCTGCTCTCTACACAAATGACAGTGTTTTTGTATGAACGACAGTCTTAGAAATCACAGAGTCACAGAATTATCTCGTTTGGAAAAGACCACTTAGATCATAAAGTTCAACCATTAACCCAACTGCACCAAGCCCATCACTAAACCTTGTCTCTAAATGCATGAGGACGTGCTGTCAGCTCTTCTCTAAATGGAGAAGTGGATCCAAACC
Organism: Rhinopomastus cyanomelas; assembly: GCA_013400115.1. Classification (NCBI taxonomy): domain Eukaryota; kingdom Metazoa; phylum Chordata; class Aves; order Bucerotiformes; family Rhinopomastidae; genus Rhinopomastus; species Rhinopomastus cyanomelas. Next base: position 341,657 of record VXBP01003383.1, on the reverse strand, counting down.
CACCAAAAAAACCCACAAACCGTGAAGCAAAAGCAACTCCTTCAAAACATCAAATGCTCCTACATTTTAGGTACAAAATAAAGCCAAGAACATTGAAAGTTTCCCACGCTGGATAGGAAATGCTGCTCTAACACCCAACAACACAATTAAGAACATAATCAGCTACTTAAAATCCCAGTGTTTTATAGAATCATAGAACCATTAATGTTGGGAGAGGCCAACAGGATCATCCAGTCCAACCACCGACCTGACCCCACCATACCCACCAAACCATGTGCCCCAGGATCACAGCTACTCACTTTTTTAGCTCCTCCAAGAACAGCGACTCCATCCCCTCCTTGGGCAGCCTGTTCCAATCCCTGACCACACTCTCTGTCAGGGAAGACATTTTTGCTAACATCCCATGTAAACCTCTCCTAGCACAACTTGAAGCTGTTTCCTCTTGTTGTATGGCTAGTGACTTGGGAGAAGAGTCTTAAAGGCATGACTGTAACTAGGCTAGAATGTATGACTTCTCCAGTGAAAACCAGCAAGAACATTGCATAGCAACACCATAAGTAATCATTTGCAAATTAGAAGGAAATAAGTAAATTGAGTAAAGCACTTTTGTGTTAATTGCCTAGCAAATACTTTTTACTAAATCATTACTAGACATCTGACAGCGGCTAAGCGCATTTCTTGAATTCCAGAAAGGCCACAACTGAACAATTTCATCTTCTCAAAGCATTCTTGGGCCAGTCCTAATTAATATTTAAAGACTTCTAAGCTGGAAAAGATAATGTGGGGGAAAAAGATCTGTGTTTTGACTAGCTCTTTAGCTTGATTATTTGTCTCACGAGTGTTGTACTCCCACATCAGGGTTTCAGTGCTCTTGCTTCTCTCCTTGCTCCCCACATAAAGATGGTCACTGCCCTGAATAACTCATAGTTCAACAGGAAGATAAAGGAAAACAGCTGGCTTTGAAAAGCAGATGGGTGGATCACATGGCAATGGTGAGAACATAATTAACATGAGCATCATCAGTCACAGCACACCAGCTGCCAGCAAACCTGCACACACTGCTTTTGTGTGGCTTTGCCTTCTTTAAAGGAAAAAACCCATCTTTAAACAAAGCTGAGATGCTCAAGAAGGTTTTTTCTGCTTAGCTCGGAGCTCTTGCTGAATGCCTCTCCAGCTGTGTGAGCCCCAGCCCTGCCATGGCGTTATGTAAACTATTGATGAGATCTCCAAAAAGGTACAAATCCCAGCCAGGTCTGATGATTCCCCTGAGCTGTGAGAATTAGATTAAAGCAGGAAGCCAAACACACCAAAGGGGAAAAATAGGAGACTATGATCCCTCTGAGAGAATAATGGAAGGACCTTCATCACAGCACTGCAGAAAACAATTTCACAAGGTGTAAATTAAAGCAGAAAACAAATTCTATAGCACTCCTTTAGTGTTTGAACGTATGTGCCACCTCTTGAACCAAATTTGTGTGGTTTCCTTATAAGTAATTTAAGAGTTATGGATCTAGACGGTCCTTTAATGAACATTGTCATTGATAGGATAGGGATATGGAGGTGGTGGAGTCCCCACCCTTGGAGGTGCTCAAAAGGCAAGTAGATGTGGCACTTTGGTACATGGTCTAGTGGGCATGGAGGTGTTGGTTTGAAGGTTAGACCTGATGATCTTACAGGTCCTTTCCAACCTTAACCATTCTGTGATCTGAGAATGCATCTCAGATGCACAAGTCCAAGGAAGTTCTCCAGTCATTTCTACATCCCTGCTGGAATGAGACCTGATTGTACTGTATTCTATGCCTCCACTGTATAACTGTTATCACAGTATCATAGAATTATAAATCATTAGGGATTGGAAGGGACCTCAAAAGATCATCCAGTCCAATCCCCCTGCCACAGCAGGATCACTGAGACCGAGTCACACAGGAACACATCCAGGCGGGTTTTAAATGTCTCCAGTGAAGGAGACTCCACAGCCTCCCTGGGCAGCCTGTTCCAGTGCTCCGTCACCCTCACTGGGAAGAAATTTCTTCTGATATTGATGTGGAACCTCCTGTGTTCCAGCTTACAACCACTGCCCCTCATCCTATCACTACATGACACCGAGAAAAGCCCAGTGCCATCCTCCCCACACCCACCCCTCACATATATATAGACATTAATAAGGTCTCCCCTCAGCCTCTTCTCCTCCAAGCTCAAGAGACCCAGCTCCCTCAGCCTCTCCTCATAATGGAGGTGCTCCACTTCCTCCGTCATCCTCGATACCCTATGCTGGACTCTCTCTGGCAGCTCCACATCCTTCTTGAACTGAGGGGCCCAGAACTGGACACAATATGACCAGTGCAGAGGAGAGAGGGAGAAGAACCTCTCTCAATCTGCTAACCACCCCCCTTCTGATCCACCCCAGGATCCTGTTGGCCCTCTTGGCCACAAAAGCACACTGCTGGCTCATGGTCATCCTGCTGGCCACCAGGACCCATAGGTCCCTTTCTCCTGCACTGCTCTCCAACAGGTCAGTCCCCAGCCTATACTGGTACCTGGGGTTGTTCTTGCCCAGATGCAAGACTCTACACTTACCGTTGTTATACTTCATTACATTTCTCTCTGCCCAGCTCTCCAGCCTGTCCAGGTCTCACTGAATGGCAGCACAGCCATTGTGCCAATGTGTAACCACTTTGGTTTCTTACTATTTCATTATTTCCCCTCTTCCCTTTCTGTCCCATACAGTTCACATCTGTTCATTTGTCTACTGTAGATCGTTGAAATCTACTATGGTCGTAGTAAGCCAGTACTCATGGAGTGTGACATAATATGACTGAACCAATTCCACTTCACTGAAGAACTAACTATAGCCACTGATGAGAATAACAAACTAATTTCAAAATCTTCTCCAATATTTTGTAAAAAATTCTTTTGCACTGTTTTCTTACATTTATTTTTTTTTCTTATATTTCTTACATTCATTAGTTTTTTACATTTCTTTCATTAAAACCCTCTGCTATATCAGAGGGTCTTAAAGAGATGTGTCAAAATATCATGAGATAGGCTATTTTTATACCAGTCCAAGTGGAAATGAGAACTCTCAGTTGCTTATCTTAACATGCTATAATTAAAACTCACATGTTTGTGCAGTTCCCTTCTCACTTATCTACCAAATGGAACAACTGTGAAGTAAATACTAATAAAGTACCACCGAAGCTAGAAATGGATCGAGAGTTTTTCCATAACTCCCTGTTAAAAGCTGACTGTGGCTAAAGCCAAAGTTGTTTGCTGAATAGATCAGGTTTTGTGAATTGTTTTCATGGCAAAAGCCAAAAGTATTCTGAAGATGTCAATTTATATTAAATGTCCACTAAAAGAAAATAACTTTTGAGTTAAATTTGACTTCATGTTTTCAAATGCTTGATTTTTATATGTAAAATTGATCAAAATATAAAATGTCATAGCTAAATGGTGTTTCAAGACTTTTAGTGTTCTACTAGAACGTGGCAAGTGCTTCCTTCTTAACTTTAACTGAACTGTTCCAATAGTAGTGGGAGGCTGTTCATAGCTGTCGCTAAAGATATCTCATTTAGGTAAATAATAAAAGCTAGATTATGGATTCAAAGCCATGTAAGCAAAGACTTTCCAGGGGAAAAAAAAAAGAAGTAATTTTCACCCACAGGATGAATTTTCACTGAGAAGTGACCTCTCCTATTCATTAGTATTATAAAATCTCTAAACCACGAGATTTTGAAAACTGAACAAAATTACACTCCAAAAAGCATAAAATCAGGTGTCCTGTGCTTCTGAAAAGGTGGTTTTCAGCTGCTAGACTACAGCAAAGAGAATAAGTGAATAATCTCTAAAACAGTATCCAAAAGCATGTGGCCCCGTGTTCTTGACATTAATATGTTCTTCTCAGAGGAGCTATCCTGACTGAAGATGCTGACACAGTTAATGAGTAATTAGTTACTAATCCGTGCTTTTACCATTCCACACTTTAGGCAAGAGCTGCTACTCATTGTTTCTAACACACAGAGAAATATAAGCGATCGTGGTCACACACAGAATAGGCATAAAAAGAAATCAATCCTAACTGCTCAGAAGATTTGAAACCGTACATCTAGTCTTAGCTTAAACATAAATGCCAGTTTTCTGTCTGCATTTTAAATCAGTTCTTGTTCTACCAAAGGATCTCAGGGAAGGTCAGAACAATCTGCCACAAGAAACAAGGTTTTATTGAAGGAAAAAGAATAAATTTTTCCATTTGGAGAACTTTCCCATTTCTGTTTCCTCCATCTATCTGAGTGCAAACACTGCCAAAACATTCTTGGCTGTCAGTAAACAAGCATTGACTCTTTCCAGCGTGTTCACTTAGAAGTGTCCCATTTCATCTCCTCATGCTACGCAGACACCTTTGGGTGATATCACAGAACATTAGGGATTGGAAGGGACCTCCAAAGATCATCCAGTCCAATCCTCCTGCCAGAGCAGGATCACCTAGATCAAGTTGCACAGGAACATGTCCAGGTGAGTTTTAAACATCCCCAGAGAAAGAGACTCCACTGCCTCCCTGGGCAGCCCATTCCAGAGCTCTGTCAGCTTCACTGTGAGGAAGTTCCTTCTGTAGATTAAATTTAATCTGCATCCTTCAAGCTTGCTTTCAAAACTACTTAGTCTGTGTTAGTCTTGAGCTGACTGAAAAACTACTTCTGGCTGATGGCATCTTTTCATAAATACCTCTACATCAGACATAAAAGATCTTCCTAGGCTACAAGAACCACCTGGCTATGGAGAACAGTGTTTAATGGTGTATTAGCTGCAGTGTGTAGTTTACAACATCACTTTATGGAAGCATCATACTGTACAATTCAAGTTGTGACAAACATCTTGAGTTTGCCCAAGCACCAGCTAAAACAACTCGGTTTTTGCACAGACTGTGCCCCTTGGAAACACACACCATGTGTCATCGTCTCAGACACGTAAGGCACTACTGGAACATTATTTCTCTTCTGTTAATGCAGCAAATACTGCAACTGTATGAAATCACAATTAGAACCAGCTTGAGGGCAAGCTTAGGTGGCTACCTAAGGGGAGAGACATCTAGCCTAAGTTAAGAAACATTAAAAGTCTTAAACTGTTGAGTAAAAAGGAAACAGAAATTTACAGCATAGTCTGTCCAGGCTTCCTGTCTTTGTTATAATGCTGATTTTGCTTAGGACTAGCATGCCACTGGCAAACACAGAAATGCTGGTTTCTTCATTGCAGTGTGTGCACACGGTGTGTTTTCTGTAGTACAAAAACGATCATAAAAAGGTCATTAAAAGGTTTGCAGAGAGTTCACTGTCAGTAGTCTGCCTTTATTCAAATTCATTTTGAATACTGCCTGCGTAGTTTTAGCACTGTTTTCAAAGGACTTGGTGCAAATATATAACGAGGGGTTTTTTAAAAATATTTTTTAAGTTTTTACATTTTTTATTTATTTTTGTTTTAATTCTCCAACTCACTGGAGCACAGCCCCCCTGTAACACCCTAAAATTATTCTCTTCAACTTTTTTAATGAGACATAATCACAGAATCATAGAATCACAGAATCATTAGGGATTGGAAGGGACCTCGAAAGATCATCCGGTCCAATCCCCTGACACAGCAGGATCACCTAGACCAAGTCACACAGGAACACATCCAGGCAGGTTATAAATGTCTCCAGAGAAGGAGACTCCACAAAGCCCCTGGGCAGCCTGTTTCCATCACCCTCACTGGGAAGAAATTCCTTCTGATATTTATATGGAATTCCGTATGTTCCAGCTTACACCCATTACCCCTTGGTCCTATCACCAGATGACATTGAGAAGAGCCCAGCTCCATCCTCCTGATGATAAATTCTCTTTCTGGTACAACAGTGGAAGCAGAGAAATTTGTCAAAGAAAACCACTACCTCCTTTTCAGCACAGCCAGGCTGTAAAAGACCATTCCTAAGGCTCTGAAGGTATTCCAGAGTAGAAAAAAACCAAAACAAGTCTAGATGCTGGGATGCAGTACTGCCCAGAGAAGTAGCCTAGTACTCATACACAGACCCTGATACTCCAAAGCCATATTTGGCAGTTGTTTCAATGATGGCATGAAATAATAACAAAGAAATCATCACTCTAGCCTGATCTAAAAGCACCAAGCAGCTGACAGGGCTGTAAAAACTTGCGTTTGGCCATTTTTTCAGTATCATGTTCTGAAAGTAAGAGCAGCGTGTCCTAAGGAGGGGTGGGAAATGCAGCTTTTAATTTTTTCCCTTCAACGTCACAGCAGCTGACAGGAAGACTTTTGCTCTGCTGGGTGGTTCAGCTGAGTGCAAAGCCCTTCCTCATTGTCTTTCCCTCCTGTTTCCCCCCATTAGCATTCGCTCTGCCACCAGCCTATTAATAGATTGTATAAGCACGCACTGCAGACATATTCACCAGCACAGTTGCACATATGGCTGTCACTCCATGTTCTGCACTGAAGGATGGATCCTTGTGGAAAACATTTCTGCCCTCAGACTTCCACTAGCCAATTTGACATCTTCCCCGGATCAGAGACCCTTGCTGGCACCTCCAGGGGCACGCTTGGACCCATGCGCCTGCTGACTCCATGAATATTTAACAGAAAAATTGAGGAGAGGCTTACTAGGGATCCATCTGTTAAGCTGCTGGAGCTATCCCAGGGACCCATGAATTGGCTGCAGACTTCTTCCATAGCAATGCCAAGGTTCAACGGAGAATTTAAGGCGTTCAGTTGATCCACTGCCCAAAGCTGACTACTGGCAAGAAAGGTGGCCACAGCGCATCGCTGGTGACAGCAGATTTACTGCCGAGGAAAGCCAAAGCTATCTCTGAAATAATCAGCTGTGACTAGCAATAGATAGTAACCTTACACTATAATTTTTTAGGCTGCATTTAGGATGTTTCTGCTTTATTTAAAATATCTAAGGTATGCTTCTTCCCACCTGATTTAGCAAAGCCTGGCATTATGCTAGCACGTGAAATAATGCCTCGCACCTTTCTCCAGAAATCACTTCCCTACCAAGTACTGCATAACAGCAGTGGGTTGGGAGGAGAGAACAGGGTAAGAGGGAGAACAGCACAGCAGATCAGTCCATTATGTAATCTCCTGCCAGCTAATGAAAGATGTTTGCTTCTTAGAGAACAACATCAAGGTTTCTAATAAATCATTGATGGCTCATAAAACAGTCGAGTCAGTCTCCTTCAGGGTATTATCACTCCTGAGCTAACAGGGGACAGCAGCTGAGTTCTTTCTCTCCCTTTCAGGAATTTCAGATTTTTGGTTTTGTCTTTTAAAATTGAAATGATCTTGTACTTTAAAAGCCAAGTAAGCTGAGTCATTGCTTTTCAAACAAGCGCAACTCTTTTAAAAGAAAAGTTAGAAGAGAACAGTTGGTCATTTCTCTCTCAGCATTAAGCAACAGTTTAGACTTTAGGTCGGATCTGTCTGCATTCTCCTTGTCTCCTCTTCCCAACTCAGTATCTCCATGGGAGTCATTCAAGGCTGGGAAAAAAAAATCCTCAAAATGTTTGATTCTTTTGAAATTATTTAGCTTGTTTAAATAAACTTCTTAGCAAATTAAGTTTGTTGACACCATGTCATCAAATACAAAAGCTGTGCTCAACATAATGGACTCTAGTAATTGTTAATCTCTGCAAGACCAAAATACAACCCTGGGCTGCAGTGCTGAAAAATGACTTCTGCTTCACCACCCTGACTGCAAATGCCAGCATCATAAGAGCAAACTCAGTCCTTAAAATCATGTCTAAACACAGTAAAATGCCCGAGTGCAGTAAAGCCCTAAAGTACCATTAAAAAGACAGAGTAGTTAGTAAAACTAAGACTGTGGTTTGATGGCACCATAAATCTGTCTTGAGGTCTCCAACTTAATGGGGTAGCAATGTGAAGAAAAGCCCTGCTCAGGCTAAAACTCACCATCTTGCGTAAGTCTGACCCGTTTGTTTCCTGACAGGCTGCTTTCCTTACAGGTACATTTATTCATTAACATGGGGTCCATTCAAGAGCTTCTCTGGACTGCCCCATTTAGTCTAGTCCTGTCATTGCTACTCTGTATCTTCAGAGGACTCTGGCTGTCACCAGCCCCCTCTAAATACTTCATTTTGGCTGTATTTCCATTATTGTTTCTCATTGTGGTTAAACCTTTCCTGACCATGGACTCTAAGTAGTTGGATGCCCAGCAGCTGGCACAAACAGTGTCTGAGATTGTCCATTCCATGGCTTTGCTTTCGTCTGTTTAGCGGTTTTGCTTGTTCTGAATTTGTCTTTTAGGATCCAAACAGGAGCTGTTGGCCCCACCAGAACTCTGGCAGTGCACATTAGGAAATGGTGTGCCAATCCCTTCTACACATGCTTGCTCCAGTGTAGGTTGGCTCCCAGCGACCTGGAACAAAACAGGCCAAGAGTGGGCTCCACGAGAGCTTTCAAACAAAGGCATAGAATAGACAATCCGATGCTGCAAGATGAACATCCCTTCAGTGAGAAGCACTCCAGAGCACGAGGATGCCCTTTAATGCTCATTCACCTCACCCACGGAAGGGAGACATCCCCAAAACCGTTCTAGCTTTCCAAAGACTGGATCTTTGCCATTGCCTATTGCCAGCACCAAAAAAATTTCTCATCTTGTCATAGGCTAGAAAATAAACCCTTCGTTTGGAGAGGAAGCTTTACTCTCATTTCCTAGGGATGCAGTTAAGCCCTGGCTGCTTGTCCAAGCGACTGTCTGCTCTGTGCTGACAGCCTCCCACCTGCACCAGTCCCATTCAGCCTATGCCTCACACTAAAGGTTTTTTGACAAAAATATCCTACACTTTGGGTCCGGGAACCACCCTAAATAGAGAGATGTTCACTTCATGCCCAGCCTCCACACCTGATTAAGCTGGAACCAAAAGCTAGTCCTTTTTTAGAACTCTCAGAGGACATCTATGATCTCTTGGGTCCCTTCCAACCCCTAACATCCTATGATCCTATGATCTAGACATGCACCAAAGAAGACCTCAGTGGCAGTTAAGTCTAAAGTAAGTTTTCATTATAGTCGGGAATGCATTTGGTGAAGTAAGACCAGCCTGGGTTCTCATTTCCCTCTCCTGAATAATTACCAGTCACATGCTGTATCTCAGAAATGTGGCGTAAGACTGAACTGGAGTTCAAAACACTGATACAGCAGCTACCAGATGGTCCTCAATGTATAAAGTCACTTTCTTGATCCTGTGTGGGTTGCTTTTCCTGACCAAGCGCTCATCAGTCGCTTCAGTCACCACATGCAGCAGCAGCATCACACTGCATTTGGCCAGACTTCCACTGATCATGGAGAAAGTAAGCTCCATCGTTAGGCCTCATCATGGTAATTTTACTGACACTAGCACAGGCCGTGGCAGAGACCATCAGTGACACCTTCAGATATTTACGCTCATTGGCTTCAGCTGGATGGATACTCTTTTCTCACTTCACTATCTGAAGGTATCTGTAGTGAGGTGGCTGTTGGCGTCTTCTCCCTGGTGACTAAAAACTACTGACTGAACATCCCACTTTGTGAGCAACTCGTTAAGAAAGGGGTAACCACAGTAAACCCCTGATATGCAAAAACTGATTTGTCCCAACACCCTATTGAGCAAAGCTAATTACCAGGAGGCATCTGTAGACCTTTGAGTTTTTCCATCAGTTACCTGTGCAGGATTTGCAAGCTACATGAAGCATTGAATGGTGGGAGGCATCTGAAGTCATGGCTGAAGTTAATATCAACAGAGCTATTCCAGACCTCATCTGTGTGTGGCTGTACAGCTTTGATCCCATTAGAAAAATCAGGGCTTGTAACACTGAATTAGGGGACATTTAGCTTTACCGTGGGTAAACAAAACCTAAAAATCAAAATAACCCCTGGGAAGAGATAGTGCTGTTTATATCATTGGTTGAAAATGCGTCCACAGACTAAATGTTTAATGTTTCTGCTGAAAATGAAAACAAGCTGCACAGTCTTGACCTGCACTGTGGAGCGGGATGGGAGGGCTGCACACGACAAGAAACAGGATGATGCACAACACGTACATTTTCACTTCTTTGAAAAACATGTGGCTCTTTTCACAATGAAATCTGACATTTGTGTGTCCCTAATTCTTTTTCAATATTTCCAGTCCCTTCTATTTCCCAAAGATACTCTCCTTTTTAGGCAGCTTGTCTGGATAGGAGCTGTGGTGGTCAGTGAACATCCATTGACTGGTTGCTTGCACAGCCCCGCTCAGAACCGGCAAGAGGCTGGATTCCAGCAGGGTTTCTCCTCAGAGGAAGATTCATTACGGTTTCTACCTAACCATTGCATGCCATGTATCCTGGATGAATGTTTTTCATCCTTCTGCTACTGACATTTCCAAAGTTGATGAATGGATTTCACACCTACTGGGCATGAAAGATGTGGGCTGTTGGGAGGAAGCTAAAGGAAAAGTGATAGACGGAACAGACATGATTTGATAAGCTAATTTCCTCAGGAAGCTGTGCTAAATATGTAAACCAGTACATGATGTTCCTTCTTTCTGATGATTATCCTCTCCTAAGGACACAGGCACTTGAAGAGAGCATATTTCTGTCTCACGCTTTATAGACATTCTTCAGAAGCTAACATGAGTGTACACCTCTACTGCCAAACACAAGGGGATCACTCACTGAGTCTGGCTTAATCTGACTGCACAAACACTGCACAGCAATGCTGCTGATGCATACTATGGTTAACCTCAAGTTCCAGCAGAAATGGCTAATGACAGTCTGTCTAAGAAGTCAGCTGTGACCACGTAGACGAAGACTACAGATAAAAAAGAATGATAGCATCATGGAATGCTTTGGGTTGGAAGGGACTCTTAAAGGTTGTTCAGCGTAAAGCTATGAGGATGATAAAGGAAGTGGAGCACCTCCTTTATGAGGAAAGGCTGAGGGAGCTGGGTCTCTAGAGCTTGGAGAAGAGGAGACTGAGAGGTGACCTCATTATTGTCTATAAATATGTGAAGTGTAGGTGTCAGGAGGATGGAGCCAGGCTCTTCTCTATGTCATCTAGTGATAGGATGAGGGACAATGGTTGTAAGCTGGAACATAGGAGGTTCCACACAAATACGAGAAGGAACTTCACAATGAGGGTGACAGAGCACTGGAACAGGCTGCCCAGGGGAGTTGTGGAGTCTCCTTCACATTTAAAACCTGCCTGGATGTGTTCCTGTGTGACTTGGTCTAGGTGATCCTGCTGTGTCAGGGCAATTGGACTAGATGATCTTTTGATGTCCCTTCCAATCCCTAATGATTCTATGAAGCTATGATTCTATGATTCCATGGTCCAACTACCCTGCAGTGAGCAGGAACACCTTTAGGTCAGGTTGTTCAGAGCTGCATTGAACCTGACCTTGATTGTCTCCAGAATGAGGCTTCCACCATCTCTCTGGGAACCTGTTCTAGTTTCACTACCCTCATAAAATTCTTCCTTATATCTAGTCTAAATCACACCTCCTTTGGTTTAAAACCATCAGTCCTTCTACACAATAGGCCTTGCTAAATAATCTGTTCCTGCTGACAGTTCCTGCTGTTATTAAAACGACAACTTCTAGTGGACAGGTTAAGGTCTCTTTTGCAAGTGGTCTGTAGGAAAAGGTATCTGAGGGTGTCGGATCCCTGGAAAAGGTTGCCCAGACAGGTGGTTGAGGCCAAATCCCTGGAGACATTAAAGGTCAGGCTCGATGGGGCTCTGGGTAATTTGGTCTAGTGAGAGATGACCTTGTTTGTTGTAGGGGGGTTGGACTATATGGCCTCTGGAGCTCCCTTCCAGCCCTATGATATGAAAACGAAAATATGTGCATGGTAAAGACAAATGTGTCAAATCATTGATGAAAAATAAGATGGGAGGAGGTTTTTTTCTGTCCCATGCAGAAGAAAGGAAAATGAAACTCATAAAGCTCCAGTGGAAAGACTTTCTCCACCTCCTTATCACCACCTCCCCACGCAGACACACACAGAGAAAAAAACACCTTCCTCCAAAATTCAGCCAGCCAAAATTTATAGGGATATTTCAGAGCTCTCCAGCAGAAAGCAGCTCTCAGGGAACAGAGCTATGTTTTGTAGGATTGAACTGCTTTCCTTAGACCCTGTCAAGCCTCTTTAAACAGCTGGTGTCATCTAACCCATTCTTTGCCTGCCCCATGGCCACAGGCAGATCAGATATGCATTTATTCCCTAGCAGTCTCTTGTCTGTAGTTATCACAGAACAGAAAGTTAGGGATTGGAAGGGACCTCAAAAGATCATCCAGTCCAATGTCCCTGCCACAACAGGATCTCCTAGATCCAGTCACACAGAAGCATAACCCTTAAGGGTTTTAAACTACTCCAGAGAAGGACACTCAAAGTCTTCTGACTGACAGAGGAACGTGAACCAGTCCAGCAGAGAGATGAACTGGAAGCGGAGACACCCAAGCACATACAGATGTGCACAAAGCCCAAATGGACCCTATGAAGCTCCATCCCCTCAACAGAACAGCCAACCTCCCCCACTACAGAAACAAAGAGGCAATAAAACTGTCACTGTAAACCTATTGCACACATGATCCTGTCACAGCAGTGTGACAAGCTTGGTACTACAAATCTGTAATCAGCTCAATCAATTGCTCATTTCTACCAGCATCTCCAACGGTTCCTGAAGTCACATACAACATTGTCATGCATAATCTCTATGTCATATACAAACTTCAAAATTTAAGTGTGGTGTTTTTAGAAGAAGCATCTGCAAGAAAAGGTTAAAACTTTGATCTTTGCCCTTGCTGCTTATTTCCTTTTCCAAAACTTTATGACGAAACACCAAAGTGACGACAAGGAAAATATTCTTTCCTCTTGCTGCTGGGTGGGAGTGAGGGAGTAGGGACAAGGAGGAAGATGGGCCTGTGAGGAACTGAATGAGCTTCGTGAGGTAAAGCTGTAAGCCAGATGAAAACACAAGAGGATACTGCAGAAGTTTTTCAAATCTGCTTACTTGAGAAACATTTTGTATTTCAGAGTAGCACATCTGACTGAATAACAATAGCTGATCTGTCAAACACCAAATTTGATGAAATAATGGCTTAGTCAATAATTTTGTTAGCTTAGGTTTTTAATTTTGTTTAGTTTTTTTAATCAGATCAAAACATCCTCAAGTCAAGAAAAACTGCCCTGGGGCTGAATCCTGAACTCTAGTTTGACTGAAGGGTTGCTCCGCACCAGATTACAGAGCTACTCACTGTAGTCAAGTTGGTGCTATTCACCTAGTGGGAAGTGCACAGAAGATGAATCAATGCACTGGAGATTCCAGTGATTTGGCCTGGAGGACACATTCAAATTACCATCATAACTACTCAACTCTTTGCTCACTAGTATCTCCGACACTATCTCGCTCTATCCCGGTGTGGATGTCTGTGCAAAAAACAGCCATTAAACTGCATGAAGGCTCCATTCCTGAGAAGAGGCACAATCAACAAGCACTTGATTCTAAAACCTAGACTCCACTGGCACACAGGAATACTTTAGACAAGGAAAAGGACGCGGGAGATAAGTAGAGTCACTCAGAACTGTATCTCTAGCTACAGTTATCATCAATACCCTTTATCATTTTCTATACGCAGTGAATTAACAGCACATTGCATTTATCACTGGAAGAGACCAGGGTTTCAATGTTCCTGATGTTGCTACTGACCTGTCCAGGCAATCCACTTTGGTCAGCTTCCCATAGCGGTCACGTAGACTTTGCAGCTCTTCTTGCTGTTCTTCATTTGTCACGTTCAAGTAACATGGTGTGAAGCGAGCCATGTGGCAGGAAGGTAGGAACCGGATGCTTAGAGCTGAAATGACAATGTAATGTAGATATTGCACTATTTATTTTAGCTTGTGTTTTGCCACTACGCCGCCCCATCCTTTAATAGCCCTCCCTGTCCTCGCTCCATTTTAATGGACAGGGCTAACTTTGGGTAGCCCTAAAGAAAATGTGCCATAGAAGAAGCAGTAGGTGTTACCATGCAAAAATTAAACCAAATTAGAAGTTATTCCAATAGGTTATTAGAAAGAAGCAGGCCATGATCATCTCAAGTGGGTCACTGTCATTATTTCTGCAGTGATGGACTGATCGTGAAATCTGCTACAGAAAGACTGATGGTCCAGCTTCATTGCAAAGCCCATTACCTTGGGCCCAAAGGAAGATCCCCATCCTCTCCCGTGTAGAGAATAACACCTTAATTCTTACTATGTGAGGATGGTGTCAGTTCTGTGTGTTGCTTTGTATATGGCATGCTGGCTTTTATCAGAAATAGGGTGGCCAGCAGGAGTAGGGAAGTGACTGTCCCCCTTTACTGGGCACCAGTGAGCCATACCTTGAGTACAGGGGTCAATTTTGGGCAACTCAATCCAAGAAGCACATTGAGGTGCTGAAGTGGGTATAGAGAAGGGTGATGAAGCCAGTGAAAGCCCTGGACAACAAGTCTGATGAAGAACAGCTGAGGGAGCTGTGGCTGGTTAGTCTGGAGAAAAGGAGGCTGAGGGGAGGTCTTGACAGCTTCCACAACTTCCTGAAGGAATGTTGTAGAGAGGTGGGTGCTGGTTTCTTCTTACAGTGATAGAATGAGGGAATGGCTTCAAGCTGCACCAGGGAGGGTTAGGCTGGACATCCTTGGAACAGGCTGCCCAGGGAGGGGATTGAGTCCCCATCCTGGAGGTGTTTAAAGGTCGTTTAGAAGTGGTGCTTAGAAGTCTGGTCTAGTGATGACCTTTGTAGAGGAGGGTTATTGTTTGGACTTGATGATCTCAAGGGTCCTTTCCAATCTCAATGATCCTTTGATTCTACACTCAAGGAGGAAGTAGGTCCTGACCATCTGCCCCTTCACACCAGCAAGCCTTCCCCAGTCTGTCTGTCCTTCGCAAGTTTGTGCTCACTGATCCTGGACTGTCTCTCCACAGAAGATGGCTTTCAGAGCACTGTGTGCTTTGGGTGATATTTTCAGAAGCACAAGAGGAGCTTTTGTGTTGGGCTGTGTACATATCCAGAGGTCAACACCAAGCACAGTACAGCAGTATGCCTCCCTCTCTGAATAAATAAGCCCCAAGCCCTGTTATCAAATAAGGTCTTGGCTCTGAAGTGCCTAAATCACTTCTGAAAAAATACAATCATGTGTTTTTGTAAAATGTAAAATGTTTTGACCGTTCGGCTTCTGAAAGAGGCCAACTGCCTCCTATACACCAAAACTTTGACACACTCTGCAGCACACGGGAAAGACACGTTTAGCCAGCTGCCTTCTTTCTTCTGAATTTAAAGTACAACTTCCTACAGGGAGAAGAAAGATGATGAGTCTGTATCTCACTCCGTTTACCTCCAGACATGCAAATACAAGGCAATATTTTGTGAAGCAGCATGAAAAATCCGTCTCATGAGATAAAAGACTATGATTTGTGACTTGGTCCAGGTGATCCTGCTGTGGCAGGGGGATTGGGCTGGATAATCTTTTGAGGTCCCTTCCAATCCCTAATGATTCTTGATTTCCAAACCTGGGTGTTTCCTGAGAGCTTTGTGATGGCAGCACTCTGTCGTTGGAGAGCAGGCACGCACGTACACGCAAACACACCCACACCGTCCGTGATGCACCGCTTCCCTTCTAGACATTGAGTGCTACCAGCACAGCCGTGCGTACCGGCAGCTGGAGGGCTGCTCAGCACCATGTTTGTCTAATAGACCACAATAGACAGAGCGACTGAGCACAATGGACAGTGAGATCTTCTGGACTAGTACAAGTCCTATTTTCTCTTCTTCCAACAGGGAAAGGAGGCGGAGGGAGGGCTTTACACAAGACAGATCACACGGCTATAAAGCAGCCACTGAACCACAGCATAAAGGCCTTGTTTAGATAAATAATGACTCCTTTACTTTATTCTTAGAAGGGGAAGTCTCTAGAGCTGAAACATAATGTCCCGCAACTGCTTCTGGCATGTGTTGGAAAAGAAGGATTGGGCCATTTATAAGGGGATCCATTTTCACAAAGGCCTGCTCTGTTGTGGAGAGAATTCATCTCTTCCCGTCAATAGATCCCATCCACTTGCAAAGGGCAACGAGGCAATGAGCTAAGAGTTTCAGCACAGCCTTTTGGAAATTAGCTATGCAATCAAATCATGTGTCTTCCTCAAGCCTCTTCTGAGTGCTCTACAAAGTGTCCTGGGAAGCATGAGCTAAGCAATAGGAAAAGCACCACCAGCTGAAAAACATGGATTGTAAGATACTTCCTGCTCCATTTATTTTTTAACTTCACAGTTGAGAACCTTTTTACAATTTAATCTCATGGTTTGCTGAGGGCTAGAGACGACAGTGAAGAATCTGACATACTTCAGATAAACATGCAATCACCTCAGATTTCCTTATAAACCCAGTCTCTGAAGGCGTGTGATTCACAAAAGACATCATTTTGCATTAGACAACAACAGCAGTCTGAGAGGAGATATTTTCTCTCATCCCAGGAAATGAAAACAAGAAGGAAAAGGTGAAGTAACTAACAATAGTTTACTTCTGAATCCCATCTCGGATTCAAATGGCAACCTGCTCTGGAGAAGCCCCTGCACTGTGAATAGTTTATTCATCCAATTTCTTTTTCCCCAGTTGTAAGCGGCTCGTGAACTCTACCAGTCTGTTTTGAATTCTACACTCGTTGTTGATCAAAAACCACCTTCATCTGTGGTTGGTACCTGATCATTACTAGTCATTTTGGAGAGTGTCCAAGTATTAAGTCAATCTCAGAAACACCTAACTTGACCTTAACAACCAGATGAGGTTCTCTTCATTGTTTGGCAAATACAACGTCTCCCATGGCAAGGAAGGAATGGGTCCTGCTCAAACACATATGCTGTAGTAGATATCATGTAGGAAAGGAGACAGACACAAGGACACCCTCATTGGGAGGTTACAGCAAAGTGACAACTTGCTGTCTGGAGGAGTCTTTTGGGAGGAAAAGCATGACTTGAAGCCTGGATATGTGGGGTACGTCTCAACAAAGACGAGAGTCAGCCAGGATAACCTATTTTGAGTGTCTGGTCTTATTGGGAACTTCATTGCTGAAGAAAGTATGGAGGCAAAGGGTAGTTTGACAGGTCAACATGGATGGGCTGCAATGTCCAGGGGAGACCTCTGCCTGAGCAAGAGAGGGAGTGGATCTTAAAAATTACTGCATGAGGCTTCTGAAGTTTTTGCCTTGCTCTTCATCTTCATAGAATCACAGGGTTGGAAAGGACCTCCAAAAGTGACCTAGTCCTACACCCCTACAACAAGCAGGGACATCACTCACAAGACCAGATTGCCCAGAGCCCCATTCAGCCTGACTCTCAGAGTATCCAGGGATGGGGCCTCCTCCACCACATCTCTAGGCAACCTGTGCTAGTGATCCACCACCCTCAGATTAAAGAAACTTTTCCTGAAGTCTAACCTAAATCTGTTCTTTTCCAGCTTCAAGCTATGACCCCTCATCCTGTTGGTCCTTGCCATATTGAACAGTTCTCCCCAGCCTTCTGATAGGTCCCTTTCAGGATCTGGAAGATTGCTAAAGACTTCCCTGGAACCTTCTCCTCTTCAGGCTGAACAAACCCAATTCTCTCAGCCTGTCCTTGTAGGAGAGGTGTTCCAGCCATCTGATCATAACGCTGTAAATTCTAGAACAAACTTTAAAGGGTAACCAGTGGATAGTTTAATGGATAGTTTAAATAAGGAGAAGCAAAGGGATTGCTCCTGTTGTGAGAGGAAAGACTGTCAAGAGCATAAATTGGAGGGCATTTGGGAATGCTATTTCAAGTGTTCTTGAAGCCAAACCACACAGTGACACCATGCCGTTCAGGAAGCTATAATTATCTGCTCTGGTTTAGAGAACACTTGAGACAAACTAGCCAGTGTTGCAAGTGGTGGCCTCAGATAAGAAAAGGAGTCTGGAAAATTCAAGCTTTAGTAGAAAGCTAAGGATGAGTCACTACTAGGGTTAAAAGTTTTGGAACTTTAAAAGCCCACACTGCATTAAGAGCCTTCATTAAGATAAACACCCAAGACACACTCACACACAATCTCTGTTGCCTCCTACCAGGAACAACTCAGTCTTTTCCTGATTATTTTATATACCCACCCTCTGGGGATACAGCTGACTGCTAGCAATTACCCTTGATACACCAGCAGGTATTTCCTGAGGGGAAATGACAATCCTAATAGCTAGTGGCTGGTGAGCCTCCTGCTGACTGAGCCAGTTTTAGCTTCTGACAAACTGGGACATGTCCATTCACCTCGTCACAAATACTTTAGTGCCTCCTTTGGAGAGGGTTCCAAAAGATTCTTAGAAAAATTTTAGAGTGATTTTATGGGAACAAGGCTGTACATCTCTCATTTCCATCCCCTTGCGGTTGCTAGGCTGTAGAGCAAAAACATGACCTGAACAGGTCAGAGAATCATAGATTCATTAAGGTTGGAAGAGACCAACAAGATCATCCAGTCCAACCATCATCCCAACCCCACCCTGTTCACTAAACCCTGTTCCCCAGTGCCATCTCTAGGGATGGGATCTCTACCCCCTCCCTCAGCAGCCTGTTCCAATCCCTGACCACTCTGTCAGGAAAGAAATCTTTCCTGATGTCCAGCCCAAACCTCCCCTGGCACAACTTGAGGCCATTTCCTCCTGTCCTGTTGCTAATGACTTGGCAGTAGAGACACAACCTCCATTTAGGTAGCTGTAAAGAGCAGTAAGGTCTCTCCTCAGCCTCCTGTGCTCCAGACTAAACAATCCCAGTTTCCTCAGCCGCTCCTAATCAGATGTGTCCTCTAGGCCTTTCATCAGCTTTGTTGCCTTTCTTGGACCTGTTCCAGCATCTCAATGTCCTTCATGTATTGAGGTGCCCAAAACTGACCCCTGTACTTAAGATGAGGCCTCACTAGCACTGAGTAGAGGAAAACGATCACCCCTCGAGTCCTGTATGGTCATAGCATGGCTGAGTCTTCCTAGGTGATCTGCACTGCCAAGCAAACACGAGGGTATGAAATCTCTGAGGAGTACTCACAAACCTTCCTAGGGCTACATTTCCAAAAGTAAGTAAAACTGTGCCTGTGCCATTCTTCGGAGCACATAGCTTCCCTGCTGCCAGCTTTGGCACATCCTTGTGGCACAGCCTCCTCAGCACCCTGCCGTGCCCAGGAACCTCAGGCAAGCTAAGGCTGGACATCCTACCGCAGTATCACAGCAAACCAGGTTGGAAGAGACCCCAAGGATCATCAAGGCCAACCCTTTAAGCTAAAGAAATCCAGTTTAAATGAGATGGCCCAGCACCCTGCCAGACTGAGCCTTAAAACTGTCCATAGCTGCAGAACCCACCACTTCCCTGGGAAGACCCTTCCAGTGTCTAATTGCTCTCACTATGAGAACCTCTGCATAAGTGCTCTGCCTAGACCTGGCAGCTAAGGCTGGTCCCATCTGAACTGAGGCTCATAGTAAAACCCAAGTCCAGTCCCTCACCCAGGAATTTAAATAACAGAACTGGTGTGCAGTGAGTTAATTATCCGCACATGCAAATTTCAATAGAACATTGTTGTTGCCATGGATTCGAGGGAGAAGGGAAAATTCTTCACCAAGTAAAACATAAAGAAAATATGCACTACTTAAGCTGTGAAGTATAACTGTCTCACAGATGCCTTTGGCAAACCCATGCCAGCCAGTATCTTCCTCCCTCCTGCAGTAACACGTCCTTCCCATTTTGAGACTCTCAAGTCCTCCCACATAAAAAGGTCTCTTCAAGCTACTTCTACTCTCCTGGCTTCCTCTTTCCCACTGGCTTCTCTGCCAGTTGTGTTAGCTGCTGCAGTTTGTTATTTCACATACCATGTGTATTTTCATTTTCAACATTTATCAAATTATTAATAAGCAAATTATTAATTAATTAGACATAAATTATTTAGCAATAAAAATACATGTGTCACTAAGAGAACTATCAGTTTTCTTGCACATGTGGTACTCTTGAACAGGTTCTCCTATTTCACAGCTTAGCAGGAAGCACTTTACTAATCTTTTTACCTCTAATGTTGCCCAGGGAGAGGGTTGAGTCCCCATCCCTGGAGATATTTAAAGATGGTTTGGATGTGGTGCTTAGAGATCTGGTCTGGTGGTGACCTTGGTAGAGTAGGGTTCTTGGTTGGACTTGATGATCACAAAGGTCTTTTCCAACTCAAATAATCCTGTGATTCTAAGAAGCCATTGTCTTACTTTAGCAGTGTTATTCACCCTTGGAATATTAAACCATAACATACTTTCTGACACTATGCCTCAAACAAACTCTTTTCCAGTTCACAACATGTCTTTCCTTTTCTCAGAAGTGGCTCTCAGGCACAACAAGTTACATACATAGAGATGCAATTTCTCAGGCTAGCCCTTTGGATTCTATCCATTCTCCTTGGCAGAAGCTGACAGGAAGCCTCTGTTCTGGGGTTGGATTCCTGGTGGGAGTTGAGAGAGTTACTGGAGTGCCTTGCTTTAAGTTTAGACTTTCACTTCCCATTTTCCACTTAGATTTTGTGTGAAACAGCTGAGTATGAGAGACCTCTGATCTAGGAGCGTATAGATAAGTGCCACTGAGTTCAATAAGACTTTTTCTTCTCAAGCCCTTTGGCACTTCTGGAAATTCCTCTGCTAACCTCTCAGGGTGATTATGAATCTAAAGAGAAGCCTTTCATCAGCTCAAACCATGGATAACTTTGGCATCAGTCCATATTATCTTTGATGTTTATAAAAATCCTCCATTGATAAGATAAAGATGTGTTCCCTACTTAAATATTTTCCTTCTCACTCATAGGCACACATATATATGCGTACGTGGCTACATCAGTGCATAAACAGAAGCATAAATAGAACCATCAAAAACATAGAATCAAAGGGTTGGAAGGGTCATCTAGTCCAAATCCCCTACAACAAGCAGGGACATCACTCATCAGAACAGATTTCCCAGAGCCCTATCAAGCCTGACCTTGAATGTCTCCAGGGATGGGGTCTTCACCACCTTTCTGGGTAACCTGTACCAGGGATCCACCATCAGGAAAAAGAACTTTTTCCTGATGAGCCTTCTCCTCGTCAGGCTGAACAACCTCAACTCTCACAGCCTGTCCTTGTAAGAGAGGACAAGCCCTTACAAGTCATTCAGCAAGACCTGGACTGGCTGGAGACAGAAATTTAATGAACTATAACAAGGGCAAATGCAGAGTCTTGCACCTGGGCAAGAACAACCTCAGATATCAGTATAGGTTGGGGACTGACCTGTTGGAGAGCAGTGTAGGAGAAAGAAAGGGACCTGGGGGTCCTGGTGGACAGCAGGATGACCAGGAGCCAGCAATGTGCCCTTGTGGCCAAAAAGGCCAAAGGCATCCTGGGGTGCATCAGAAGCAGGGTAGTTAGTGGATCGAGAGAAGTTCTCCTCCCCCTCTACTCTGCACTGGTGAGACCACATCTGGAGTATTGTGTCCAGTTCTGGGCTCCTCAGTTCAAGATGAACATAGTGCTGCTGGAGAGAGTCTAGCATAGAGCCACGAAGTTGATAAAGGGAGCAGAACACTTCCCTTATGAGGAAAGGCTGAGGGAGCTGGGTCTCTTTAACTTGAAAAAATGTGCTCTCGTTAATGTTTATAAATATGTGAGGGGTGGGTGTCAGGAAGATGGAGTCAGGCTCTGCTCAGTGGCATCTAGTTATAGGACAAGGGGCAATGGATGTGAGCTGGAATATAGGAGGTTCCATACAAATATCAGAAGGAACTTCTTCCCAGTGAGTGTGACAGCACTTGAACAGGCTGCCCAGAAGGGTTGTGGAGTCTCCTTATCTGGAGATGTTTAAAACCTGCCTGGACATGTTCCTGTGCAACTTGGTCTAAGTGATCCTGCTGTTGCAGGGGGATTGGACTAGATGATCTTTCAAGGTCCCTTCTAATCCCTAATGTTCTGTGATTCTGTGAAGAGAGGGGCTCCAGCCCTCTGAGCATTTCCATGGCATGCTTTGGACCCATTCCAACAGGTCCTAATCCTTCTTGTGCTAGGGGCTCCAGAGACCCCAGTAAGCCAAACCAAATCAATATCGCATAAAGATTTTGAAAATTCAAACCCAGACAGGTAGAGCAGGTAAACCCAAGGCACTGTAACTGCTGCTTTTGGCATCCATTATTAGTCAGCAATAGCAGAACAAAACATTTAATAAAAAGGAGGAATTACCAACATTTTGCTGGCTTTTGTTTTTTCCTGTAAATCAGCCCCGGTCTGCTGCTAGCAGGGTTTGTTTACTTAGAATTGTTTGCGAATGCTTTGTTAGAGACAAGTGTTCTGATGTCATTGCCAAATTTTTGCCAGACTGAAAATCCTCATGGCTTATTTTCCTTTTAAGACTGCACAAGAACAGTGTGTTTCTAGGTCCTGCAAGTTCTCACTTCTTTTTAAAAGACTTCCGTGCCTACATGGCCAAAGCACAGATCATGACCCCAACATGCAAAATGTCACCAGTTTGAACAACTGGTTCTGAATAAACTGTGTATCGCTGTCTCAAACACAACTGGAGCCCTCATAAAGACACAGGCACATACCAAAGCTTCCAAATATTTGCTGAAAGGGGAGCCAGAGAAGCTAAGTCCACAGCTAGAAAGTGCAGTACGTTCTTTTTTGGGAAAAGAATATCAACTACTGAGAAACGAAAGCAGTTTTCAATGGCCTGCCTGACTTGAATGCACTACAGGCTTTCTACATGACTGAAACTGTCAACATTGGAAGAACAGTCCAGCTCTCAGCATCTCGTAAGCCAGAGCACAGAGATAACCCTAAGGGGATGCATGACAGAAAAGAAACCAGAGAAATGTCTGTGGCCAGTAGCCAAAGCTGGGGAAACTACTAGGTTTGCTTAGGTTTTCAGTGGAGGAATATAGATTGTGAAAAACATTTTACTTTGGAAAGAATGGGATGGGGACCAAAGTACATTGGCTGAACAAAATGTGCCCTCCCCTCCCCACTCTTTTCCATGTTCTTTCCCAGATCAGCAACTCACATTGGTCACTCCCTTTGAGCCATTTCATAGACTCACAGAATTATTTAGGATGGAAAAGATCCTTGAGATCAAGTCCCATCAATAACCCTACTCTACCAAGATCACCACGAGACGAGGTCTGTTGCACCATGTCTAAATGATTAGGACTCAACCACCTCCCTGGGCAGCCTGTTCCAATCCCTGACCATGGAAAAAATGTCATGGAAAAAATGTTTCCTCATGTCCAGCCTAACCCATCCCTGGTGCAGCTTCAGGCCATCCCTCTTCTTCTATTTCCAATGACCTGTGAGAAGGGACCAGCACCTACCTCTCTGCAATATCCCTTCAGGTAGTGGCACAGGTCAATAAGGTCTCCCCTCAGCCTCCTCTTCCTTAGGTTAAATAGCCCCAGTTCCCTCAGATGCTCCTGATAAGTAGATTCCTGCACCTAGGCAGGACTTTGCAGAGGACAATTTCAGTTTCCAAGAGATGTGTCCATGATCTCTTGCCTGAGCTGGCAGCACTACAGAATGGTTCCCTGGCCTTCCAGGCAGAGTTTGCCTCTATGGTCCTAGGCAATCAGCTTTGGTTCCCTCCTTGCAGCCTCAGCCCAGCGCTCTGCTTTTAAGCACAGAGACAGTATAGCACTTTTTGAAAAGATCTGTGCAAAAAAGATGGGCTGCACACCAGGCTTAACAGATTGATTTAACATGAAATATTTACGGGATATTTAGATAACGCTCAGCGTCACGTCTGGAAGTAGACCCCAGCTGGTTTTTCCTGCAAGTGCCAGCAACCATTTCTCGTTGGTCTCCAAGAGTAACGCAGAAAGAAAAAAAACCCACCCAAATGAAATAAAAAACAAACAAGAGGCGTGAGTCCTTTCTTTTTTTGATAAGAATTGTGGTGAGCAATAAGGTGTCTCTGCACTCTTCTATCATCATTAAAGCCTTGCTCATCTTAACTCCTCTCCAGATTCACCTCGTGGTGTCCAAGAAGGAAAGCTCTCTGCACTGTCACGCTGGCACTATCTGCTTTCAGAAAAACGATTCCTTTTGGACGTCGGCGTGTAGTGCCCACGGGGTGGGTGTTACTCATCCGTTTACACGAAGCTGCTGAGCACAAGTAAGGGAACGCTTTCGCAAAGGGGAGGAATTGCTCTCTTGGGAAAAAGCAGTTGATGCCTGACCACGGTAATTTAAAGGCTCTTCTGGTGTTTGGGGCACCCAGCTATCAAAGCACAACACACACCACAACTAGAAAGAAGGCACCAAGATAGAGAAGGTAAAACTTAATGAAAAAAATATATAATGAAGATTGGTCTCTGGGGAGAGAAGGAAGGGATTTTGAAATTATCTCAGTGCACACAGGAAACAAAAGAATTTAAAACAACTTTACTGGGTGCAGGAAGGGTAAATGTCAAAGTATCCCTAACAAATGGGCTTTGTCAGAAGCAGAGAGAGTGGCTAAAGCCCGGGAGGAGTTGGCATTTAGCAGTGAGTGCCAGCAATACGTATCTATTGTAATGAGTAGTGTAACTTGTAGAGGGAGACACTAGAAAATGGGAAAGGAACAAATGAGATCTGCTTTTGTTGTGAATCATGACATTAGGTAAATCATGGGAGAAGAAATGTTTAAGAATGTGAGGGGAAAGATCTGACAGCGTGTTCAGTAACATGGAGTAAAACTTAAAATAGACACAAATATGAAATGAAATCTGCACAGTTATGCTTTCAAGAGAAAGGAATCACCATCACCAGAATTCCACAACTACTTTTGACTTTATCTCTCTCTACGGGCTTAGAGTTATTAAACTGCGGTGCATTTCTTAGGACCTGAATCACATCCTACATTTCAGAATTACAGTACAGCACAGGAAATATTTCTTCAACAACCTAAAGTTCATTGAGTCTCGGTGAAGACTTTCTACGTCAAATGACACCTTTCAAATCTCCTCTTAATGAAATGCAATAAAAAAGCAAAAGGGAAACAAAAGAGAAGGCACTTCTTCCTCCAGTTCGTTCAGAAATTGTACATCTCTTGTGTTCAGGTTTTAAATAATAATAACAAGCAGCATTCTGGGACACAAACCACACTATCAGCTCCAGAAAGTTGTGAATATCTTATAACAGGGAGAAGGCAAGAATAATGAGAAGTACAGTTTTAATTAGTTGTTACTGAGTGCTCTGCCTGAAATCATAAAGAAGATCTGAATTGCCTAAATATAGAACTAGACTGCACGCAGAGGTAATAGCTGGTCCTGGTTATGGCAGAGATATTAACCTCCCAACACACATGGAGAGGCCATGCTGATCTTAACTGTGATTCAAACAGAGCCTGGCTGTGGGATGGGACATTGTTAAGACAAAGGTTCGGCTATGACCGGACCCTCCAGGGTGGAAAAATCTTCTTTGTTTCTGCCCAAGCATAAGTCAGGGCAAAGGATTCCAACTAGTTCACAGCTAAAGGTTTTAGGCTGCCTCTGAGAAGTGGTTCCAGATTGGTTCCTCCTGGCCCCCTCCCCCAGAGGATGCTCATGTGATGAGGTAACTTTATCCTTGTTTTCTTCGTTGTGGAGAAAACATCAGTTGCTCAGACAGAAAAACGTTCTCTTACTTTCCCCCCCCATTTCTTTCCTCTTTTTTTCCTCTTATTACTTTTTGTTGCTTTTCTTGCCTTTTGCTGACTGACATTAAACAAATTTTGGTTCACATGATGCAGCATGAATCTAAAACTGTAGGGAATATCCAAATCATTAAGGGGAAAAACCTAAAAACACATAATCCAGAAATGGCAACGCGTTCTCTAGGGAGAAGCAGGGGATGGGGGGTGTTAATGGTACAATAAAGAAAACCCAGACCACCAGCCTCTGGGACAAAGCAGCGACAGAGCTAAAGCATGACATCACGCACAACCCTGTACCCAGCTTACTTCAGGATACTTGACCTAAGTAAATTTGGTACACCAAGGAAATAAATCAGTTGCAGTGCCCCACTGGTTTTAATTTAGTCATTGTACAAAATAAAAGGAAAAATTCAAGTGCAATTACGCACACAGTCTCTCTTGTGTAGTGTCTACTAAACCATAATAAATTAACATCCTAAAAAGGCCACAGTATAATGAATTAATAATATTCAGGTAGTTGTATGAAGTGTCCTGATTCACCGTGTTTCCTGTCCTCTCTGCAAAGTGAATGTATGCTCTGATGACTGAAACTTCAAATAGTCCTGGAAAACGGTGACAGCACATGTCATTTCCATTGCAAGAGTGAATTTTAGGGCAAGGAACCTCACAGAAATGGAAAGAATCACCATTCAGATAACCAGCAGGGATCTAAGCGGTTCAGATTCTCAGCATATATACCAAGATATTGGAACATGGAGGGGGTTTTGTGAGAAGGTCACTTCATTCAGGAGATCAACACTGCATGCCTTGGATGGCTTTTCTACATTTCAAAAAGAGCACTCAGTGTTGGTACTTGTCATGGTTTAGAATCACAGAATCATTAAGGTTGGAAAGGACCTCTACGATCATCAAGCCCTTCAACCCTTCAACCCAACACCATCATGACCACTAGACCGTGTCTCAAAGTGCCACATCCACTCGCCTTTTGATCACCTTCAGGGATGTGGACTCCACCACTTCCCTGAGAAGCCTGTTCCAATGTTTAATTATTCTTTCACTCAATACATTTTTCCAGGACCTCTACGATCATCAAGCCCACCCTTCAACCCAACACCATCATGACCACTAGACCGTGTCTCAAAGTGCCACATCCACTCGCCTTTTGATCACCTTCAGGGATGTGGACTCCACCACTTCCCTGAGAAGCCTGTTCCAATGTTTAATTACTCTTTCACTCAATACATTTTTTCCTAATTCCCCAGCTGACCTTCCCCAGCATAACTTGTGCCCATTTCCTTTTGTCCTGTCATCAGGTATTTGTGCGAGGAGGCCAGCGTTGTCCTCCCTACCATCTCCTTTCAGGTACCTGTAAAGGTTTCATCTAGAAAATCATCCTCCTTTGAACAGGGTGCAGGGATTTCCATCAGGAATCTCCCAGTTTCTGGACAAAACTGAAAAACCAGAGTGCTTTCAAACTGGCAAAGGAAGTTAAAGGCACAGCTCCCCAGTACTGCTCTAAAGAGCACAGAGCTGGAGGGCGAGTGTGTGTCTACATGTGCTTATCTGCCATTGAGATGTTCCAATCAAAGAAGCAGTAAACTTGTCCCATGTGTTTTCCCTGTGAATTGGTTTCTTCTATCATGCAGATTCCGGAGGATGTGGGGGCCTGCTAAGTCAGAAGACTTAGCAAAACAAGGTTTCTTTTAATGTTTCTTTCAGTATCTTGTGAAATTCCTCACCTTCATCTCTCATTCCCAGGGAGCAGACTCTGAGGAGGTAGACATCACCAACTATCAAGCTGCTTTAAAATTGTTTAACTGCAACAACTTGAAAGACAATCCATTTTCCTAGTGACCTTGCGGTTCCCCCCATGCGAGCCTACTGCCATCCTATCTGAAGTTAGCTTGGCTGCCACTTCCTCCTACATTTTTAACAGATGGGTTCATTTGTGAGTATTCCTTTTCTCATGCCTGCATTTAATTTTCCTCTTCCCCCATCCTCAAAGCACCAACTTCAGATGCAACATTTCCTCCCTTGGAGATGTCTCACAATGGCAAAAGAGCCCAAGACCTCACTCTGTCACTGCACGTTGGCTGCTCTGCACCAGGAAAGAGCTTCCTCTGAAATCCGGTGGCGAGAGGAACCCAACGTTTTGGTTGGGTTGTTCACCAAAGTATTGTAGTAGTTATTGCTTTTCAACATCTAAACTTCTTGCCAACTGATTGACAACTTAAATGTCACTGAAGAGGTGGCCTACGTCAACACGCAAAGTACAGGATTTTAAGTGAAGGTAGAGAGAAACAGAGTAATAAAATCCCCTTTAACTGAGGACTTTTAGGAGACTCACAGAGGTAGAACTCAGGCAGCCATTAAGAATCTGACACAATGCTGTTTATTTAGGTCAAGTGTTCAGAATGGCTGTTAGCCCCATAATGATTTGTTAATATCTACAGTTTTCCTTAAGGCTACACAAATGAGGAAGCCATCTTGTTTTCCACATCACTGGACCTAGCATGCTCCAGCAGATTGCCATAGCAACCAGAGCCCGTGTTCCCAGTGTGAAGACAATGGTATAGGCCTCATTTCCTAAAAGCATGTTCCCATCAAGGTTGACTTGCCAATTAAAAGACTTCTCTGTCCTCCAGGGTTTCAGGGATGCAAACAGAGATGTGGCTGGTCAGCTGATTTACCTGAGCTAGTCACTCTTACTGGCAGCATAAAATACAAGAAAAATCCAGCAAACAGAAAGAGATGTTTCTGGAATTGTGTCAGAGACTAGAATAACCTTAAAAGAGAGATTAAAGGTTATTTTGAATAATAGACTGAGACAGTTCACGGTGCGATTTGTTATTACTGAGTAAACAGCTTGAACAAGGGGGTGTTTTCCAAGGCTTGGAAGATGCTCACACTGCATCTTCCACGGCATCAACAATAACATGTTTTGTCTTCAGCCCTCTGTCAGTGTATCTGAGTCACACACATTTGGTGTAAGGATTAATTATGGACCTAATCTTTAAAGAATAGAAAAACAAAGAAAGGTGTGAGACTGTAGGATGCGTGTTCCAAGATGGCTTTTAGGCATCATTCATCATTTTTATGATTGCCCTGCTGTGGCACACTTCTATTTAAAAAAAAAACCAATCCACTGCTCACAAGTTGCCTTCATTAAAGCAGAATTAAATTTCACAAAGGTAAGCTTCATAGTCCCATCAATTAGCAAATTGTCTCATTATTATATCATTTTCTTATCACAAAATTGAGTCTGCAGATGATTCAAACCAAAAGTCATCTGTAACAACTTTTCCAGTTTTGTTATCCTGGAATTGATTTCTAAAAGATAGTGAAGTCAATGAAGAGATATGATAGGACTGCAGATTTAATAATACAGTAACATTTTGCTCAAAGACAAATAATTGATTTAGTAGGTGCTCATTCTCAAGATATAGATTGAACACTAAATGAAACAACACAACCTGTGCAACAGTATAAAAACCTGTCTTGTAGTTAATTGCATTCCTATAAATGTCTTTCAGAATCAGAGAATTATCAAGGTTGGAAAACACCTTAAAGATCATCAAGTTCAGCAGTCTGCTCTACAACCTCTAACCACTAAACCATCTTCTGAAACACCATGCCTGCCTGTTTTTTGAATGCCTCCAGGAATGGTGCCTCCACCTCTTCTGTGTTCCAAGGCCTCACCACTCTAGGAAGGACATAGACTCATAGAATCATCAGGGATTGGAAGGGACCCCAAAAGATCATCTAGTCCAATCCCCCTGCCACACCAGAATCACCTCACTAGAGAAGCCTTGGAATGAGAATCACTCAGGGTTGGAAGGAACCATCACCCAGTTCCAACTCCCCCAGCACAGACAGGGACACCCCACCCTAGATCAGGCTGGCCAGAGCCTCATCCAGCCTGGCCTTAAACACCTCCAGGGACGGGGCCCCAACCACCCCCTGGGCAACCCATTCCAGGCTCTCAACACTCTCACGCTGAAGAACTTCCTCCTCACATCCAGTCTAAATCTACCCATCTCCATTCCCCCTAGTCCTGTCACTACGCACCATCCTAAATTGTCCCTCCCCAGCCTCTTTGTCACATCTGTCACAAAAATCCAAAAGCCTTCAAACTCTTCAAAAACGTGCCTAGAATAACCATTAGACACTGAAGATTAAATAAAAGCAGTTGTACTACTAATGCTGTTTGAATAATCACTGACCTCAGAGTGGTTTTCGGCCATGAGTTCCTGAACAACAGTAGCTGCTGAAGCCCTCCTCCTGTGTTATCGTGTTCCCACGGAGCACGGCACAACCTAGCATTTATGTACTACACGTGGGGCATGCCCTTGTATGTGAGACCGGTGTAAGACACAGGATGAATTAGGCTCAACATACATTTTGACAGAGGAAGGACACACAGGAGAAAGGTTGATCCATGTACAGCATAAAGTCCTTTTAAGATGCAGAAAGGACTGTCTTAAAATTTTCTAAACCTATCTTCTGTTGATTTCCAGCAGGATCTCAGATGTTCTTGCTAATTTAAATACCTACATACTTTACTGATTCCTTCCACATCATAGTAAGTATTCTCAGACCCTTAATCCAGGAAAATAACTGCTTCTGAACTAAAAGCATTAACACCCACTCTGATAATCTCACTAAACCAACACTCACAGTACAGAATCATAGAATCGTTAAGGTTGGAATAGACCTACAAGACCATCCAGTCCAACGGTCAGTGTATAACTACAGTATAACTGTCCTCTCCACTGAATGAATTCAAGCCTCTCTCACTAAAACTAGCTAAATATATTTTGCTCAAGAGTTATCTTGCAGATGAACTCAATAACTGTCTGCCTTGGGCAACCAACAGCAAATCATGGCTGCAGTTTTAACTGGCTATCTAATCAGCATTTCCTCTAACAATTTGCTAGACGCAGCGCTGTCCACTTTGACAGAACTCATTAGTTTTCAAGTCTTGAGAAAAACAGAGTGTTGCTATAAAAAGATTTGTTGAAAGGGCCAAATAAGAATCCAATCTGCATGTACCTTTGCAAGCTGGAACTGCTAACGAGGCTCCTTGTCTTAAAGAAAAATGCCAAATTTAAAAAATAAACTTTAAAAGACTACGTTTTACAGTGTCTGTAAAGAACATAGGAAACATGAAGCACCGCGTAAAAATTATCAGTTCTGACTTGTAATACCCAGCTCAGCTGTGGTCGACTCACTTTCAGGAAAGATAAAGTAGAGATTGATGAAGTTCAGAGTAGTAAGATGGGATTTATCTCGAATGGGAGATTAACCCAGACAGGACAAGAGCAGCAGGGGACTTGATGAAGGTGTACAAAATTGTGACTGGTGTAGTAGTAAACTGATCGATCTCTCCTTTGATTAAACTTGTCCCATCATAAACCAACATAGGGCTGCAAATTAAAAGGCAATATATTCCAATTAGGAAGAGAAGTATTTACTTACAAGAGACATAGGACTGCACAAGGTCATTAAGTGAAAGACTGTGGATGCAGTTTATAAAGAAGGCTAATGTTACAGCTGTTAATGCAGCCAGCACGCATAGGAGTCACCAAAACTGAGTATTTAAACTTCTGTCGTGGAGTACACAGAAAATGTCATTTTTTCCTTATATAATTCTACACTCCTACTGACTTGGTTCATTTACAAGAGCTTTACCTCCCTCTGTAACATCGACTGTCAGCTGCTGCCAGCTTATTCTCTAATTTGGTTTCACTGCCCACTGGTTGTAATTATCTCAGATGCATGAAAATACCATTTTATCAACTGATTTTTATCCTTTTCCATTTGGCAGACACCAGTTTCTTGTGTGTGTTTTGAGCCAAGCTGAAATCAACACATCTGTTTCAGTTTAATATCTTCAGTTTATATATAAGTCCCATGCAGTAACACGACGTCTTTACAGCAGTGTTTCCTAACCAGTGAAATCAGACCAAAAGACCTATGTCGCTCTAGAATCTTACTGATTATAGGTAATCAAGGCTTTGATTATATATTTCTGCTAAAAGACACCTTCAGTCATGCCAAACCACCTTCTCATTTTTTCACCAGCACTATCTGTTGCTCAGGAGATCGTGTGCTCAGTTAATTACTACTTTGGAGCCAGCCAACGGTGGCTAAAGGATCTCTGTTCCAGAGCTGCAGAAGTAGTGTGCTTTGCTTTGCCTAACAGATTTCTGATGATGCAGAGTGCAGCTTCGATCACAAGGACTTTGTAGTGTGGCATTTTCATAGAGTGATGCAATGAATAAACTCCTAGAATCATTAAGTTTGAAAAAGAACTACAAGAACACCCAGTCCGACAACTGGCTGTTGTTGGACAACAGCTGCCAACCACAGCAGCCACTGAAACCAAACATCCTTCAAATGACATCGGTTTACAAACCTGCCTGAGGACATGAGGGTTGAATTTGCTTTGAAAAGTTGCAGCAAAGTACAAAATTCCAGTCTGCTCCCAAACAACCAGCCTTTATACTTGAGGATCCTTAGTTGCAAATACAAATTGTCGTCAGCTTTCAGATGTTGGCTCTGTGGCTTGAAACTGAATCCATTCTACAGTAAATAATTAAAAAGCAGAAGTAGCTTTTGCTCAGATGATAGTATCCTCATGCAAGGACCCCAAGGACATTCATCATTCTTGCCCTAATAGAACCTACCACTATCATCACCTGCTCCTGCTCACACTTTGTGGAGCAGTACCCAGCTGATGAGCTCTCTGCATATGTGGAGGCCACCTTTGCCCCCTGGATTGTCCTCCCTCAGGTAGCCAACCTGCTCTTGTTGCTCCCTGACGCCTCAGGGATGTGTTTCTAAAATTTTTAGCATGTAGCTTATTAGGAGAGTGATTTCACCTGAGTGGATTTCTCTACCCTTCAGCTGTCTATTCTGAGCTCAAACACCCATCTAGAGACTTCCAGGATGTTTTTTCCCTCTGGACCTTGTGCATTCGGCTGTTCTACACCGAGTATTTGTACCCACTACCAGAATGCGTTTCTGACAGTGCTAAGGAGTTCAGAGGTAATCCTACAGTTAGTTTCTAAACAGAATCCAAGACTACAACACTTTTCCATAGCCATCCCCAAGTGGCTCTCTGAAAATCATTTTCAGTTGACTCCTGAGATTCTGATGGGCAGCACACACAAAAAAACCCCAGCAATAAGTTCTTTGCTCAAATTGTGGATCCAGTCTCCTCTGCAGCTCCTGAGAAGTTTAAATTACTTGGTCACTGAGCTATTGACTGGATAAAAATATAACTTCTAGTCATTCTGCCAGACTTGTCTCACTGTCAAGTCAAAATGCTTCGAAACTTAATGACTAAAGAGAAAATACAGAATAGAAAATAATTCACAACAAATTTTAATCAAGAAGTGTTGGCTTTTGGACTGTTCTTCAGGAATAGTTTATGAATTTATCATGCAGCTTCTTTCTGCAAAATATAAAACTATAAATATTTGAAAATAGGATGAGTTTCCTCCTTCTATCTGTTACAGCTCAGATTGACAAATCTCTTCTGGTGACACATATGGTGGTTCACAAACCAGCTAATTCATTTAGCTGCTTTGGCTCTGATGGATTTCTCTGTAGGACAAGTATAAATTTTGCATTGTGGTCACACCACAGAGATGGTTCAGTTATAACTTAGGGGGTGTCATAGCAGTGCTAAGTTGGCTACATTTACTTCATGATAACTAAACCCTCTGAGTCTGCTCAAACGGCCTTAAAAATGTCCTTAAACTCATCAGCATCCTGTGAATCTCTCAGTTGTCAGCAGAACTCACCAAGAATAATTCATATGATATGGAACAAGCCTTTGGTTCATTTGGGTCTGCTTGTCCTGTCCCCTCCCAGCATCTTGTGCTTGCAGTCAGCCTCTGCTGGTGGGGCAGTATGAAACACCCTTCACAACTACTAAACCACCAGTCTGTTACCAACATCATTCTCATCCCAAATCCAAAACAGCACTGTACCAGCTACTAGGAATCAAATTAACTTAATTCCAGCCAAAAACAGGACAATTGTATTCCTAAATCATAAAAGCATAGAATTGTTATGTTTGAAAAAGACTTTTAAGCTCATCAAGTCCAACCACTAACCCAATTGTTCCAACTGCTAAGCCATGTCCTTAAGTTCCAGCTCTGCACAACTTTGAAACACATCCAGGGATGGCAATTGAACCCCTTTCCTGGCAGCCTATTCCAAGGCCTGAGTATAAATATAAACCATATATATATATTTATATATACACACACATTTGTGGTGTGGGCAAGTGCTCCTGGAGCTGGCTTGCAAGCCTCTGTTGCACCTCAGCGGTTGTTCTCCATTCAGACGTCACATGCTGTGTTCAGTCCATATGCATTCAGCTGCATCTTTTCCAGGTTTACATTAAGAGCTTTAAACTCAAAGAAACCCCAGTCAACAGGATGTAGCCTCCTATTTCACTAGAACACTTTGGAAAATCTTACCCTTTCATTTTCAATACAGAGCTGGCATTTTTCCATGGTCTTCCAAAGTAATGGATTTCCAAAGCTAATGCTTTGAACTACAGCAAATTTGGGAGCTATTCAACACTGTCTCCAGTGAAACCTACATTTCCCTCTTGTGCTATGCTTCTCATTCTGTATCAAAGCAGCAACCACTGCTCTCGTGTTTTAAAATCATGAGTGGTGAAATTGGGCAATAAATCCTTACATGCTGGTATCTTACGTTTTAGCAGAGGAACAATTTATATTGAATAATAAGCAAAACAATTTTCAGTTGGATGACTGACAAACGAAATCATTGTTCACTCTTGCACAATGAACCATGAAAACCAAGTCGAGGTAAGAATGAAAATAGAGTTGGTACTTTCATGCTGCAGGCAAAGGGCTGGGGACTTAGAAACTAGCTGAGCTCATTGTCACTACATTTCATTGAAACTCAAGAGGTTGCACTCATGGAGAGGTTATCTGTACATTTTTTCTTGATTTCAGTCCACATGGTTTCAACTTTGCCCTTTTCTGTCTCACTGGGAGCTTCAGATCCAAACGATTTCAAAACCTCAGAGCAAACTTCACTTGAAATCATTCTTCTCATGGAACTCACCTAGAATTAAGAGTTTTTTCAACCCAAAAGTCACAAGGTAGTCCTTATTAGCAAGAAAACTGATCTTTACTGATACAATGGTTCAAAAAGGAGGCACGTCTTAATGAGCAAGAATTGGTCCAGTTTTATTTCTATGGATGACAAATACAGGGATTGGACAACTAACAACCTGTCCCATGTGTTTCATACACCAGGTACTTCTGACAAAGCAGTTCTCATTTAAAACAGGGTGTGACTCAGAAGTTCTTAGGCACCAGCATGATGCCACTCAAGTCCTTTATCAGGGATAAAGGATAAATGTGAGATCAGTTCTCGCTGAGGTTCCACACACACCACTAATTCCTGAGATCACAAACACTGGCAGCAAAAAGATGTCGGTTTGCTCACCAGGAGGATTTGTAAAAGTACATGACATGTCAGGTCTATTAAGAAAAAAGAGAGAAAGCAAAGAATAAGCCATCATTACTCAAGTATTATATATAAACACGCACTGACTGACATTTTGAGTGCACTGCATCATGTTGAGTCCCCATCTCAAAACCTGAGAACAACAGGACTTGAAAAAAAAAGAACGCCCAAGGGAGGATGTGACAGCAGTCTATAAAATCAATAGCAACAAAGACCCAACACAAACAGATTGTACTTTGTTTTTCCCTCAGTATCAGGACACTTTTCAGTAGAAAACAAGTGATATAAGCAACGCAAACAACTCGAAGCAACTCCAGATCATCCACCTACCTTAGTACTCCACAGTAGCAATACTTCTTTGCAAATGCAAACAATCCTCTGTCTGAAAACCTATCCAGGAGGCTCAGCTACGTGAATGCTGCCAGGTCTTTCTGAACGTTATGACAGCTTGAATTAGGTGGACACTCACCTACAGCCATAACTGAGAACCAAAACTTAAAGCCTTCTATATTAATTGCAGGCATTTCCTACTTCCTTCCCACACCGTTTCTACAGTGTGGAAATACAGTCTCCCTGCCTACAGAGCAATTTTTTCTCACACTTCTTTTGACAGATCTCAGGCTTATTATGAGCTTCTGGTGAAAACTGGCTACCAAAATAAAACCATATTTTGGGGAGATCTGGAAAGGATTCCTTGGAAATCTGCCTTTTTCCTCTGCTGCTCATTGATGGAATGCTGTCCTGACAACTCCGATGACGTCACTGAAACTGCATCCCTGTATATGGGACCAAAAGCTCTGGGGTTTCCTTCCAGTACTCTGACAAATATTATTCTGACAGACATCTACGGTGGAGCCATGTTAATGGAGTGACAGCGTAGCTAAACACGTGTGGTAAAGATACATCTGGAGGTGATATAACCACAGCAGATACGCCTTCTTAGAGCTGGTGAACAGCTAATTTAAATCTGTGGTGGCATGTTCAAAATTAATTAAATGATATATTCTTCTACAAAAGTGCAGTCAAGTTGTGCCACTTCTTGACACAGTATATCAAGAGTGCCAAAAGACCTCATGGTCTCTCATTATTATTAAATTATTAAAGAGAGTAACAGAAAAACAAGACATCAATACCTGATGAGGTAATATTCAAGGTTAGGAGATTACATGAACTGCAAATGACTAGAAGTTCATCAACTATGACTACAGGATTGTCCATCATTTGCCCAAAAGTGATTGTCTACTTTTGGCCACGATTAGATAGTTTAGGTTGTTTGGTCCAAGCCACTGTGGCTGTTCTTATCCTCCTTATCGATACCCTCGACATTCCTCCCGGTTGTCAAATGTGGACATTTCTTCTACTTCAGTCCTTTCCCACCGGTAACCAGCTGTCAGAAGACTGAGCAGTCTGTAGCTGCTTGATTGTGAAAACCCGAATGGCTTATGTCCTCCTGTTTCCAAACTGGAGAACTTCCAGCACACAATGGAATTTCTGTGTTTTGCAAGAGCCCTGCAATCTCATTGCACAACTGATTCATGAGAAATGAGTAGCCCCACAAGCAGAGTGGCTTGTCTGTCTAAGCCTATAGAACTGTGCCACGCTGTGGTTTGCCTTGGCCTATCTGCTAACGAGAATATTAATAATGATAATAATTCCTGTTGTTACTACTATTGTGTAAAGTTTGTGTAGCCTCCACAAAGATCCTCCATCATCTGCTGGTTTATACATCCCATGCCATTCCGTACAAATGGTCTGGCTCCCTGCCTGCAATCTCATACCCAGCATTTACTGCATTAGCTGATCAAGTTCATTTTGCTTCATCATCTCCCTGATGGTTTGTGACCTACTGCAAGGACTGCATTTACCTACCTCAGCTCCCCTGGGGGCAAGGGGATGCTACTGGAGCATCACTGTTTTATCTGGCATACTGGGAGCAACTCTTGCCCCAATCCTACGTCAAGCTGAAGAGCTGAGCTTCATGAGTTCAGAAGCTTTGAACACTACTTCGAGGACAATTTGCAAGGTTTTGTACATTTACAAATGCAATACACAGGCTAGAGATGCTGCTGAGCTACAAAGAGCAGAGGTGGATAAGCAAGCCAACAATTCCAAAACAAACATTTTCGTGAGCGTGTCTAGAAATTCCTGTAAAAGCCATAGCACCCCACTGCCGTGGTAACCCTAAAGGCTGGCCTCCATCCCGATTTTGACAAACAACTGCTTTTGGTGTCTGCCTTTTATTAATTCCTGTCAGGTGGAAGGTTAGCTGAATGACTTGCTTCAATACACTATATTCATCTCGTAAGATTCAGCTGCTATATTTTATCCTATCCAGTTTGTCAAAATGTGATGATTCATTACAGCAGGTCTGCATGTCAATATCTGTATTTGAATACTACAAAGATAAACTTTCAGACCAGCACAGCTGGCTGGATATTACACATTATTTCCATTAGTCTACTTCAGATTTATTGACCAAAAGAGATGCAAGTTATTGTGCAAGTACAGAATAAAATCATGAGTCTTCTGCAAAGCCAAGGGTAGGATGAACTAGCAGCCAGTATAAAGCTAAAAAGGGCACAAAAGGACCTATCAGAAGGACACAGAACTGCTGGAGAGAGTCCAGTGCAAAGCTACAAAGATGATGAAGGGAGTGGAACATCTCCCTGATGAGGAAAAGCTGAGGGAGCTGGGTCTCTCAGGCTTGGAAAAAATGAGACTAAGGGGTGACCTCATTCACGTTAATAAATATGGAAAGGAGGAGGATGGAGCCAGGCTCCGCTCAGTGTCATCCAACGACAGGACAAGGGGCACTGGGTGTCAGCTGGAACACAGGAGGTTCTACATAAATATGAGAAGGAACTTCTTCATAGTGAGGATGATGGAGCACTGGAACAGGCTGCCCAGGGAGGTTGTGAAGCCTCCTTCTCTGGAGAGGTTTAAAACCCACCTGGACACATTCCTGTGTGACTTCATCTTAAGGATCCTTCTGTGGCTGGGGGATTGGACTAGATGATCTTTCGAGATTCCTTCCAATGTCTGATGTTGTGTAATTCTGTGATGACCTTACCAAGAACAGATTCAAAATACTAGAACTGGTAGTTAACAAAAGGCAGAGTTTAGTAGTATAACTATCAATGGGACTGAAGAACAACTTAAAAAAAGCACCTTGAAGAGAAACATTGAAGTGTTTTAAGTGGTAAATGCTGTCTTGCAACTGGAGAGGACAGGAGAGAGTCATTATTGTTAAACTGCAAAGTGTGTAATTGCTGCAAAAAATCCCGAGATCTTATTGAGGAGGAAAAAAAAAATCTATACTTTTCATTCCACCCATTTCACATTTCAGCCTTAAGAACATTCTCTCCACCAATATCAGCCTGGCCAAACCAGTTGACTCTGCGACTGTTAGCACAGCTGTGGGGAAAGTCATTTATGTTCTCTGTGGCAATGAGTTAACAATGACTTGATAATGCTCCACCACCTGATGCAATCAGCCTGCTCTCCACACATGGCAAACCAAGCCTGAACTGTGAAATTGCATCCTATAAAACCGTATCTGTCCCTGCAGAATAACACTTCATTGAGAGGTTGCAAGTATTTTTTGCTGACTCGGAGAATATTAGCGTATTTTCCCCTCTAGAACATTTTTCAAACAGTTCTTTTCCCTCCTCAAAGACCACATTAGGAAATACAAACGGGAATCATGTAAAACACACGGGGCTAGTGCTGAATCCCTCGTTTTGCTAACTCTCTGTACAAAGGCACCATGGCAGACAACAAATGCACCTCTTTCCAGAATCGTTTCCGTTAAAGACTTCCTGTGTGCCATGCACACCAATTGATTGAGTTCCTGTGACATTTCAACATCATGAATTTCTCTTAGTAGTTTCACCTGTTAGAAAGGATTAGGTTATAAAAGATGCATAAATCAAACAACCCCTTGTGGCTCAGTGGGGAGGGTCCTGCTACTTCATTCATACATTCACAGAATCGCAGACAATTAGAGATCGGAAGTGATCTCAAAAGATCATCTAGTCCAGTCCTCCTGCCAGAGCAGGATCACCTAGACCATTCCCACTCCGGTACTGACCCAATCTTTGCACAAGCTCCTGAGTAAATGAACTTCCTAAGGTGGTAACAAAAACAACTAATCCAAAAAGAGAAGTTACCATTTTCCTCTGGGTTAGTAAATCAAATTGGGCCAAAAAGAGTTTAGAGAGCCAAGATAGAATCAGGTCAAAAGCCTGAAAGTAAAAGGAATGGGACCTCTTCATTCCAACAGAGATGACTTTTCATAGAATCATAGAATCATTACAGATTTGAAGGGACCTCGAAAGATCATCTAGTCCAATCCGCCTGCAACAGCAGGATCACCTAGACCAAGTCACACNCACCCCTCTACTAATCCACCCCAGGATGCTGTTGGCCCTCTTGGCCACAAGAGCACATTGCTGGCTCATAGTCATCTTGTTGTCCACCAGGACCCCCAAGTCCCTTTCCCCCACACTACACTCCAACTGGTCAGTCCCCAGCCTATACTGGTACCTGGGGTTGTTCTTGCCCAGATGCAAAACTCTACACTTACTCTTGCTACACCTCATTCAATTTCTCTCAGCCCAGCTCTCCAGCCTGTCCAGATCTCGCTGAATGGCAGCACAGTCTGCAGGGGTGTCGGCGACAACCACCCAGCTTTGTGTCGTCAGCAAACTTGCTGACAGTGCATGCCAATCCCTCATCCAAGTCATCAATGAATAGATTGAACAGGACTGGTCCCAGCACTGATCCCTGGGGCACTCCACTAGATACAGGCCTCCAACTAGACTCTGTCCCATTGACCACCACTCTCTGACTTCTATCCTGCAGCAAGTTCACAATCCACCTCACTACCCGAAAATCCAGACCACACTGCCTCAGTTTGGCTGCAAGGATGCTCTGGGAGACTGTGTCAAAAGCCTTCCTTAAGTCAAGATAGATGACATCCACGGCTCTGCCCTCATCCATCCACCTGACTTTTGAGAAGGGGGTGAATGAATTGTATAAGACGACTTTCAGGAAGGGCCTTTCAAGTGGGCTGTGAATTCTTAGAGCAGCTAGTTAAAGTGAAAATGCTGCTGAAGCTATGGATGCTGCTATAGATTTCAATGAGGGACTAGTCCTTTGGATGCTCTGTCTTCAGGTTCTCTAAAAAGTACCACTCTGGCTCGTTCCATAGAGACTTTGTCTGCAGATTCTGTAATTCTGTTTCAGCATTGGATCTAATTCATGAATCTGCCTGGGCCACAGGGAAATGCTTCTGTCCCCCTCTGTATGTACCCTGATACTACTGATACAGCACTTGGTCCACATCTTTGAAGAGGATGGGGGTCTAGAAATGCTATTTCAAACATAATCTAATTTCTTCTCCTTGATTTAGTTGTCTCATTCCCCCGAGTCATTCAGTCACCAGAAAAGTGAAATTAAAATACCTACAAACGGCAGTTCTTCTCATCATTGGAACAGATTTTACCTGTGTTAACACTGAGAGGAAATTTGATGCTCTGGTTGCCTAAAGGGGATGTTAAAAATTCTGTCCCCAATTCTGATTCTTATTTCTGATGCAAGCCATCAGAGGACATCTCTGGCACAGAATTTAAAGGCTTCTGCTCTTCTCCAGAGACTTGTTTAAATTGTCTTGCTTATTAGACCCCTTGGGGTAAGCTGACTGTGATTTCTATGAAAACTTGTACTAACTTTATTTAAACCTAAGATTTTTACAGTAGTGACAGTGAAGAATGAACACAGAGCCCCAGAAATATTTGCCCTACATAAATTTTGGAACTTAAAACATCAGTAAACACCCAGGCACGAGGAAATACTCCCTGCAATGTTTGCCTTGCCCTAATTTTTTGAGATAAAGGGGAGAAAGCAGAGAACTTCCAGGATTTTCTGGACTTAAAAGACATAACTAACACAGAATGAAAATACAGGAAGCTTCCTTTTT
Organism: Rhinopomastus cyanomelas; assembly: GCA_013400115.1. Taxonomy (NCBI): domain Eukaryota; kingdom Metazoa; phylum Chordata; class Aves; order Bucerotiformes; family Rhinopomastidae; genus Rhinopomastus; species Rhinopomastus cyanomelas. Next base: position 300,460 of record VXBP01003383.1, on the reverse strand, counting down.
TAAAGGTAAAATTAATCTCTATGCAGGACACCAACATCAGCCTAAACAGTGCTGATGTTCCAGTTAAATCCTATTTCAAGAGTTTTGTTTGGACTTAAGAGGGCTTTGTTTTGGCCTCTTTGAGTTGGAGAGACTTTCATTCTCAGCGATTCTTTTCCTTGCCAAGGTTAATTGGAGCCAAGCTTTGGTTTGTTTTGTTTTTCTGAGTTGAAAGGTAATTTTCACTTCTTTTCATCTCATTGTAATGTTAAAGAATACGTCTGAATTTTGAATTGCAAAGAAAACCATGAAAAATCATGGGACCTGCAACAGTTTCATGTATTTTGGCAATGCTGAGAACAAACTGCTGCCAATAAACTGTCTGAGATAGAAACTAATCGGAGTTATGTGGGTTTGGACTGATGTTGAGGTGGGGGGGAAGGACAGATATTAAGATCATTCAAACAGATATTCTTCATACAAGAGGTACTTAAATGTAGAATTTGCCATATGGTCTGTGCACGTAAACACATCTCATCACGATCTACAGCACAAATATCTACTGATGTGGACTGATAAAAGCAAGATAGATTTTGCGTGCTCGAGGAGAGCAGTGGCAAATTTCCTTAGAAAGAAATAAAAGTTGTGTTTAGACAGTGTCGCTGCCCAGGAGGGGTTATGGCTTTGTTATTACACCCCTTGTATATAGTGTTGTGGACCAAAGGCTCAACATGAGCCAGCAGTGTGCACTTGCAGCCCGGAAGGCAAACCTGATCCTGGGCTGCATCAGGAGAAGTGTGGCCAGCAGGTCGAGGGAGGTGATCTTCCCCCTCTACTCCACTCTGGTGAGACCCCACCTGGAGAACTGCATCGAGTTCTGGAGCCCTTATTACAAGAAGGATGTGGACATGCTGGAGTGTGTGCAGAGGAGGCCTCGAGGATGATCAGAGGGCGGGAGCAGCTCTCCTACGAGGCCAGACTGAGAGAGTTGGGGCTGTTCAGTCTGGAGAAGAGGAGGCTCCCAGGTGACCTTATTGTGGCCTTCCAGTATCTGAAAGGGGGCCTACAAAAAGGCTGGGGAGGGGCTTTTTAGGATGTCAGGTAGTGACAGGACTAGGGGGAATGGAACAAAGCTGGAGATGGGTAGATTTAGAGTGGATGTGAGGAGGAAGTTCTTCAGCGTGAGAGTGGTGAGAGCCTGGAATGGGTTGGCCAGGGAGGTGGTGGAGGCCCCATCCTTGGAGGTGTTCAAGACCAGGCTGGATGGGACTCTGGCCAGTCTAGGGTGGGGTATCCCACCCTGGTGGAGGGGTTGGAACTGGATAATCAGGTGGTCCCTTCCAACCCTGAGTGATTCTGATTCCATAACTTCTCCAGTGAAGTGATTCTGGTGCGGCAGGGGGATTGGACTAGATGATCTTTTGAGGTCCCTTCCAATCCATAATGATTCAATAATTCTATCATTCTAATGCTAGTGGACAAAGCTCTGATTCCATCAAAATGCACTGCACATGATTGTACAAATGGCACCTAGCCTTAAAGACAAAGAATTTGTTTCTTCAAGGCTTTCATCGGATGGATGTGTGCTTAGGGCTTGTTAGTAAAATTTCAGACTGAGACAAGAGGTGATTCTACCCCTCTGCTTTGCCCTGGTGAGACCTCACCTGGAATCCTGCATTCATCTTTGGAGGTCCCAACAAAAGAAGGATGAGGACCTGTTGGAGCAGATCCAAAGGAGGCCACAAAAATGATCAGGGGTCTGGAGCACATCTTCTACAAGGACAGGCTGAGAGAGTTGGGGTTGTTCAGCCTGAAGGCTCCACAGGGACTTTATGTCCACCTCACAATCTCTGTTAGAGGCCTATCAGAAGGCTGTAGAAGAACTACTCAATAGAGCAGGGAATGATAGGACAATAAAAGAGTAGATTTAGGTGAGACATCAGGAAAAATTTCTTGAATCTGATAGAGGTGGATCCCTGGAACAGGTTGCCTGAGAAGGTGTAGAGGCCCCATCCCATTCAAGATCAGGTTTGCCAGGGGCTCTGGGCAGGGTCTGGTGAGTGATGTCCCTGTTTGTTGCAGGGGTGTTGGACTAGGTCACTATTGGAGCTCCCTTTCAACTCTGTAATTCTCAATAGGTGGTAAAGCTCCCCTAAAGGTGCAGGGGAGCACTGATGGACAAACCTGCATCTTATTTTATCAAGATCAGGTTTACAAACAGTTTGCTACTAAGTCTTCTCACCAAACAAACACCAGGCTGTGTTTGCAGCACTTGGCAAACAAACATGCAGAAGGCCAGCCATCCCAACTCACCCACTGAAGCAGAGTTCATTCCCTAGGGCAGCCAAACAGCCCCCATCCACACAGTAGGCACTTTTCAAAGACAGAAGGCACAAGCACCGGCGTTCTGGAGACGAAGAAGAGCAAACGAGTATCATGTGTGCTACTATTTAATTCCTCGTGGTGCTACTGAACATTTATTCTCAGTGTGATTTGTGTTGAGTTTTCCTGGAACATTTTAACCGAGTAAAGCTGCCTGGTTCAATCACCGACTTTCCGTGAGACAAAGACAGCAATAATTAACAACTGGGACAGGAGATTTGACTCGACAGCCACTACCCTACAGCAAAACCTATTACTAGTAATGCCAGGCAGCAACACTGAAGAATGATTTTAAATAGCATATGGCCACATACAGATATGAGATTATTTCCAACACTTCTAGATACTGAAAACCCTAATTAAAGGAGTGCCTGAGTATCATCTAACGCTGTGAATTTCACATTTTATAGTACAAACTGGTCCCTATCAGGTACAGTGGTCAAATATGGCAACTCCCTGCTTTCCCCCTGTATGTAGGGGAAGCAGGAACATAAAAGGTGCTGATCTGTTTCAGCTATTTAAGCTCACTTAGAGGAGCTTATAGTTCACACTTCTTACCCTGTTTAAACACACTTTTTATCTTCTTTGAAATTCTGGAAGGTATGTGCTAGGCTGAATGAATCTGTGTTGTCTTTAACTGGGTAATGACAAAGCCGTGATGTGTTTGCAAGCCAGTACAATTGTAAATGTAATAAAGGCTCAGAAAAAGGAGAACTCTGCACCGTGGGCTAGTAACTGGTAAGCACACACAGTAGTGATGGAGCTAGAATGAAAGGCAGAGCAAAGTGGACTAGTAACTAGTAAGCACACACAGTAGTGATGGAGCTAGAATGAAAGGCAGAGTAAAGTGGACTAGTAACTGGTAAGCACACACAGTAGTGATGGAGCTAGAATGAAAGGCAGAGTAAAGACTTTTAAAGGAAGAGAGGGATAAACCTGTAAAACGGTCTAACTGTCCACATGGAAATAATTCTAAGTCTCACTCAGCTGCTGCTTAGTCTGGAAGATGCCTCATCGTGGAGATGTGGTTTTCAAGGGGTTCCTAAACTACTTTCTAATACCTGGGTGATACAAGAACTGTCTCAGAAGAAGAGTAATAAGGCTATCAGCCTCATCAGAGGAGGTCTCCTGGTGATGAGTGGTACTGATGACACCATTCTGAGAGGGCAAGGAGATTTATTCAGGTCTTTCTAAGGAGGAAACAAAGTCCCTCCTGCATCCCAATGGATTAGGTGCTGACTGGAGCATCAGACAAAGGCAAAACCTTTCCCAAGCCGCTCATTTTATCTTCTTGGGCACAGAGCTCTCAGCAAATCCCACACAGAAGAGCTAAGCACCTTGATCTCCAAAGGTGCAACAAGGACTTTAATACTCCCCTGACCTTTTTCACAGAGCTACATTCAGCAGAAGGGCCCACCAGCCTCCCTGAACTGCATTCACAGCCAACTCTCCGGGGGCTGATCGTAGCATGAAGGCACAACCTGGGGCTGCGGGAACTCACACTGATCCCATGGTGATGCCTAAGTCAGTTTGTGAATCTAACCTGAAGTCAGCAAACTGGGAGAGGAAGGATATTACCTAGAAATTAATAACAGAATGTTATTAATTATAGTTCCAATAGAAATTAAGCAGAAAGATGCTGTAAAAGCAGGAGGTTTTCTGGCAGCAGAGAGTTTACCTGCAGAGAGTTTACAATATTTCTGCTGTGTTTAATTCATTTAAAATTGATACCATTGAAAACAAAAAAAGGAAATGGTGACGAGCTGACCAAAGGAGATGAGTCATTATTGTGGATGAGCAAAAAGGACTAAGAGGGAGGGTGAATGTTAAGCAGAGGTTGCAAGCAGAAAGCTCAGACTGGCAAAACTCTGTGTATTCACGTAGATCTGCAAAAGGCTCAACCACAGAAAAAGACAGCTCTGGAATAATGTCTCCCATCCATAGAATGATGTGACTGGAAGGGACCTCCAAAGGTCACCTAGTCCAACCCCAACCCCCTCTACAACAAGCAGGGACATTACTTATCAGACCAGACTGCCCAGAGCCCTATCCAGCCTGACCTCAATGTCTCCAGAGATGGGGCCTCAACCACCAATCGGGGCTACCCGTTCCAGGGATCCACCAACCTCAGATTAAAGAACTTCTTCCTGATGTCTCACCTAAATCTACCTTTTTCCAGCTTAAAACCAATGCAGAAATCCCACAGTCTTCTACATGTTAATAGTCACTCTCTCAACAAGACCACATATTTCAGATCTCCTCTTTCAGCAGTGAGAGGGACTTCTCATCCACACACAACTACAGAAGTTCTTAAAGTGTTTCAAATACGTTGTGAACTTGACCCCGTACAAGGCATCTCAGCAGTGTCAGTCCAGGAAGCCAAGACACCAGTTTGCTCCTCCCAGCTGGGAGGTGATATGGGGCTTTGAGTAAGCAACTTCCCTTCTCCACCCGTCCTCTATAAAATGAAGATGAAGACAATGTCTCCTGTGGAAAAGACTGCAAAAAAATTCTAGACAAGAGTAGCAATGTTATCACCCAAACGAATGACCACAGTAATTCCTTGCCATGCTGTTTGGGTTTCTGAACCTGCCTTCAAATCTTTAAACTCTTTGGAATTGTTCCAAAAGATTGTTCAAATATTTCAGCTTTTGGAAAACTCAGATTAGTTTAAATTTGAAATGTCAATCAAATAATAGAAAGAAATCTGCTCTTCAACACACTAGGAACATTCTGGTTACTCTGAAGCCATATTTTCCCTCCTCAAGCAGTTGCTGAGGAGTGATGGATTTCCTTCACTGAGGACCCACAGACTTCTAGCCCAGTGAGATGGCCACAAAGTCATGCAAATGGCTTATAAGCATGGCTGTATTTGAGGAGACTGCATCACTTTGGCTCTTCTGGTTCCTTCAATGCAAAACATTTTGCATAGAGAGACCTAGGCATATGGTAGATTTTCCCATAGATTTTCCCATTAGAGTTTGACTAAAATCTAGGGAAGGAGGGGAAAAGAAATCCTGTTAGATCCTGACACACCAGCAATAGGCTGGAGTAAAGAATCTTCACTGCAAATTCCTTATGGCTGTGGTCTACTCTACCACAGAGGCAGAGTGAGCTATTGTCATGCAAGTGGTTGAGCTGAGCTAACCTCCAGAGCAGGACACAGTCCCAGGCGAATCAGGGGCTGAAAAGTGCAAGAGACTCTTCATATGAAATAGGAATGTGCGTCACACAAGCCAGTGCTGGGAGAGGGGGGGTCCCTCTCTGGGGACAAGGTTGAACGAGATAGATTAAATCAACGAGAAGCTATGGCTGTAATTTGCATTCTCTGTTTTGTATTGCACTCTGCTACCAATAGCTCCCAGAGACTTTGGAGAAAAACAGTCCTTTCTTTTGCTAGGGCTTGTCTACACAGGAAAACTCTGTAATATCTTCATATCAGCATCACTCCCCATGTGGACACTCTTCCTTCAGAATAATTATGAGTACACTGTATAATTATCCTGCATAATTACCACAGTGAATTTCTTGGTGTAAACAAGCCTTTACTCCTGAGCTGCATCTACTTGAACCTTCAGAACGATGTCCCTGTCTTTGCTGAAGTTTACCCCCTTCTCCAGACTAGTCAGTCGTACATCATTCCCAGCCCATCAGCAGTTGTACGTCTGTGCATACTTGACTGTTCTAATTTGTTGTCAGACCAGTCCCTCCAGTCTCATAGCCTCACCTGACATTCACCTGACATTATATTTGCTAGGTCTCTCAGCTCCAAAAGCAGGACTTTGAAGCCTTGTGTGTGTCCAGATGCTTTCAAGCGGCTGCAAATTTGGCCTCCTTCTCAGTAGGACCTATACAAGAAATTTCTTTCCCAAGAATCCCAAGGAAGAAGAAATCCAAATCTTCACATGACCACAGATAAGTTCTCGTGACAATTTTTTCTATGAGTCTTACCATCATCTTCCATCTCACCTGCCTCAGCTGCAGTTAGCTAAGGAGTCAGAGGCCTCATCAAATGAGGTGTTTTAACACTGTGGGCTGCATCAGAGGATAAAAGCACCCATTGCTTCTCCAGTTTGCATTTATGCCCTCAACAGCAACCATCATTTCCAGGGGCAGAGCAAGATCTGCCGTCTTGCTTTAGATGGTGATGGAAGGTCACCATCATTTTCAGTCCTATATCGTTAGAGGTCTGAGCAGCACTAAATCATCACAACATATTCTGTGAGACAGGTCACCAGTCCAGCGTTTAGGGGATGTTTCTGTACCCCCTTTGAAAGAGTTGCATAACATCACAGAGTTGGAAGGAACATACAAAGGGCCTCTCATCCAACCCCTCTGCAACAAGCAGGGTCATCACTCACTAGAACAGATTTCCCAGAGCCCCATCCAGCCTGACCTTGAATGTCTCCAGGGATGAGGCCTCCACCACCTCTCTAGGCAACCTGTTCCAGTATCCACCACCTTCAGATTAAGGAGCTTTTTCCTAATGTCTAACCTAAATCAATCCTTTTCCAGCTTAACACCATGGCTCCTCAAAAACTCTTCTGTAGTCTTCTTTCTAGTCACCTCTAGAGAACCTGCAGATCACCCACGACAGGATAGGCATCCCTAATTTTCCTCCCACTTCCACAGGCATTGTCAATCACATCACTAATAGCACTGATGCTAATAATATCAAACAAAGCTAATAGACTACTATTCATCATTTGCTTGGCCATTAGGGTTCAAAGAGTTTCTGCAGCACTAATTATGATCCCTGGCACTTCCAGTAGCTGCAAGGATGAGAAACACAGTGGGGGAAAATAGATGAGAAACCAGTCAAAAAACAGAATGGAAAAGCAGAAGACAGCTGTGTGCACCCATGCTACCCCTGTTTAAGGTCAGAAGTACAGAAAATTACTCAGTTTTGCTAAAGGGGGATGTTTTGAAGCTTAATTAGTGACAAGGAGTAAAGAAACCAAACAAGTCTTTGTGTTTTCACTTCAAACTCTTGCTCAAAGTTTCACTCCAAACTCTTGCTCAAAGTTTCACTCTTCATTCACAAAACTACTGATGAGTCTACTTTTTTTAAAATACTTGAGCTACTCCATTTTCCATCCAAGCAGAGAGAAATGTATTTCTTTTGATTGCAAGAAGCTGCTTTTTGCTGGTGCCTTCAGAGGCTGAACCATGTTTGCTGGAGAAGACGGTGATAGGGCGAGTCCCAGGGGAGCTCTGCTGTGTCCCTAATTAGCTGAGCTACCCAAATAATGCAGAAGGTCATCAGAAGCCATTTGCACTCTGTTTCTCAGACAGGGAGAGAGCCTGTGCTCGTATGAGCATCTGATCTCATTCTAAAGACAACAGGAGGAAAGGAAGACGTCTCTCCATCCTGATAATTCATCACGTGCAGCAGTAGAGCTGTTTATGTCAGAAGCGGAAGAAAAGCCTTTGCTTCTGTTTGGCAAATTTTCCAAGGCAGTCCCAGCAGAAAAGAGCTATTTTATTCTTAGGGTGAAGTCCTCACATGGGAACACAACAGCAACAACAAAAACAAAGCTCATCCAGAAATTTGGCAGCAGCCTAATATTCTTCAGTTTGTTATTTACCATTTAAGAGTCTTCAAGCTTTTCCCAGTGGCAGGAATAAAACTTTAAAAGTTTACTGAATCTTCCTATTGAAGCTCCTACTCTTTCTTAGTTCCAGTGTGAGTACAACCTATACAGCCAGTCTGAAGCATCTGAAAGATTTCCGCTGTAAAAAGAAGAGGAAACCATTTGCATTCCAATACCTTCTCCTAAGGTTTGTACGGATGCAGAGACCATGCCTGTCCTCAGCACTGGAGGGATTGCACCTTGGACATTGTGCCCACCACAGCATCACGAACACATTGAGGTGGTGGAGTGAGGAGAACAAAGCTGGTTCAAGGATTGGAAAACTTGTCTTATGGGGAGAGGCTGGGGGAGTTGGGATTGCTCAGCTTATAGAATCATAGAATCATAGAAGCATTAGAGATTGTAAGGGATCTCAAAAGATCATCTAGTCTAATCCCCCTGACACAGCAGGATCACCTAGACCAAGTCATACAGTCAGTCAGGGTTAGAAGGGACCACAGGATCATCCAGTTCCAACTCCCCTGCCATGGGCAGAGACACCCCACCCTAGATCAGGCTGCCCAGAGCCTCATCCAGCCCAGCTTGAAGAAGAGGAGGCTGAGAGGAGGCCTTAATGCCTTTTACGGCTACCTGAAAGAGGTTGTAGGGAGGTCAGTGTTGGCCTCTTCCCACAAACAACTCATGATAGGACAAGATGAAATACACACAGGTCGTGCCAGGGGAGGTTTAGATTGGACATTAGGAAAAATGTCTTTAATGAAAGAGTAGTTAAACATTGGAAGAGGCTGCCCAGGGAAGTGGTGGAGTCCCCATCCCTGGAGGTGTTCACAAGGCAAGAAGATGTGGCACCTTGGGGCATGGTCTGGTGGTGATGGAGGTGTTGGGTTGAAGGTTGGACCTGATGATCTTGGGGGTCCTTTCCAACCTTAGTGATCCTGTGATATTAATACTGCTTAAATGAACTATCACTGTGCGTGGAGGTCTACAGTAGAAAAAGAACAACCAGTGGATCAGAGACTGAATGGGTGGATGATGCTGTAATTTATAAGGTGGGACAGAGCCGGGGCTGGTTCTGTCCGAGAGCCACTTGCACGAGACTGCAGAGAAGCAGCACACCAGGCCTGGCACAGACACTTCACAGGCAAGACATAAGAAGGAACAAACTAAATGTGATTTTTTTTTTAGCTAGTATAAAAGAACAGAGGTTTATTTCCACCAAACAGGCTTGTAGTTGTCTATTGCTGAAAACACAGTTCAGGAAATAACACTCACAGGGTTTATCTAAAAACAGACTGGATTTTTTAAAGGTTTGGGTTAGAGTAGTACAAAGAGGGTAGTGAGGGTAGCCAGCAATCCATTTTTGCCCTCACAAGTGTCTATGGATCACATTCAGAAGAGTTCACTAGGAACTTGATTTTAATTGGACTCTGTTTACAAACAGATCTCCTTTAGGAGCTTTGTTCACTTGGCCCCAAAGGTCTTGATAACACACAAACTCCAGTGATAATAGGAAAATTTAGAAAGGATCATGTATCTTAAATTCTTCATCAACAGAGTTGTGTTAGGGAAATCAAGATGATAAAACCTTGCCAAATGGGACTAAGAGGGAGCTGGGTCTCTTTAGATTGGAGGAGACTGAGGGGTGACCTCATTAATGTCTGTAAGTATTTGAAGGGTGGGTGTCAGGAGGATGGAGCCAGGCTCTTCTCAGTGTTATCTAGTGATAGGATGAGGGGCAATGGGTGTAAGCTGGAACACAGGAGGTTCCATATAAATATGAGAAGGAAGTTCTTCCCAGTGAGGGTGACAGAGCACTGGAACAGGCTGCCCTGTGGGGTTGTGGAGTCTCCTTCACTGGAGAAGTTTAAAACCCGCCTGGATGTGTTCCTGTGTGACTTGGTCTAGGAGATTCTCCTGTGTCAGGGTGATTGGACTGGGTGATCTTTTCAGGTCCCTTCCAATCCCTAATGATTCTATGATTCTATGAAATTAAATTGCTGGGACTAAAAATAATTATTATAGTTAGGACTAATAAAATGACTAAATCATTTGGGCCAAAAAAATTTAAGTATTTTATTATATCCCTAAATGTTGAAGGAAAACATGGGAGGCAGAAAAGTGAATGTTAATGTATAAATTCAAAGCTAAGACAAAGCACAAGTAGTGATTAGGATTATTGTGATGATAACTGTCAGTACATAAAACTACCTTGAAGACAGCAGAGTCTATAAATGCTCCCAGAACTTACACGTTTACTCAGGCACTCAAAAATCTTCTCAGGCCACTATGGTTTATGGAGTTACAATAGAACTTCAAGAAGAAAGGACTAAAGCTACCTGGTGGGAAGGGCAACGCTCTATGCAGAGAAAAATTTTCCTGACTCAAAAAGACCTTCCAATGTCATCAACAGGAATACTGAGAAGTAAAAGATGCATTGAAGGGAGAGGAAAATACATTGATATAAATCATTCAGAGATAAGGCTGGACAGCCCAGTGACTTCAGATGCAGTCAATATTAAGATTTATTGAACTGAGAGATAAATATTGACCAAGGTGATGCCAAAGTCAATATTTAACTTCAAGAACCATAAATCTTAATTGCAACTGTAAAGAGCAGTCAGTATCATCTGTGCTTGAGATATATATTTTTATTGCCTTTTAAAAGGGTATAAAAGGGTTTTTATGAGAGAAGTAGTTTCCTTCATTTTGAGAAGCTACTGGCCTGGCCACAGCAATCCGGATGTATACGACTGCCTTTCCAAAGATCATCTAATTAGCAAGGTGGTCTTAAAATTGAGAGACTCACTCGAGTGATGAAGAAGCTGCCTAGTTAACAAAAGTTTTAAATAATCAGCCGCATCTTCTGCAGATTCACATTAGCTATGAAATCCTGATGCATGTGCAATGTGTTTCTAGATAAAAGTATTTAACAACTTAGGGAGAAATCAGCTATAAATTATGCCAGGTGTCTGCAATTCTCCAGAGGGCTATTCACTTTCCACTGCTGCACCTTGCACACCAATGGGATCTATAAAATGTTTGTGTACATAATGTGTGCATAGTAAATGTACAGTTTATTATTAAAGGTATTAGTGTTTATGTGCTATCAATATTTATTGCTATTAACTAAATAAATTCATTACTATTAAATGTAAACACTATTACAGTATCTGCACTGCTGTGGACTTACATAGTATTTTGATGGGCTTGTTACCAATATTTCATAGGATCATAGAATGTTAGGGGTTGGAAGGGACCCAAGAGATCATCGAGTCCAACCCCCCTGCCGCAGCAGGACAAAACTATCTAACACAGATCACAGAGGAACGCATCCAGGCAGCCTTGAAAGTCCCCAGAGAAGGAGACTCCACGACCTCCCTGGGGAGTCTGTTCCAGTGCTCTGTGACCCTCACAGTAAAGAAGTTCCCCCTTGTGTTGAGGCGGAACCTCCTCTGCTGCAACTTACACCCATTGCTCCTTGTCCTATCACAGGGAGCAAGTGAAAAGAGCCTGTCCCCCCTCTCCTGGCCAGCCTTCAGGTACTTATAAACATTGATCAAATCTCCCCTAAGTCTTCTCTTCTCCAGACTAAAAAGCCTAAATTTCTATTGGATCTGCTTCTAACACGTGTGACCTGTTTCCTACCTCAGTGTCCAGTGTTAGCACTAACTCAGGGTTAGCACTATTCAGAGTTAGGTAGAAAGATCCCTCTGTCATCGAATCATCAAGGTTGGAAAAGACCCTCAAGCTCATCAATATCACTTGCTATCTCCTTCCTCTTGGCTTAAATGAAAGAGACGGCACTGACAACCACAGTTGAGGCAAATGGAAGTGAACAAATACAAGTCATTAAGTAAAAGTCCCCAAGAGGTAACAAATGATAATTAACAGTCATGGATCATTCCTAACCAGAGCAGCGCTCTCTCTAACGTTCAGGGGAGAGTCCTGATGCAATACTACATTAAATGACCTTTGTTTTCAAAAGCCTTTGTATATCTGAGATACAATTTTCAGACACGTGAAAGGTATATTTATAATAAAAGATTACTTGCACACTCCTACAGTCAGTGAACCCAACTATTCCCAGAAAGGAACTTTTAAAAACCAGTTTATAGAGGCTCAGACCCAGCACAAGGGAATGATTTGACAGAATTTTATGTAATAAGGCTTTAATTCTATGAAAAGGAGACTTGGTGACATTAAGAAGCATGACAGTTAACCTCAAATGGTTTGTTCATGTCAGCACACTCCAAAGACATAATTAGCTGTAATGTCCTTACCCTCAGAGTCAGAGGTTTCGAGAAGGGAAGAGCCACCAGTGGCATCATCCAGCTCCCGCCACTCGCTCCCCAAGGGGCTGCATTTTCTAATTTAACATCTCTGGGACCTGACAGATGACGGCCTTCCGTTCCAAAAATGTCCATACATTGCCAGGACAACTTATAGGGAGATTTTTCAAGCCTGAGTGAAAACATGCAGAGGTATCTAAACCAGTGCTCAGGCTCCATCACTGCCTTGGGTGAAACACGTGTTAGCAGGCACTTGTCAGAGGTAGTAGACACTTGGCAGTTTTAGTCTGATCACTTCCATGACCCATCAAAGTTGTGACTGTCAAAAGAAAAAAGTTGTCTAGAAAAAGATCCCTTTCTTCCTGGCTTACCCAGCCTTCAGAACGATGCAACTGAGTGATGTGGTTTTATTGGTGTAACTTCTTTTGTTTTAGGCTGTGGCAAGCCTAGAGACTAGTCATCATAGAATCACAGCAAGGAACCTCCAAAGGGCATCCAGACCAACCCCACTGCAAGAAGCAGGGGCATCACTGACCAGACCAGACTGCCCACAGCCCCAACTGGCTTGGCCAGGGATGGCCAGGAATGTTCCAGGAATCCACCACCCTCAGCTTAAAAAGCTTTTTCCTGGTGTCTAATCTTTTCCAGCCTAAAACCATGACCCCTCATCCTATTGAACAGTTCTTCCTCAGCCTTCTGACAGGCCCCTTTCAGGGCTTGGGAGGTCACTGTAAGGTGCCCCCAAGAACCTTCTCTTTTTCAGGTTGGAGAACCCAACTTTTTCTTCTTCAAGTTGAAGAACCCCGACTTTCTCACCCTGTCCTCGTAAAGAGAGGTGCTCTTGACTGAACACAGTAGAAGTCACATCCATTTCCCCCGTACCAGAGTGCCAGCGGCTGAGCAAACACTGATACTGGCTGGAAGCGCTTGTGTTCAAAGCTTGCACGTGGCTGAGCCAAATTTACTTCAATGGGAAGTCAAGTATTTTGCTTATTTTAAGGATCTGCAGCTACAAACAGTAGTAGGAAAGAATGCACTTCAGGAGAGAGATGACTCTAGACATGACAGCACTGAGATAACATTTTAATAGAAGCAAACCCAGGGGGAGGGGTGTCCTTGATCCATTACATCACAGCAATCTGGCTTTGGAGATGTTTGGTAGGTAGCTGTATTTACAAACTGCAGCTGCAGCCACAAAGAGAGTGGAAAAAAACAAAGAACAAAAAAAATCACTCTGTACTCTGTGTTTCCACTACGTGCAGTCATCTGGCATGTGGCTGGGGTGTAAGCACTTGGCATCTCTTTGCTCCCCCGTACAGGATCAAGGCTTTAATCAGTTTTGTCAGGACATTCGCCTGGTTAATCTCCCAGCAATGTGTGATGAATAATCTGCCTATTGACTGTCTCAGCAGTTGGTGGGTTCTCCACCCTCACCTCGTGAGGAGACACATCTCATTTCTGCTGGCTGCTCATTTTCCCTTAAAAAAGGGAGTCCTGTCTCCCCTCCCAGCCCCCAGCAGGCACATCCCATCCAGCTCACCCCCTGTAGCTTCACAGCCCTCTTCTCCCCTTCCTCGCTGGAATCTAGAAAATGCTGCCTGCCCACACAGGGGTTTGTCCTTGGGTAATCACTCCATCCCAGTCACCTTGAGCTCTCACAGCACACAGTGCTCTCTCTGCTAAGCCTCATATCTTTATTTTCATACCAAGAAAAACAGATTTAGGGTGAACAAGAAAGTTTTGGCAACAACTGTCATCACATTATCAACACAGCGTTAGTGATGAATAGTTCTGGAGCAAAGAAAATGCCACAGCGAGCTCTGCTTCACCGGGACGAAAATACAAGTGCGGATCCGAGAGCTTCCCTCATCACTGCCTTGGAAGGAAGAGAATAAGGAAGAGCTAATCAAGATATCACATCTCAATGGCCTGCAACTTGACTTGACAGAAACAGACTTCTAGGGCCCCGTCCTACATTTGACTGTACGTGATGGTGGGGTCTGCTGTGCCACCTCTTTGCAGAGCTCAGGAGGGAAGTTCCTTACAAGAAGCCCCAGTTTCAATGGGCTTGTTAACACAAGTCTGACAGAACATCTCCAAGAAGTAGAACATTTCAGCTTCCGACTTGGGACAACGTTTCTGGAAGTGTCTAAATTACACCAGAAACAAAACCCACGACACAAAAAGCTGTGTAGACTTTTGGGACAGTGGTACTTGCAGTTGTAAAGGCTGACAGAGATATATTGTGCATTGGGAAGGACAATGAAAACATTACATCAAACATGGAGTTGAGGAACCGAAAGCAAAAAGCTTCATGACTTCCAGCTGTGGGATCTGTTCAGACCTATGTGACAGGCACAACTCTTATTGCATCATTGCACTTGTTACAGAACCCCTTCCATGCCTTTCATCTCTGGCAGCCAGATTTCACCAGTGACATGTGTCAAGGCAGGGTTCTTGCATTTATTATGCAGTTTGGATCCAGTGTTCCCCCTCGCTGTGTTTTACCAACTCATGGTTGCCACCTAGATCGAAGTGTCTGCAGCTCCTGTTTGTCTGACAAGATTCAGCAACTCTGTCTGCTCTTCTCTGAGCTAAGTGATACCAAAAGCCACCCCTGTGCATGTTCTTGAACACTACCCAGCTTCTGCAGACCATCTAAGTTTAGTCAGAGATTTTATCATCTACACTTCACACCATTCCTTGCTACAAGGGAGCCCAACTACCCCAGTTTTGGTGATGGATCTCTGCATAGTCTTGACCACCTAGCCAGGAGGGCTGCTGGCACAGATGGAGCCAGGCATAACACTTCCAGTTGCACACTAGCCTGCAGTTATACACTAACCCAGCAGTTAGTGCATCACAGAAGCACAGAATAGAATCATAAAGGTTGGAAGAGACCTCCACGATCAAGTCCAACGCTCAGCCCAAACCCTACCATGCCTATATACCCACATGGGTCTTGCACACTGGCATACAGGTCTTACCCAGCATTTTGCCAAAGGCAGAGCAACGGAATCATCTCAGTGCTCACTGCAAGCAAACAGATGGCCACCAAGAACACGATACGTGATGCTATCTGTGCATAAAAGCATGCACGTTGGATTGTGAGTGACTGCCTCCTTGCAGCAGGGGTGTAGAGTTTCACCGCCTTTTCTAGGGCTCCGGGAAGTTGTTTTCAGCTTGAATTTAGTGTCAAGTAAAACTGGTTTATAGGTCACTCGAGATAGCTTGTGACCAAGTTGCAGAGCGCTGTGAAGCAGATACCATCACGCGTTCAAAACCCCCACCCTGTGCTAAAGTAAAGGAAACATTCCAGATCTGTTAATTCTGTGTTTCCAGGCTTTTGCAACTGAAAAACTTGCTAAAATAAATTAAATGCTCCATAAAGCACCTGACACAAGTGAATTTTGCTGTGTGCAGCTCACTGTGGATGCGAAGCATCCCGTGGTTCTTGCTTACACCTCAGCACCTCATTCTCACGTTCTCAAGAGAAGAATCAGTCAAAAGTGGGGTGCTAAATACCTTGTCTTTCAGAAGTTTCTAGGAGCTCGTCAAACAGGCAGCACGTTGCATGGATTTTTCCTTTTCAGTGTTAAAAAAGATCCTGCCCTCTGTGTGCTCTCCCTAGACATTCCTTCTCTCTTCTTATTAATACCTCTTAATTTCCTTAATGACCTGCCATTCCTTCAGCAGCTTCTACACCAGCTCATCTTCTCGCAGATGTTTTGAAAAGCTGCATTTTCTGGTCAAAACTCACTATGTTGGTGCCTAAGCAATGGTGTGGGAAAGGTACATGAGAAGACAGGAATGAGAAAGAAAGGATCAAACATGCACATCTCTAGCAGGACACCTGAGCCAATCTAACAGCTCCCTGCTTCCAGTAATGCCCTAACCATCCAAGATTTCCCCCTGTGTTTGCAGGCCAGGTGCCACACTCAGGCTCACAGACTCCTCTCAGAGCTCTCTCCACCAGGATTAGTCTGGCAAATAGATGCAGAGAAAGGGAAACCTGGGGAGGTTGCAAAGACTGTGCCTAAGGCTCTGCTTTTTACCTCAATTTTCTTATGCCTAGGTCTGACCCTCAGTCCTGTTTTCCTCACTGTAGCTTGTTCACTGAAACTAGAAGCATCACAGCCTTTGCCAGAAACTTCACCTCTTTGGAGCTCTGTAGTTAGAAGTAATTCTCAAGGACACCTGACAATCTTTTCTAGGTAGAGTGGGATTTAACATTTTCAGACCTGTCACCTGGACTGGAAAAGCAAGACTTTGGAATTTTCTTTCCAGACCAAACCCACCATGAGCCCAGATCTCCTGCTACACTCTGAGACAGGCATCCTACTGACAGTTCTGCAGGTGGAATGTTTTCATATGTGCTGCTTCTTGGGAGTTTTTGCTAGAGTCAACAACATTAATGTCTAGTCATTGGCTTTGCTCTATCTCACCGCAGTGCCCTCTTGAAGAATTCCTGATCAGTCCTTGATGTTAATTCCAAAACGCCAACGTCAGCAACTGATCTCATCCCCCTGTTCCAGAGAGAAAACTCCCTCCTCCTCCAGTCTTAGGTCAGACTACTACAGTCTATAAGCAGGCTAACACATATAATAAAAATGCTTTAAAAGGCAAAAAGAGCTCTGCATTTTCCACAGGCTCTCACGGAGTTTCTCTGGAGTCATCTCCTCCTTCCTTTCCTGCCTTCATTCTGCAGGCTTCTCCAGAGTTTTTAACTGCACTGATTGTGAGTTTACTCAAAGCACTTATCATATTTGCAAGAACTAGCAGAGACCTCTCACATAGTTGGTCTAGGTTTGATAAGAACATTTGGTCTTTATCCCTTAGCCCCACTCACCACCTGTCAAAGACACCAGGCGGCCCTGCCATCTATCACTCTGCAGTGCAAGACAAGCTGGGTGGTGAGTTGCATCAGCTCTTTAAGACCAGATACCACTGTTGCTGCCCCAAAACAGCCACAGCTCTGAGAGGTCAGTGAGATACATCTATCATGACATGATCTGGCCTGTAAGAAAAGCAGCTTTGTGCCCCTCCATCAGTTGCCCTGAAGACAGAAAGAGTAAATACTCCAGGCAGAGGCTACAGCCCCTCAGACTACTTCTGTACCAGTAAAATAAACAGTGCTTAGGCACTGAACCTCAGTCATCTCCACTGAACCTCAGCCATCTCCATTTCTAGAATGGCTTTGACCCTGTCTGACTTGCAGTCACCCAGGCAATCTCCAGGAAAACCTCCTGAGCTGGCACAGGCACGGGGATTTACCCATCAGAACACCTGGCTGCAACCACCTTGCTCACAAGGGCTAAAAGCTTTTAGTTGTGTAGATGCTGGCAGTTCCCTGCCAGATGACTCCAGCAGGGGAGAGCTGGACCGATTTCGTTGACTCCTATAGATGTGGCCTCACTGTCTAACAAATCCCTGCGAAGCTGATAGCTGAAAGCTCTGAGTGAGCCCTGTGGGTTCCCATGCACCAGATCACCCCTCTGCTGGCTCTGAAAAGCCAGATTCCGAATTCTCTGCTATGTTCTCTTCAATATAAAAGGGGATGAGATGCTACAAAGTGGACAAAACTCTCCAACCTCCAGATTATCACTGCCAGATCCATACGAAGAGGAAAACACGTATAAGCCTGGGTTTCCTTTAAGAAATTATGCAGTCTCCTTGCTCACATTTATCATAGAGGCTAACGTAAGATTTACTGTCCATAATTAATCAACCTTAGGCTAGAATATTTAGTACTTCTTCTCCATTTTTCATTTTCAAAGTGCTTTTCAAACACTACCTAATTAAACATCAGGAACAATCATTTCTGAGCTACTTTACAGGCACTTTTAAGAAAACAACATTAAATGAGCACATATGAGGGCTGTGTGAGGAATCTTGTTAAACAGCTCTATTTATTTATGTTGTTTATCCATATTTATTCTTTCTCCTGGAGGAACTGAAGCAGCAATAGGGCAGAGATTCCCAGACACACCAAAGCAGTATCCAGCTTTGTCTGTTGCACACCAGCGTCAGCAATGCAGCTTCATTTTCAAAACTGCATGTTTTTATCTGTGTCCAAGAGGACACTATTGTTATTAGAGAACTGCAGGGCTGCAATGAGGAAGAATTGCTTCTCTACTAGGGGCAGATACCACCAGTGGGCCTGGGGCTCTAATTCACATGCTCAGCAATAACTCGTGAGGTCACACCTCCAAGTCTCACCTCATCTCTTTCACAGAGGTAGCAGAATGAGCTGAGATGGGAGCTCATGCCGAGGTACTGTCTTCATCAGCAAGGTCAGCTCAAGGTTTGGCATTAAACTGCTTCAATATCCTACCCTCATGACTAGAGATACAGTCAGCACTGGTAATTTTTGACTGCTTCTTAGGAGAATTACAGAATCATTAAGGTTGGAAGAGATCTTCAAGATCATCAAGTCCAAACCTCAGCCTAAGCCCTGCTGCCTACTAAGCCCTGTTTCCCAAGGCCACCTCAACATGGTTTTTTGAACACCTCCAGGGACAGCAACTCCACCTCCCTCTCCGGGCAGCCTGTTCCAATCCCTGACCACTCTGTCAGGGAAGACATTTTTCCTGATGACCAATCTAAACCTCCCCTGGCACAACTTGAGGCCGTTTCCTCTCGTTCTGTTGCTAGTGACTGGAAGAAGAGACCAATCTCCATCTCTCTACATCAGCTTGAAAGACTGCAGAGAAAGCTTGGTGTGGTGGACCATGTCCATCATCCCAGCTTCTCAGAGGCATATGGCTGCCCACAAGCCTGGGGATGGGTCAGTCATGTTTGGCAGGAGTCTGAAGATCCCAGTGAGACCAAAACATCATGTTGCCTAAGCAAGTGTGAACCTACCTGGATCAGAAACAGAGCAGCTGCCTTTCTAGCAGCACAGTCTACACAGACTGAAGGCAATGTTAATGATTTAAATCAATAGTCCAGCTGACCAGAGGTTCTGGATAGCCCCACCCGTCCTCTCTGTCACAGAGACAATGCAGAGGTAAGATTGCAGAAGTGCTGTGTTAAGTCTGACAGACATCATGCATCAGCGTTTTCAGAGCTTAACAGCAAGTTCTCATTTGTGCCAGAATCCTTCTCACCTTAACAGTGAAAATGGGATTAACACTGCATAAATAAGCAAACAAGCAAGCTCCTGTTCCTCAGTACAGAAAGTGTGATGTTTTCTCTGATGAGATAAATAAAACCAAGAAACAAAGTAGCCTTCATTAAACATTAACGTGTGATGGATCTGCCAACATAACCTGGTGCAGCTCTGGGCAGGGATACCTACGTGAGCTCTAAATAAGCCAGTTCCACTACTAGAAGGACCACAACCAGGCAAATCATAGAATTGGAAGGGACCTCAAAGGTCACCTAGTCCAACCTGCCTGCAGCAAGCAGGGACATCACTCAATAGACACATTGCCCAGAACCCCACCAAGCCTGACCTTAAATGTCTCCAGGGATGGGGCTTCTACCACCTCTCTGGGCAACCTGTTCCAGAGATCCAGCACCCTCTGATTCAAGAACTCTTTCCTGATGTCTAACCTAAATCTACCCTTTTCCAGCTTAAAAACATGATGCCTCATCCGATCATTCTCTGCCTTTTTCAAGAGTTCTTCTTCAGCCTTCTGACAGGCCCTTTGCAGGGATTGGAAGGTAGATATAAGGTGCCCCCAGAGCCTTCTCCTTTTCAGGCTGAACAACCTCAACTCTCTCATCCTGTCCCCATAGCAGAGGAGCTCCAGCCTTCTGAGCACTTTCATGGCCTCTCCTGGATCCATTCCAATAGGTCCTCATCCTTCTCGCATTGAGGACTCCAGCACCAAATGTGAACACCAGAAGTGTTTTGCACCAGCTCATTAGCCCTGCTGCAAAGTCAGCTATAGCAACGCGCAGAGCACATCACACTGGTGTCTCTTTGCTACTTCTGGGACCCAGGAGGGTTCATTCACTCAGAGCAGCACTTCCACAAGCTCTCCAGGTACATAGCAAGGCAAGGGGCAGCAGCCTTTCAGGGACGGTGCGTACCAGATGGTTATTTTCTTTCTCACATTAGAGGTTAAACATGCTGGTAGGAACACTGTGGGGTCCATGAGAGACTGCCTCTTACAGAAACAATATGCTACCATTTTCTATCATCATTACATTGCATCTGCACAAGGTAGAAGCTCCTGCTGCTCTCAGAACAAGCCAGAAGGTGGGAGCCACCAAGGTCTCTCTCCGGATGGCACAGCCCCAAAACCAGATCTGCACTAGCCCTACTGGTGGTTTGAGAATTTGACCTCCCTGTTGATACTGGTTCCAGTGCCCAGACTAGGGGTAGGGCTGTAAGACTCAGAAGGGATGCAAAAGAAGGTTCTGCAAGGCTTTTCTGCACACGTCCTTGAATGCTGTGCTTGGGCACAGCTGCTCCACAGGCCACTTACAGAAAGCATCCTGGCTTGGAAATAAGAAACCTGCCTTCAGTTCACGGCGAAACAACTCAAGAGCCTTTCACAAGAGTGCTAAAAATTTGGCTTGGGCTTAGGTTGTTGACATACCTGCCTCAGCTCCCTGGCTGTGAAATGGGAACAGTCCTTCCAGCAGGAGCACTGCTGAGAGAATTTAATTCCTGCTTATAAAACACCATCGCAGAGAAGTGACAGTAAAGACAGAGACGTGTTAGTTTTACCAAACTAATTATTCAGAGCAAGGAAAATTGTCCCAGACTTCCTTTTGCTTGTGCTAGTGTAAATGGGAGCAACTGTACTGAGCAGAGCTCACCGCGTATAAAGCTTAGTTGATGTCAGCCTATCTTTTCCTAAGCACTTAGAACAGATAGTGGGAATTTTTCTGACCCCTCTCACAGCTAAGCTGCAGCGACCTTCAATCCAAGGACCCATCTATGGACCATTTTTTTTGTTTTAAGGTTTATCCATTTCCAAGGCTTGCACAATGGCCTGGGATGTTTTATTTATCAGAATTATCCCTTGGGTAGTGCAGCTTGGAGGATTCACGAATCTCAGTTTGAAAACAGTTCCGTGAAATAATTTCTCAAACTGTTAGAAGCCCAAGCAGCAGACAGTTCAACATTCAGTCATAATTGTGCAGAAACAAGAGACAAAGTTAATAGCATCTACCCGGGTGCAGAGAAGATTTTCCCCCTCCACTCTGCCCTGGTGAGACCACATCTGGAGCATTGTGTCCAGTTCTGGGATGCCAGTTCAAGCTGGACACGGAACTGCTTGGGAGAGTCCAGCGCAGAGACACAAAGATGATGAAGGGAGAGGAACAGTTCCATGGTGAGGAAAGGCTGTGGGAGCTGAGTCTCTTTAGCTTGGAGAAAAGGAGACTGAGGGGTGACCTCTTTAATGTTTAGAAATATAGGAAGGGTGGCTACCAGGAAGATGGAGCCAGGCTCTGCTCAGTGGCACTCAGTGATAGGACAAAGGGGCAATGGGTACAGGTTGGAACACAGGAGATTCCACATCAATATGAGAAGGAACTTCTTGGTGAGGGTCACAGAGCACTGGAACAGTCTTGTGTGAATGCTACATGATGTAGGCATGAGTAAAAGCTACACCTCACTGCTCAGAGCTGATTCTGCTACAATGCCTTTCCATTTATGGTGGAAGTTGCTCAGCTCAGCAATACTCAGAAGTGACAGATGACTGGCAGGGTGTGTTCCCAGTTCACCATAAAGGTCAAATGTGAAGTGTCACCAGACTCCACCAGGTCTTGGTGATGACTGAAGCTTAGCTTTGAAACACTTTCCCATCTTCAGGAGATGGCTTAGTGGTTACAGGTTGCAGGACAGACAGTTGGACTTTACGATCTTGAAGGTCTTTTCCAACTTGGATGATTCTATGGTACTTCAGACAGAAATAAAACTGGGAAAGGCAGGTGATTCCAACATTTCCATTCCTAATACCTCATGATTTCCCAAAACTGTGACAACAACATAATTGTCCAGGATTTGTTTGTAAACAAACTTAATGGAATGAGTGGGCTCATTTCATACCACCATGTGGAAGCAGAGTGAAGCACAAGTGCTCCAGCATCAGTAGTTACTCCTCTAATCACTTCAGAAACCTTTTTCCCTGTAAGTAAACCTGTCAGCATCCCATCACCTATGGTTTTATGTCATGAAATAGACAAAAGCATCTCTGGCTGAATCCAAAGGACAGCTGCTCTGATCTCTTTCCAAGTGGACAGAAAAGCCCTGAGCTGCTCATTTTTTCTGTGCTCACTTGCACTGCAGGATGGGTTTTGAAGGCAACACTCTTACAGGAAAGCCAGCTAGGTGTTAACACTTTGTACACTTTGACTCCTGACACAACAAACTCTAGCACTGTGTAATCCTGATCCTAGCCTAGGAAACACCACTCACAGCAGCGACTGAAAGAGACTGGAATTACATGGATGGGAATGCAAATGCCACTGCACTCCTGTGAACAGTCCCTCCCCAGCTTTCCTGTAGCCCCTTCAGGGACTGGGAGGTTGCTATAAGGTCCCTCCGGAGCTTTTTCTTCTCTAGGCTGAAGAACCCCAAGTCTCTCAGCCCATCCTCATAAGAGAGGTACTCCAGCCCTCTGAGCATTCTTGTGGCCTCCTCTGGACACAGTCCAGCACATTCTCATCCTTCTAGTGTTGGGGTCTCCAGAGTTGGACGCAGAGCTCTGATGACACACTGAAGGCAGCGAGCCAAGCAATGCCATCCATTATTGAGTAACATCCCAGACTTTCCCACAAATTTGTACTTCACAGTTTGTATTTCTGGTAGCACACAAGACACGGTGCTATAAATGGCCACTGGCTAAATACACAAGTCAAATACACAATCCTCACACCGAGGAGGCTGCAGTATCTTTCATCTGCCAAGAATTCTGAACTAGTCAGTATTTGCTTCAGATACACTAAACAGCTGGTCTACCAGTGCATGCCACCCAATAAAAATCCCTAATTAAGAGCAGAATCATAAGTTGTTGCTGCAAAAGGATTCTGTTCACATCATGAAGCTATGATTTTAAACTGTACGAAGCAGCTGACATCTAAACCTTCCAACAGATACAGAAATTCCTTGTAAGAGTAACAAGAATGCCAACAGCACACCTGCATCTAAGAAAGCAAACTCATGACAGTGCCCTTTCCAACAGCTAAATGTTGGGCTTTTTCAAGTTTGTTTTGACTGGCTGCTTATTTCTTCCACAAATTCTGAGCTAAAAAATTCACGAAACAAGAGAGAAGTCGTGGACATTAAACCATTCACATTTTTACAGCAGCCAACTTTCCAGTGCACACAGGTTTCTTGAGGGTCAGCTCTGGGCAGATTTCCATAGGTCAGTTATTGAGCAGGGTCACTAGGGAGGGAGACAAAGGGAAAATAAAGACAAATAGAAAAGATAGGAGGGAAAGAACAGAGAAAGACCTGAAGTTGTAAAAACGCCCTCTTCTCTAGCAGAGGCTGCTGCAGTAGCATGTATGGCTCTGAAAGGCTAACAGGGACAGCTGAACCAGGGTGTAAGATTGTTCAGAAGCTAAAAACCATGTCTGTTTTGCTTAGCACAGGCCCTGCTATTTTTTTCTCATGTTAAAAAATAAAAGAAAGAGAAAGAAACAGAAATAGGAAAAATTCCATCTGGGATAGAACCTACAGAGCTCCTTGAGCCATTTGTATAACTGTGGACTTGGATGGATTGTAGTTAAACCATTTGTTTCAAATGTGCAATAAACAAATCATAACCAACAAAGAGTAGCCAGTAAGTAAATTAATAAATAACCAATAAATAGTAAGTAACCAATCAAAAAGCAAACAAAAGCTGTTCAGTGTAAGAGATCTGTTTACTTCAGTGTAAAGTACAACAAGCAGCAGAGAGTCACTGGCCAGCCACACACTGCAGAATTAAAACAAAGTCTCCTCTGCAGAGGTCATGGCAGGGGAGTTGGAAGTGGATGATCCTGTGGTCCCTTCTAACCCTGACTGATTCTATGGCTTGGTCCAGGTGATCCTGCTGTGGCAGGGGGCTTGGACTAGATGATCTTTTGAGGTCCCTTCCAATCCCTAATGATTCTATGATTCTCACACTTCAGATACCAGCACAGGTTATTCCTTTTCTTTCTGCAAGCCCCTTGCACACACCAGGGGAAGCCGCACACAGCTACTGCGGATCCGCACATCCGATCCTTTCCCACCGCACATGCAGTCGATTAGGTCTTTGCCTGTGGCTGCCAGGATCATCACTGAAGTTTGGCTGCCCTCCCTGAAGTCCTGCTGCTTTGGACTTCTCCACTGTGGTATGTGTGACAGCTGGGGTGAAGAAACAGATGCTTCTGCAAGGTCCTCTTCTGTAGGGAAATGGAAGTGCTGCACTAACGAGCAGGTACCTGTGAGAGCCAATGAAACAGGTACCAAGGAAAACGCATGCATCCTGCTTCCTCATGAAATTTGTTCTTGAAGAGAGCAAGATTAACTCCTAAAACAACAACTACCATAGGTCAGTGGCTTCTACTGATGTCTCAGACCAGCCATTTTTATGACCAGTTCGCTGAGGAATTCCGTTCTGTTTCCAGCAATGCTCAGAACAGCAAAATCCACTGTTTGCACTACTGACTGTAAAAGATGGGTGCTAGAGAAATCTTGAGAGGCTGCAGAGAAGCAATACAGCCCTTCTTCCAGGAGGAGAAGGAAAGAGAAGGAGGCTTATCCAGAAAATCACAGCACTTCTTATCTTTATTCCTCTCCTAGGAAGACAGAAAAGAAGAAAGGCTCACGTGTTTGCAAAAATGGCAAAGGAGCCACGAGCTCCAAGCAACAGATCGTCCTGTGTGTGACTTTGGAGCTTTCAAGAGCTATGGATGGACAGACCTTCAAAATGTCTCCAAAAAACCCAACCAAAACAATAGCAGGAAGAAGTTGTGATGTGTTTCAGCTGAAGCAGATTCAGACTTCCTATGTGTGTTGTATTTTTGTCACTTGCCCCACAACACTGACTACAATCAAGCACTAGAGCCTTGATCCCAACTTCATAAAACGCTCCGCTTGTAACCCACGAAAGACTGGGCAGTTCGTAACGTGGCGCAGAGCTGCACTGATCCATTGGTTTAAGGCATTTCAACATCTGTCTCAATACTTTTGTGGAGTTACCCCTATTTCACACTACAGTCCAAGCCTCTGACTACGCTGAGAATTTTACTGCCATCTCATAGCAACATCCAAGCCTCTAAGACTCTGGGGATAACCGAGCTGCTAACCAGAGGGAAAATTTGGGTGGGAAATGTGAGAAGGAACTTCTTCCCAGTGAGGGTGACAGAGCACTGGAACAGGCTGCCTGGGGGGGGTTGTGGAGTCTCCTTCTCTGGAGATGTTTAAAACCTACCTGGTTCCTGTGAGACTGGATCTGGGTGATCCTGCTGCAGTGGGGGGATTGGACTAGACAATCTTTTGAGGTCTCTTCCAATCCCTAATGCTCTGTGATTCTGTGAAATGCTCTGACACTTGGGACCTGCTTGGGAGATCACCCCATCTCGACAGTTCCACAGCAAGTACAAAACTCAAGAGAAGCTAAACAGACATCCCTTAATAGCCACTCGACATTGCCACTGAAAATAACTTCTGGACTGAATCTTGGGCACAGATTTCCCTTGTTCACACTGTGCAGCCTTTTAGCTCAGCCTTGTTCCCGGGACATACCCGTGGATGAGCAGGGAAAGTGCAGTTCATATTATCAGCTTTAAGGCTCCACTTTAATATGGCAGCTTCACACCTGTTTCAAAGGCAGCACTTCTGGACCCAGTTCCAAGTCATTCTGTTCAGATCTACATACTACCAATAAGATGTAGGTCTGCAATCTATATCCACTAGCAATATGATACTGACACATCGGAGGAGTTCATGAGAGGCTGGACTTTTTGAGAGATGTTTTTGACTCTCTCTTCTAAAGTGAAGAATTTAGAATAGAGAGACAGAGACTATGTCTTCTGGTTAAGAAAGGAGTGAGGAAGGAAGACTGGAGCAGTAAAAATTGATGTTTCTTTAATTTTTGGATATGGGGTATAACAGGAGACTACACTACAGCATCACAGAATCACAGAATCAGAATCATGTGTTGGGCTGGAAGGGACCTTTGAAGGTCATCTAGTCAAACCCTACTGCAATGAATCATAGAATCATTACGGATTGGAAGGGACCTCAAAAGATCATCTAGTCCAATCCCCCTGCAACAGCAGGATCACCTAAACCAAGTCACACAGGAACCTGTCCAGTCAGGTCTTGAACATCTCCAGTGAGGGAGACTCCACAACCCCCCTGGGCAGCCTGTTCCAGTGCTCCATCACCCTCACCGTGAAGAAGTTCCTTCTCAGGTTGATGTGGAACCTCCTATGTTCCAGCTTACAACCACTGCCCCTTGTCCTATCACTACATGACACCGAGAACAGCCCAGTGCCATCGTCCTGACACCCACCCCTCAAATATTTGTAGACATTATGAACAGGGACATCTGTAAGTAAACGGAAGATGAGTGGAAAGAAGCAGCATGCCTGTCATTGACACACACCTAAACTGCAGCCTAATCTCATGAATCCTAGACAAAAGCTTGAAAACTTTCTGAGTCAGAATGTTAAACAGGAATAAGAATCAATGGCAGCAGCCAGAACAGGTGACTAAACAGACCTGTTTGGTCCCAAACTTCCATGACTAAGTGAACAGCTATCTTATAAAGTTGTAGTCAACAGCACTACCTCATCACCAAGCTGCAGCACACGAGACAAGATGAAGCAGAATAATGCTGACAAAAACCACACACCATAGGCACCTCAGAACTCTGGGTGGAAAGGGCAGAAAAAGTTACAGCTGAGACATCTGAGGGACAATGGGTGTAAGCTGGAAGATAGGAGCTTCCACACAAATATCAGAAAGAACTTCTTCCTAATGAGGGTGACAGAGCACTGGAACAGGCTGCCCAGGGGGGTTGTGGAGTCTTCTTCTTTGAAGACGTTTAAAACCCACCTAGATACATATGTTCCTGTGTGACTTGGTCTAGGTGATCCTGCTGGGGCAGGAGGATTAGACTAGATGATCTTTCAAGGTCCCTTCCAATCCCTGGTGATTCTATGATTCTGCCACTGGTTCTGAACTGAATCGGAGGCTTTGTACCAGTAAACATTTCTCAGCAAGAAATAGAGACAGAAAATATAGAAGTTAGAGCTGGTGGAAAAGATGGACCAGAATCACATCCTGCATGAAATCTTCTTCTCTAAAAGGGATATCATCACAGTGATGAATAGGGTGTTCAAATGGAGATTTGATCATTTCCCAATATTAATTTCATGTCATTAATTTCATTTGAGCTGCTACTTTTTTCTGTATCACTGTAGAGCAATTCTGCTTATACCCAGCCAGGATCTTCCACCTCTTGTTTTCATCCTGATATTTCCAGTTACAACTCTCTGAAAATCCCTACATAATTTATTGGCCCTTACTGCTCGCAGTCTTAGTGTTTATTCATCAGGATTCAAGATGTAATTTAAGCTGGGCAAGCTAGAGAAATGTGATTATTTTAATCTTCTGTCAGAAACCAGTTCTTCTTGTCTCTTCATGAAGTCCCATCTTTGACTTATCTGCATTTTCCCCGACTCCATGAGGTTTCCTGAAGACTTTGTGCGTGCCCGTATCCATGCCAAAAGTGGCACGGAGTCTCTGAATAAAGCTGAACACTACAAAAGAACCTGCTGCTTTTCAGCAGGGGGCTGTGACAAGGTCCATTTCTCCTCTGAAAGTAAAAATCTCAATTCCTTCCCATGTTCTCAAAGTGCAAAATATGCTTCGCTCCACTGCAAGGCTTTGAGATACTGTCGAACTTCACTACTGGAACAGGCTGCCCAGGGGGGTTGTGGAGTCTCCTTCACGGGAGATATTCAAGACCTGACTGGACAGGTTCCTGTGTGACTTGGTCTGGGTGATCCTGCTGTTGCAGGCGGATTGGACTAGATGATCTTTCGAGGTCCCTTCCAATCCGCAGTGATTCTATGATTCACTGATGGCACCAACTTATTTCGCAAGTGATGGGTTCAACACTTGCCCTGTGTCCTGCAGGTTGTTGTAAGGGCAACTCACTAACCACAGGCAAATCTTCAGAAAATCTTCGCAGCATTTCCAGAACCTGGTTCCTCACTGGGCACACTGGATTTTTGGGAAGAGCAGGAAGCAGCCTTGTTAATGTCCCATAAATGGAGGGATCCTGGGCTAGATTCTCCTGCTTCTTCTATAAACAGCTCTGTCTCTTTTTTGAAAAGCTTTTTCTGCATCATCTACATACAAAAACCCCCTGACATCTGCTTGCCTTTAACTATTGTGAGTAGAGTCGTGATTTTGATGGGAAAATCCAGATGCTTACATTTGAGTTTGCTTTAAAGTGTTTTCCTAAATCAGAGCCTAAGGACAAAGGAAACAGTTCAGAAAGTGCATCAGCAGTGGAGTGCTGCTGCCTATAACCTGAAATGAACCCAAAACACTTCAGCCTGGCTATTTATTTACTTTGCTATTCACGCTGTAGTTCCCGCAGCGAGAATTACCGTGGTGCTGCGATATGCAAGAACAGCCTCATGATACTTTCTGCACATGTGGAAGTAGAAACCTCACAGGGGAATTTGATCTTGAAAGATTTTTTTTTAGCCTGATTTCGGAACGGAAATGCTTTGTTGTGCTTCTTGGACGAGCTTCAAAAGTTTCTGATACCTCCTTCTGAGGTATCCAACGAGCGCTAATACAACGATCACAGTTTCGGTTTAAAGTATTTTACTGAGAAAGAAAAGGACTGATGAGTTTCCTTGGGCCAGGGGGGAAAGAAACCCACTGGTTCACCAGCATCGGCTCGTTTGCATCAAGGAATAACAGGTATTCTTCCTGTTGCCCTTAATTTCTCAGCCGCCGCTGCCGTTTCCCTACCACTCCCCAGGAGCTTCACACTGAGGATGTGTGAAGAGGTTGAGTGGGGATGTGCGAATCATGAACACATCCCTGGAAAAATGCTTGGCAAATCTGGCTCTTCAGTTTTGCATTCACTTGCCAAAAAATATTCTCTCATCCCCCAAGCTCTCTCTTTGCCATGCCTAATTTAATTTCCAAAGTCAGAAGCTTAACAGGGACACAAGCCTCCTAAAACATGCTGTCACCAAACAGGGAATGTGAATTAAAAGCTTATCATTGTTATTTGTCTTTAGGTGTGGAAAAGACTGCATCTCCTAGACAGCCTTATCCACAAGTGCTGATACAGCCACAGGCTTCACGTGGCTGTTGAGGACTTTTTCCCCACAAAATCAACCAGATATCCTGATTTTTTGCCATCCTGCCTTGCCAGCAAGAGATGAGGGTTTTGTCTCTGATGCCAGCACTTCTGAGCTGTATAAATATTCCACACTTGAGTGCAACAAACTGAGTGACTGTGTAGAGAGCTCAGGGCAAGTGAGAGCTGCTGACCTGCTCTTTCTATAGCTCTGTTATTTTACCTCTCAAAGGGGACTTGCACACACTGGATTCTCAGGTTTTGAGTAAAATAATTCACTCGCTTTCAGACATCCCCTCTACACCTTCATTTTCTCCCAGTCCTCCCATGTCCCTTAAGGACAGGTTCACATTTTATGAGTGTGACTACATCTGCGTGCATGGTTGGGATGGAACAAAAAAGGAGAAGTGATGGAAATATCATTCATTTCAATTAAATTTTCTCATTCTGAAGCAGCTGATGAGACTGGACTCTCTTCCTTAAGCCCAGCAATTCTGCACCTTTTTTTGACTAAGGCAAAGAATCCTTGCTGAAGTATTTGCCCATAGCCCAGAGTAAACACTTTTTTTGTGTGTCTTTTTGTGCTCCTGAGATGACTGGCCTGCTTTCCTCTTCAGTAATCACTGTCTAAAAAAAGAAAACCTCCAGGCACACTTCACTTCTGTCCCTTCCCCCTGGCAAAGCGCCCAGCCCCAGTGTGATGCTTTTAAACCCTTCCCCCAGCAGGCACAAGGCTTCCACCACATTATTATCCTGCTCAGCAGAGGTAGGGAGGCAGGGCTGTGGGATGTGATGTTATTCGAGCAGAGATACATGAAGACAGATCTTTAGATTCACAGAATCATCAGTGATCTTTGAGATCAGAGCAGTGGTGCTTTCATCCTACACATGCACGTCTGTTCTGACCCATCAGCACATGCACACACCCCCCACGAGAGAGACATCCTTTGGCATGATGCATGTGATAGGTGTCTTTGCCACAAGGAAACACAGCAAATACGTAATGAGTTCAGACTGCCACACAGCTAGCACACGTGTGCACGTGTCATGGGTACATGCAAGCATGCTGGTTCAATGGGGGTTAGTATCTGCTGTATGTAGACATCTAAAGTGAACTCCAACCTCCCTCCCCAATGCCAAACGTCTCCAAAGGGTGTTGGGAGGCCCAGCACATCTACAGAATAAAATTAGGTTGAAAGGTTCCAGCAGACTGTTTTTCAGAAGAGAAGTAGCTGTGGGAAGAATTACAGTGGCACTGAAGGGTTTGACTTTGGAAAGGTTTTGAATTCTTGGGCACTCTCCATAAATACAGACTCCACCAAATGGTCAACCCAAGCTCCTTTTCCTATAATCAACAAGTAGGTAACAGCTTCTCACAGAAGTCATAAATGTCCTGAGAAGGTTGTTTTGAGGCTCTATTAGTACTGTGTTTCTTCCCATTTAATTTAACAGAAAATTATTACAGTGAAAACAATGTGTTGGTGAACTGGTGGTTGGGCTTTCACTTGTTGGTATCACAGAACACTAGGGATTGGAAAGGACCTTGAAAGATCATCCAGTCCAATTCCCCTCCCTCAGCAGGATCACCTAGACCAAGTCACACAGGAACCCATCCAGGTAGGTTTTAAACTTCTCCAGAGAAGGAGAATCCACAACTTCCTGGGGCAGCCTCTTCCAGTGCTCTGTCACCCTCACTGTGAAGAAATTCCTTCTCATATTTATGCAGAACCTCTTATGTTCCAGCTTACACCCAGTGCCCCTTGTCCTATATTAGATCATAGAACGTTAGGGATTGGAAGGGAGATCAAATCATCGAAAGACCATCTAGTCCAATCCCCCTGATTACACTGAGCAAAGCCTGACTCCACCCTCCTAACACCCATTCTTTACATGTTTATCAGCATTAATGAGTTCAGCCCTCAGTCTCCTTTTCCAGCTTCCTCAGCCTTTCCTCATCAGAGAGATGTTCATCATCTCTGTGGCTCTGCGCTCAACTCTCTCCAGCAGCTCTGTGTCCTTCTGGAACTGAGGGGCCCAGAACTGGACACAACACTCCAGATGTGGTCTCACCAGGGCAGGGTAGAGGAGGAGGAGAACCTCTCTCCATCAGCTAAGCACCACCCCACTTCTGATCCACCCCAGGATGCCGTTGGCCTTCTTGGCCAGAAAGACACATTGCTGGCTCATGGTCACCCTGCTGTCTTGTCTTTATTATTGGGGATGTTGTTTGCTGATGCCTAAAGAAGAAAGGTAAGTGGACATGTGCAATAGGTCTGTACTTTACAAAAGTGTCTTAAATGAGATAAAAACCTCCTACTTGTGTCAGCTCTGGTGCTGTGCAAAGGCCTGTGGACAGCTGGATCCTGCTTTTAACCTGTCCTCCTCCCTGCAGATGTTCAAAGCCAGGTTGGATGGAGCTCTGGGCAACCTGGTTTGGTGAGAATGTCACTGCCCATGGCAGGGGGTTGGAAATGAGTGATCTACCAGGCTGAGGACAGCGGCAAAACTCCCTCCCAGAAAAAGCAATAAAGCATCTCTCTGCTGTTTGTGCAACAGGCAAGTTCTCAGATAACCATCCTAGAGGTGGTACAACATCCTTCGCACATGGACACTACTGAGCATTGCAATGATGCAAGAGAGTTCAGGATCCTATCCTGGACAAACAGAGCTATCATAACCTTACACAGTGCTGCAGACAGACAGGCAGCAAACAAGGGCTGCGTTATTCAAGGCTTTGGGATGGAGAAATTAAACTTGGATCCAGGGTGGGAAATCATTTCAGTGCTGTGACTTTACCAGTCACCCAGAGAATCAATATGTTTTTCCTGCATCACTTTTACTGCTGCAGCAAGGCAAAGATCTTTGGTGATAAACTCTGAGGGGGGTTATATCCTTTTCCCAAGTGAGCGGTCCACTCAGCTCACTCAGAGCTAAATGTCCTGTTGCTTCCTTGTAGCCGAGTTCTAGCATCATGAGTGTTAGCTCAACGAAAGCTAAATAACACCATGTTCTCCTTGAGCTCGTGGTAACAGCAGAGAACAAATGAGTTTGATACCTTTATTTCAACTTGCTCACAGCAACAGAGAATAAAACAGAGATATTTATCTAAAGAGAATTAATATAACCTGTAAAAGGCACTAGATGAGAAGACATTGTTCTGCTGCGGCCAGTGACACTAAATGTTCAAAACCATCACTGACTTGAACTAACCCCCTCCCTTGCTCTCATCTGCTTCTTCATGTTTCCATCACCAGAACCATTTGCAGGTTGCACCATGAACCAAACTGGGAAACTGATGAAAAAACCCCAACAAAAAACCTCCAAACAAATCCAAAACCACCAGCCACAACAAAACAGAGAGAAAATTAACTGCTGAGGCCCAAACTGACACAAATTAATATTTTTTATCAAATCACAGTCTCTGTCAACATTTCCATATGGTGCGATATTGTCTTAGAATCACAGAATCATCCAGATTAGAAAAGACCTTCAAGATCTCCAAGTCAAACTGTCCACCCTACCATCCCTAACCATGCCACACAATGAATCTCTTTCCATACAGGGCTGCAGCACCACCTTTGTTGTGTGGTTGCATCCCAAGCCACATCTGAGAAAGGTTCTTTCTTGAAAAGATGCTTTTTTAAGGGTTTTGAGAGTTATTCTCTGGGAAGAAGGTAGTGGGTTTGGTTTTGAAGTAGATTCTCTGTGAGGTCTGGCTGAGTGTGTGACCACATCAGTGAAAGGAACATGTGCTGATGGGGAGAAGGAAAGCAAGCAGGGCACTGGGGACAAGGCAGGACAAAGAGCTGCCACAGGTAGAAGCTTTCTGAGCAACCTCAACCCCCACATGCAGTTTCACCCAACACAAATGCAGTTGCAGGCACCCTGCTCACCCTGAAGTTCATAGGATGTTAGGGGTTGGAAGGACACAACCATTCCATTGTTGAGGCAAGCCAAGCCTTTATGAGACCTTTCACACAGACAAATCCACCTCTGACTTATACCCCTGCCTTTATTAAGGTTAGATCAATAGCAAAACTAAGGCTTGGAACTCAGGAGACGTGGGATACTGCTTGATGCAGTGTAAGGACAGCATCTCCCAAGTCATCCACCCCAGTTAGTGAACCGGGTTGAAACCCTGACCACAGCTTTTGCATTTGGAACTGCCTGCGTTCAGGTGGCTGGGCAGGGTGAGGACAGGAAGCCAACTGTTGTCGTCACACTCAGTCAATCAATTCTTGTGGCGAAATGAGGATGCCATGGGCAAGACCTAGTCCACCTAGATTTCAAGACTGTGCAAATACTCAAATCCTGTTTATCCGCTGCCTCTCTCAGGGAAAAGCAAGCCCTCAGTGGATTCTTACAGCCACATTTGGCCAGTTAAGGGACAGCCTCACTTCTACAACCAGACAGAAACAGCTTGACTCCAAGTATCAAACACTTGTAAAAGGGTAAGAGAGAGGAGCCTGTGGCATTGCAGGGAGGGGAACAATACACCAAAAAGAAGAGCATCTGCTCTCACACATCCTGAGCATAAAGGAAAAAGTCCCAGTGTCACTGGCCAAAAAGAGCCCCACAAAAGGCATTTACCCTGAGCTGGAGGTCCGTTCCCTCTAACAGAGATGCAAAGCAAAGCTGGATTACAGTTACAGGGGTGTCCACAGAAGTGTCAGCTGCAAGCAGCAGCTGTGACCCTCACTGCAAATTGAGCACTTACTTAAACATGACGTCTTTGCTACTTCTACTGCAGATCCTGAGCAACAGCGTGGAACAGCGTTGGCTCAGCGGAGAAAGAACAGGCTGTGAAATGAAGACCAGCAAGAAATGACCCACCGACTGCTCGTGTGCAAAAGGTTGAGCCCTTTTGCAAGAGAATTGCACTTAGAACACGAAATAAAGGTCGTGCATCGTCCATAGTAAAATTTTCCTGGTGTAGCCCATCGGCCACAAAGTGCTAGGCGAGGGATGGGGTACGAGCTGCCCACTCTCCTCTTGCTTTTTCCTCCTTGCAGGGCTCGAAAGGGTCAGGCAAGCCAGCGTAACACTACCCTGTTTTAGATTGAGCAAAGTATGTTTACCAAGGCTGAAAGGAATTTAGTACAGACTCCCCCAGGATCTGCAGGGCTTGAGAAGGGCAGAACCAGGCAGGGGAAGACACAGAGTTAAGAAAAAAGAAGCACAAAGCAGCAAATTGTGTTTAGCACTGCCCTTTTATTAGTCTTTAGTGCCTGGACCGAAGCACACAAGACCCAGCCAAAGCCCATTTTTTATTTAAATGAGTTCCCTGGATGGATTGCACTGCTGTTTTCACTTGATCTTCAAAAAAACCTACACCCATACCCCAGAGGTACAGACAGAGAACAGACAACCCTGTAAACCAATATTGGAGGGGGCTCTGATTTTTTTAACCCAAACAATTTAAGTTAATTCATGTCCCTGCTTGTTGCATGCAGGGAGGTTGGACCAGATGACCTTTCGAAGTCCCTTCCAACCCTATGAATCTATGATGAGCATCACACCACAAACTGGTGTAGCCAGAAGGTGCCACAGAGTGAGGGTGCAGGGATGCCAACAAACAGCCAGGGGCAAGAGATAGGAAACACTGGTTCACAGTTTCCATAGACCAGGCAAATCTCCTCTCTGAAGTGCTTGTTTCCATCAATAATAGATGGAGCTTGGCCACTCAGCCAGGCTCAGACACCTGACTCTCTGCTGTCTCACAGCTCGAAGCAGTAGTGGAGGGTGATAATTTTAGGAGGCAATTCGAAGTTTTACACATCTAAGGATCACAGCAGTTCAGATACAGACATTCCACATGGTGCAAGGCTCCTCACAAAGCACCACGTCCTTCTCTTCAAAGCAGTCAGGGAACTGAGCATCCCAAAGACCTTCTGCAAAATCAAACTCTCAATATCACCAGTGGAAGAAAAAAACTAATCTGAATTTATAGCCAGACTGGGATTGTTCTTCATGTGAACTTCACAGATGCAGACTGAAGTTCTGTGCATGGTAAGGGTTAACTCCTGAGAGCCTGGAATACTGCATTCTGGGCTGTGTGAATCTGACCACACATTTGAGCACAATTATGACTAATTTGTCAGAAGAGTTACTTCTGCTGCAATCAAAAGAGGATTTCTTGTACAGCCAGGAACTACCCATTTACATTTGACTGTGCTGGATGGCAGGGAGCTAAGCCCTGAACTGAGCTCCCCCTCTACTCTGCCCTAGTGAGACCACACCTGGAGTATTGTGTGAAGTTCTGGGCCCCTCAGTTCAAGAAGGACATGGAGCTGTTGGAGGGACTCCAGCATAGAGCAGTGAGGGTGAGGAAGGAAGAGGAGCACCTCTCTTATGAGGAGAGGCTGAGGGAGCTGGGTCTCTATCTACAGCTTGGAAAAGAGGAGACTGAGGGGTGACCTCATTAATCACTATAAATATGTGAAGGGTGTGTGTCATGAGGATGGAGTCAGGCTCTTCTCAACATCATGTGGTGATAGGACAAGAGGCAATGGGTGTGAGCTGGAACATATGAGGTTCAATTCAAATATGAGAAGGAACTTCTTCCCAGTGAGGGTGACAGAGCACTGGAAGGGGCTGCTCAGGGGGGTTGTGGAGTCTCCTTCTCTGGAGATGTTTGAAACCTGCCTGGATATGTTTCTGTGTGACTTGGCCTAGGTGATCCTGCTGTGGCAGGGGGATTGGACTAGATGATCTTTTGAGGTGCTTTCCTATCCCTAATGTTTGTGCACAGGTGATGATACTCCAGGTGTGCTTGTTACAATGCAATTCACTCTTGAGTAATGAAATGCTGAATGGTCTTCCCATGGAAGTGATGGATTCCCCAACTTTAGACTGTTTTAAGGCTCATTTGACAGGGTGCTGGTCCAGCTCACCTAAAGTGTTTCTTTAGTTTAAATGTGTTGGACTGGATGATCCTTGAGATCCCTTCCAACCCAGTCTACTGTGTCACGGTCAAACAGTTCTGAGGAATATATTCTTTCATCTACCTTATTTTAGACACTAAACTGAGATGAATCACTTCCTGGAAGTGTCTGTATGCCTCCACAGAGCACAGGATGTCTTAGATAATGGCTGCATACACAAGTCTCAATAAAAAAGTCTTGCTGGGGCCATGGTTTCTCCCTGTTGTGGCAAACTTCGAGCACTCCACCTAAATATTTGCATTTACATGATAACTACTAATTGCTGTAATTCACATGACAAACCCACCACGTTACCCTCACATGAATCATCTCAAGATTAGCTTTTGCACCCAGGTTTGGTGGTGATCTGTGCCTCAATCAAGCAAGGCTTCTCTCACCAGATTCCTCTCTGTGGGTGCACACTCACCTAACGTAGCTAGTGAGCATCGTGTAGTTAATGATGGACAAATAAATAATGCATAAAAAGCCTTTTTGTGAATACTTAAGCCACACTTTCAACAGATTTACATGAAGTCACATTCATCCTGTCCTTCCTTCCTCACTTGCAGTATAATGTGCATGAAATACTCCTGGGAAGCAGAGTTTGAGGTTATACGCTCAAATTCTCTCAGATGTTAATGTTGCTGCCTGCTGCAGTTACAGAACTGATGTTGTTGTGAGTTAGAATCATAGAACGTATTGAGCTGGAAGGGACCTCCCAAAGGTCCTCTAGTCCAACCCCCTCTACAACAAGCAGGGACATTACTCACTACACCATATTGCTGAGAGACCCACCAAGCCCGACCTTCAGCGTCTCCAGGGATGGGGCCTCCACCATATCTCATGTCTCTAGGCAACCTATTCCAGGGATCCACCACCCTCTGATTAAAGAACTTTCTCCTAATGTCTCACCTAAATCTACCCTTTTCCAGCCTCAAACCATCCAACTTAGGAAAAAATATGAAGAATTACAGTTGACAAACCCAAATGAAACATTGCACGAGTCACCAACCTTTAAATACTATCAGCTCAAGACGATTCAGGTCAGCAGGACCACAAATTACACGTCAAAAACGTTCCTAGCCCAGCAGGACAGAGAGGTGAGTTGGGATCCTAAGATTCTCTCACCGTTCATTGAAAACAAACACCAGCAATAGCCAGGAGGATGGGAAATGCTGCCCACAACATTCTGTCCATGAAAACCAAGGCATATGATGGGCACGAATAGTTTTTCCAGTGGTAGTAATAGATCAGCACCATGAGGACCTCCAACATCCCCCATTTTTGAGAAGAAAAGCATTTTGTTCCCTTTTAAGTCAATTCATATTTTCTGGTTGACTATAATTTTTAACCTGAAAACTTCTTTCCCAGCCGTCACAGAGGAAGTGCGCGATGAGGGAGAACCAGCGGCTCCTTTGCGCTGCTCCCAGAACAACAAACACAAAACTTCAGCCAGAGGAGGCTGCCACCTCGCCTTAACCACATTCAACCTTTTGTTGTGTTAATAACAGCCGAACATGCAAAAGCTGTCAAAAAAGCTGAAGGTCTTTTCTCCAAGACGCTGTGAGGTCTGGGAGCTTTGTCTTCCCTCTGTCTCAGCAGTGACACGCTTTGTCTTTCTGGCACCGCGATTTTCTTTGCCTTTTGTCTGCCTCGGGGAAAGCCATCATTTACGGAGCCACCTTTGTGATGCCTGAGGTATCAGATAACCTACTTAATGCCCAAATTTGGCTGCAGTGCCGAGCGGGACCTTGGTGGCAACGCATCCTCACCCCTCCCCTTCTCACAGCAGACAGACTTCGTAGAGAACGCACCGAGAAGACACGAGGCGGGCAAAAGCGACCACTAACTGGGGTGACCACCCTGCTAACTGGGGTGACTTTTTCCTTCTTCTCACTCTCTCCAGATATCTCTGCCTTTTTTTTTCCTCCACCATTGCACTAGATTTATTGTTCCAGTAAATTTCTGCAAAGGGACAAAACGAAGGTACGGGGAGACTCTGGGAGATATCAGCATGGGTCCCCTGGCTGCTCAGCCCTGCGTCACAACAAAAGCACTCCAGAGGGTTCCATTGTTTCACCAGCACTAAACCAGAGCTACTGGGATGAGTAATGGAGAGCGTCAGGAGCAGGAGAAGTGTTTGCAAGAGCAAGATAGAGGGAACCTATTGAAAGAGATGAGAAGCAGGGACACAGGTCTGATGAGGACAGGCTGAGGAAGCTGAGGCTGTTCAGCCTGGAGAAGAGGATGCTGAGGTGAGACC
Organism: Rhinopomastus cyanomelas; assembly: GCA_013400115.1. Taxonomy (NCBI): domain Eukaryota; kingdom Metazoa; phylum Chordata; class Aves; order Bucerotiformes; family Rhinopomastidae; genus Rhinopomastus; species Rhinopomastus cyanomelas. The sequence goes on along the minus strand of VXBP01003383.1, from coordinate 261,757 downwards.
TCACTGGTCTCTACAACTACCTGAAGGGAGGTTGCAGTGAGGCTGGTGCTGGCCTCTTCTTCCTAGTGACTAGCAATAGGACAAGAGGAAATGGGGTCAAACTGTGCCAGGGGAGATTCAGATTGGATATGAGGAAAAACAGCTTCGCAAAAAGAGTGGTGAGGCCTTGGAACAGGCTGCCCAGGGAGAGAGTGGAGGTACTATCCCTGGAGGGGTTCAAACATGGGCAGACATGCTGTTTCAGGAGATGGTTCAGTGGTTAGGGATTGTAGGGCAGCTAGTTGGACTTGATGGTCTTGGAGGTGTTTTCCAACCTTGATGATTCCATGATTCTATGAATATTCATGACCCAAGGGACATGAGGATAACAGAAGGAGAAGCAAATCAGTGGTGAGGCAAAGACCTAGAGCTCTGCTAGTGTTTCTATAAGAGACCTGCTTACCTTTTGGAAGAGACGGGGTGCTGCCCTGTCACAACTTTTATCTGACTTTGAATTCAAGTGAAATATTATCATTGAATCACAGAATTATGAAGATTGGAAGATCTTCAAGGCCAACCACCAACACAACCCCATGCTGTCCACTAAACCCTGTTTCCTAAGGCCACATCTATCCATTTTTTAAATGTCTCCAGGGACAGTGACTCCACCACCTACGTGGGCAGCCTGTTCATTTCCCTGACCACTCTGTCAGGGAAGGAATTTTTCCTGATGTCCAATCTAAACCTCCCCTGGCAGAGCTTGGGGTCATTTCCTCTTGTTCTGTCACTAGTTACTTAGAAGAAGAGACCAACCCCCACCTCTTTACCATCTCCTTTCACATGGTTGTAAAGAGCAATAAGGTCTCCCCTGAACCTGTTTTTCTCTAGACTAAACAACCCCAGCTCCCTCAGCCACTTCTCACTAAACCTGTCACTCAGGCCCTTCACCAGCTTCGTTGTCCTTCTTTGGACGCTCTCCAGCAGCTCAATGTCTTGCTGGTATTGAGGTGCCCAAACCTGACCCCAGTGCTTGAGATGAGGCCTCACTAGTGCTGGGTACAGGGGAAAGATCACCTCTCTAGACCTGCTGGCCACACACATCTCTCTTTTCCAATATTCCTTCGCTGGCCTGCATGCTGCAGTGGAGCACAGTGCACGACTGTTTCAGCTCTTTCACTACAGTAATTTGCACACTGAAGGAAGAAGAGGTGTAGACATCCTGTGAGATGGGCCATGGAAATGTCACATGGTGCTCAAAACTTTACTCAGCTCCACTGCCTACTTCATTTAAATTCTGACAGTCCCCCTTCTCGCATTGCACTTCATTTAAATCTGACATTCCAGTTACCTGGAGCAAGTGCTTTGATGAAGAGAAGCTCTGAGGGTAATCCACCAGGACACACTAGGTGGTTCCAAGTCATAAAACATCTGCACCCAACAGTAAGCTATAAAGCTGAATGGATAAAGCTATTAAACGCACAGCATTGCTGAGCTGATTCTCCCCGCAGCTGGTTCACACACAAAAGGTTTCCCCATGATTTTATCATGAGCAGCTCCTATGACTATCATTTCCAGCAAGGAACAGTTGAGTTAGGACCCAGATTTGCTTGCTCCTGGTGAACACAAAGCAGAGAACGCAGGCGATTCCTCCAGCATTTACTGAGCGCATGAAGAGTCTTCTCCCATAAGAGGTGCTGCACAACTTTATGAAACAGTGAAAGCACCAAGAACAAGCTCAAATGAGATAATACTCAAGTAGAGTGGAAAAAGCCACAAATGCAAGATAATTGTGTCTTATAGAAAGCCACAGGATCCCACGTTCCTTTCGCCATGTATGAAAGGTTAACCACAGCGACAGCTAGAAGTTTTTCTTGCAGATATGCTGTTGAGGAAAACTGAGGCATAGCATCAGTGCAAAATATGTTCTCTGTGGTGCTTATGGACTAGCATGTGGATGCTTCTGGCTATCAACCCTTTTTACTACATTCCTACGTCTCTGCACAGAAATGAACGGTGAGAAAGCAGTGACACACAGTTTCAGCTCTGCTCTGAAGTACAGCAGAGCCACCAGTGACCTGCTGAGCTCAAGAAAACCACCTACACACTCCTTGGTTAGCAAAGATGAGGCAGAACACAGCATCTGACTGATTCTATGAACCTATAACTTCTTCCCAATGAGGGTGACAGAGCACTGGAAGGGGCTGCCCAGGGGTTTTGTGGAGTATCCCTCCCTGGAGAGGTTTGGAGCCCACCTGGACACGTCCTTGTGCAGCTTGAGCTGAGGCATCCTGCTGTGGCAGGGGGATTGGACTGGATGATCTTTCGAGGTCCCATCCAATCCCTAATATTCTGTGATTCTATGATCCTGTGATCTTTATATCCAAACACCGTGACTGTCTTTGCTGAAGAAGAGTTGGCACAGACTTCCTCTGAAAGCATTACACAGGCATGAAGTCACCCACAATGAATCCAAGGGACCATATTTATTTTAATTAAGGGGTAGCTGAAAGCAGTCCCCCAAAGGGAAGGAACAGGAGCATTGCCTGTGTGTTCTCATGGAGTTCTACTGGTTTTGCCCAAGAGAGGTGACCTTGTCTTCAATCCGCTCATCTCTTCCTAGCACTGCCACCCAACACTGGTTCCACTCAGCAAAACCACACTCTTTAAAACCTGAAACAGTCCCTTCCTGGCCCAACAACCACCACTTCTTCCTTATTCTCTGTGTGTCTACTGGCATTTTCAACACAGAAAAGAGCTCTTGTTGCCACAGGACCTGCAGAGTCCACTCTAGATAAGAACCAAGATTTCTACTTCACCAAAACCTTCACCATTCCCTCCCCTCAGAAGCAGCAGAAAGAAGAAATAAATTTCCTGCGACGCAGACTCTCCAAACAGAATACTGGTGAGTCAACTGAAACTCTGTTTCCATAAATCAGAAATCCTTTAATCTTTACCAGTGACAAATTCTTGACACTGAAAATTAATTTCCTCTACAAAACTTCACACTTTTTTTTTGACAAAGAAGCACTTTCCAAAAGTAAAATGTGAAGCTGAAAATGACCATCTTGCAACATCTACCATATTTCTGGGTAATCTTGTCTGCAAACATTAACTCAGCTACCACCCCTAGCCTAGGTAATCACTTTGGCAAACATTCATTCAGATGCTATCTCGAAGAGACAATTCACAAAGCTGTCATTTTGCTCTGTTTATCTTCTGGAGATCAAGGGGTGATCCCAGGCTGATTCTCTGGTTACTCAAGCACAGCTTCTGCTGCCCAGGGGGGTTGTGGAGTCTCCTTCTCTGCAGATGTTTAAAACCCACCTGGATGCGTTCCTGTGTGACTTGGTCTAGGTGATCCTGCTGTGGCAGGGGGGATTGGACTAGATGATCTTTCACGGTCCCTTCCAATCCCTAACGCTCTGTGATTCTGTTTCCCTCATGCCTCCTGGACAACCATTTTGCCTGAATAAGATTTCTACACCTTGGGTTGTCAGCTACCACTTGGACCACTGCTTAGGCCTTTATCTGCAGGGTGTATTTGGATTTTGATGACTCAGGCTGCTTAGCACCCCCAGGGCAAGGCTCACATTGCACACGCCTGCCCAAACAGGTAAAGCAACCACCGGAGCTGTATGAGTGTATTCCTGTCCTGAAGCACTACAGAAATTTCAACAGTGTGACCCTGTCCAAAGACAACCTTCCTATAGAGCCATAGCACCAACACTGCTTTTATTCACTTGTTAAAAATTCAAATAAATACCTTTGTGTTCTCTCCCATGTTTCCCTTTCTGTTTAGGACAAGTTCCTAGATAGGAACTACATTTCATTAAATTATTTTCAGTTCTTTCTTAGTAACCTCTCTTGGCAATCATTTTGCAGAAAGAATTGGCACAGGGGAAATGAAGCCTATTGTGTGGACTAGCAGCTTCTTTGGCTTCCTGTGTGTTTTCTCCAGCAATTTACTTTCTCTTATGCAGCAGATTTCTTGCAGCAGGAGCCTTAAGCACACTGAAAGGCAACTGTCACTGCTCCTGAAAAATAATTGTTTGAATAGACTGAGAATCAGAACCATTGTACCTGCATATTACAACACAGCATCACTATTTCACAAAGACCTGTGATCACAAGCAGCATTTCTCACCCTCCTGTAGTTCCATTCAAGCATAACCAAACATCATTCCTTTGAGCATGTCACAAACTACCTACTTGCTTAGGAAAGGACCCTGTCTGGGAACGAACATGTGTTGCAGAGCCACAGATAACATCACGCACTCTTCACTCCCCGAGGAAGAAGTGCTTGATGTGTGTTGCAATGAAGGCATGAGCTTCAGCTAGTCTGGGAGCCACAGCAAGAAAGTCCTTCAAATAAAAATAACTCCAACGTCAGCTTCAGCAAAATCTTTGAATTTTAAATTGTTCCTTAACAGTAACACTGTTTTCGTAAGATTTTTCCTTTCTAGGTATACCTGTCAGACATAGCATCTTGCCTAAAAATGGGCTATATGTGTCACATCATTTTAGGGTAGAGCATGATTTTAGCAATCTGGAAATAATTTCAGGTATAACTATTTGAATGCCTGCCAGCCAAGGCTGATTCTGTTATAGTGCAATCCAGAAAGATGCATTAGTCTCTATTTTACCTGTCTCTTCAGCCATTGTACCATCTAAAGGCTTTGTTAGAGGAAGCATTCCTGTGCCTTTTCTATTATCTTCTTCTGTAAAAAAGAGTAGCCCTCCTTGTAAAGCCATCTATTAAAATTATTTTAATGAAATCATGTTCCCAGGAAGAACAATAGCTTTACTGGCAAAAATTGACAAAGCAGCATGATCTGCTGTTCTATTAAAGGAAAAGAGATCCATTCTCAGCTTCTAGGGCCTATTTTAGCTGCTGAAGACTATTGCTTCAGTTTAGGGAAATGTGAAAGGAGATGAGGTAAAGCAGCCACACTAGTGGCTGTGAATGAACTAAATTTAGCAGCATGGAAAATTTCAGTTTTGTTTGTGTCACACATCTTTTACTAGATGTGTCCTAATAAGATCCAGAAGATATGACTCAGACCATCTCTAACTCAGTTTGAGACCTTGACTCAGCTTGAAAATTCAGTCTATTTTTGTGTCTAATGGAAAAGTTTTAGTTCAATACCTCGCTTTTTGTCTGGGCCTAACATGGGTCAAGAAAACTAATTCCTAGCAGGGAGTTTAATCCTGCTTACCTTCCTTGCATAATTTTAGCAAGAACATATGGTCCAGGACAGGTTCCTAAACAAAAGGCTTCATTTTTCAGATTGATGGTCTAAGACTCTCCTGGATGTGTTCCTGTGTGGCTTGGTGCAGGTTATCCTGCTGTGGCAGGGGGATTGGACTAGATGACCTGTGGGAGAGCAGCCTTCTGATGCTTCTAAAGCAGGCTCACAGACCATGTCCTTGGACAGAGATAACCACGGAAAGCTGTAGACTCGGGAATGCATTGTTTTGATATTTGCTCTTGCTTGCTTTCTTTTAGACTTCTTCTCATTTTTACCTTTTCATAGACACCAAGTAACCACTAAATCTTAAGAGTAAGACTTAGGTAACGTTATTGTAACCAATAGTGTTACAATTATCAATAGTAAGACTTAGGTAACGTTATTGTAACCAATAGTGTTACAATTATCAATAGTAAGAGTTAGGTAACGTTACTGTAACCAATAGTGTTACAATTATCAATAGTAAGACTTAGGTAACGTTATTGTAACCAATAGTGTTAAGCTAAGTGTATCTTGCACTGATAGCAAAGTGTATAAAAGAAGAAGAAGAGAGGAGGATTTGGGATTAATTAAGAAGCAGCGATTTAAAGAAATAAAAGGATTTCTTTTTGCCGTCACTTTGAAATCCGTGCCGAGTTTGTAGCCTATCCTGCAACAATGATCTTTCAAGGTCCCTTCCAATCCCTAATGATTCTATGAATGACATCTATGAAACTTTATGTCTGTCTTTGAAATGAGGGCAGGAAAAAACTAGACTAAGAGAGCAGCCAGAACAAGTACTGGGAACAGAGCCCATAGCCAAGCCAAGAAAGAGCTGTTGGGATAAGTGCTGATTAGACAAGCACTCGGACCTTTGAGAAAAGATAGCATCTCCCCCCATTTGATATTTGTTGTGCTGAAGAAAAGAGGTCTTTGTACATTTAAAAGAAAAAAAAAATAGGATTTTTGCATCAATTCCTCTTTCCCACTGACTTAGCTCCACAGAATCTGGATTTCTGACTAACCACTCAAGTCAGAGGAAGATAACACTGAGTTTTATGAGCTCAGTGCAGGGAGTAGGAGACACATTTCAGAGGCCTGTGATCTGACTAGAAATTTTCATGATCTCCTCAGTCCTTTAGTCCTGTGAGTTATGAGTTCTCCGAATACTTGTTGATAAGCCTTTCCTGCTTAGCATTACAGAACTGAATTAGTGGCTACAGTTCTACTGCTTTACAATCATTCCTAATGCTCTTCAATGAAAATATTGAGAGCATATGGAAAGTAGTTTGAAGACATTTGTGCAGCCAAAGATGATAGGGGGGCATATCTGCAAACCTAATTTCTTTTCCCTCTATCTCTGTGTATCACAGAACACTAGGGATTGGAAGGGACCTCAAAAGATCACCTAGTACAATCCCCCTGCCAGAGCAGGATCACCTAGACCGTGTCGCACAGGAACGTATCCAGGCAGGTTTAAACTTCTCCAGAGAAGGAGAGTGTATCACCATCTCCCAGGATACTATGGGATTTTTTTTTTCCTTTTTACTAGCTCTATGGCTCCAGACATTTCACATCACATTTGGCTGGGGTTATCATCCTTATAGGATCCTTGTTTATCTGTTGAAATGTGCTCGAGCAAGATGCATCCTTAGACTGAGCACTGTGTGTGTCCATGAAGGTTGGCTATATTGACACATAACAGGATGACACTAATTCCTGAAGACAGAGTTCATCAGATAATATCCCTATGATTTATTTGATTATTTGTACGCTTTTGTGTCTTAAATTATTTGACAAATCATTCCTGACAAGATTTGACAACGTACGTAGAGCTCACCAAGCCCTGTTTGATTTGTGAATCATTGGTTTGGATATTTCATTACTACCTTTATTCAAATGGGGATTTGTGTGCTCCAAGCAGCGCATATCAAAAAAGTTCCTGGTGTTGCTTCTTACCCACAAGGCAGTCACAGGAAAAAATCAACTGAAGTACTGATCCTGGCTTGGAAAACTTAGAAGAGGATTTGTCCTGAACTTCCCAGCACTTCTGCTGTCCCTTGCACATTACAAGATCAGGCTCTTAGTGCACTATTCCAGGTGATTCTAATGCACTTTCCCAAAATTAAAGTCTATTATTCAAATCTACGAGTTTCTTCCTAACAAAACGTCTGTCTGGTGCTGTCATCAAAGCCTCTGAACTTCCAAATCACACTCGTTCTCTCAAGCGTCAGTTATGTCTCTGGGGTCTCTCATAGTCCATGTTAGGAATTTGAAACGGGTTGTGGTCTTTTCTACCTCTACGAGACTATTTGCTCTCCTTGGCAGAGATACAAGCCAAAATAAACCACAGAATCACAGAATCATTAAGGTTGGAAGAGACCTTCAAGGTCATCCGGTCCAACTGTCAACAAGACCCCATCAAGCCCACCAAGCCACGTTCCCTAGGGCCACATCTACTTGGTTTTTTAAACACCTTCACGTTAGTTACTGTATTTATAGGCTTAGCAGGAGAATCACAGAAGATCAGGTCTCTCAGTAAGTGCTGCATTGGCTCCGTGCTGCTGAAGAGGGGAAGCAGAAATCAGATTGGTTTCTGTGCCACTAATGTGGATAAACACGATGGACTAAACGCAAGGCTCATACAGGCTGAATAAGAAAATGGCTTTTAAACTGGAAACCCAGCCTTGCTAGTCTTCAGAATGACACGTGTTCCCATGCTTCTTCATCAGAAATACGGACTTAATAAGGGTGATAATAGCACAATTTCCCATCACTATCCTTCTGCAGTGATGACTTTCACATCACTGATGCTGAGGGGGGAAAAGGGGTTTTGTGAATGAATCCTAATCACATCATTTAAGCAGAGTGATTTTTTACAATATTTTCCTCCCATAATCTTTAATGGAACAGAGATTATAGTTAATTCATGCTCGGTCTATGAGTATCAATGGGTAGAGCCTGGCATAGCAGATGCCTATTTCCTTTAGAACTAGATTGCACAACACAACCTGCAGTATTCTCTTACCCCTATCATGCTTTCTGTTACGTGGCACCTTTCACACTATAAAATGTATATCTTGGATAATCTGAAATGCATCAGAGTTCTCTGTATCTTCCACAGCCAGTGTGTAGCTTAGCATCAGACAGGAAAAATTAAAAAAAAACATTATTAAACTGATTTACCAGACTGTTTGATTCATGCATCCAGGAAGCATTCTGTGAGCTCTCCGGAGATGATGATTTCCAATCCTTAGTGAATTTTTAATTTGTTTTGAATGAAATCAGAAAATGTATTCACTAGAATTATTTAAATATTCTTTATGTCACAGCCAAATCAGAACTTAAATTAAATAAATAGGTGTGGGTTCCGTTTGACAATTTCTCTTGGTTTTGATGATATAAATAACGCACACGTGAAAAGACTCAGGGTAAAACATTCTTTCTGACACTTATCAAAAATAAGGTAGTTGAGTCTGTTGCAACTTTATTCTTCCTTCACAATGGAAATTCAGCAAAACAGACTGAATTGTGTAAAGGGGTCTGATTTCTTTAAAACAGACATTCTTCAGTTGCTCAGCCAGAGCCCGTCTACCCAACTGTCGTTAATGCACACAGAAAGGAGCCAACAGAACAGGAATGGCTGTGAATTATGACTACACTTACTGCACTAAATGGCTTTAGCATGAGCAGAAACAAATATTCCTGAGTAACACATTGCATTGATTTACACTTTGGCTGAAGGGTCAGCTAGCAAGCTCAGGGGGTACAAAATAGACAGATACCTCTTGATGGTATCATTTGCTCTAGTTTGTGTAAGAGCAATGCATAGCTGGAGCTTTTATGTTTGTGTTCAGCAGTTAAAGTCCTGCTCTGCTGTTTCTCCTGATGAACAGGTTACTAATTTGTTCTGGGTGCCTACCAAAGCTGCTCGATCACTCCCGTTTCTTGGCTTGACAGGGGAAAGAATAATATAAGAAAAGACTAGTAGGTAAAGACAACAGTTATTAAAGCAGAAGCAAAAGCCATGCATGGAAGCAAAGGCAAACAATAAAGATTATGATCTACTTCCCTTCAGCAGAAGGTGTTTAGGGGCTGTTCTAGGAAGTAGGGCTCTGATACACTCAGCATCAACAAATGTCCTCCCTTCCTTCTTTCCTCTCAGTTTTAAATCTGGCCTGACATCACAGAATTGTGGAATCATTAGGGTTTGGAAGGGACCTCAACAGATCATCTAGTCCAATCTCTCTGCCAGAGCAGGATCACCTAGACCAAGTCGCACATATAGTCTAGAACATCCCTCTGGGTTAGCTGACCCAGCCCATCCCTCAGTCTACTGCTGGGGACAAAGTTAGGAATGACTAAACAAACCTCAACCCCCCCCAGCCTTGGTGCTGGGTGAGTCCTGCTCATCAGTAGCCCAAACACTGTGGTGTTATCAACAGCCCTCCAGCTACCACCACACACAGAGCACCAGTGTCATGGGGGAGGATCAGCTCCATCCCAGCTAAACCCAGTACAGTCAGTACCACAGTGCTTGAGGTTCCCACAAGTAACAGCACGTGCTACACCAGTTTGGTGACCAACACGTACGTTGTTTAGGCCCTACCTAATGTGGCCACATAGTCGGATTATGATCTGACCATATATGACAGATTAGGAAACACCTTGTTAGAGGCACCTTTGAGAAGAGACACACTCGCAGAAAATATCTTTATGAGACAAAAGAATCACAGAATCATCCAGGTTGGAAAAGACCCTTGGGATCATCTGGCCCCACCATCCTCTCCTTGGAGATGAAATCTTTGCTAAACAACCAGCCTGAATTTACATTATTCACCATTTCCACCCGGGCATTGTTTCATGTAAAATGTACAAGATCTGACAGTGGATAAATAGCTGTGGAGAACAGAAACCCAATTTACACTGAGATTTGGAGGCATTTTATTATCTCAGTAAAAAACAATATTGGGGTAGGCACAGGAGGGTAGCACTGCTGTTTGCACAGCCTGATTCACATGCTGCCTGCATTCCATTTAGGAAAGAAACCTGTGCTTCCTTACCACCTAAACTTTAATAAATTTTAGGGGAAAAGGGCTCTCTTTTTTTTTTTTACTGTGACTCATTCTTTGCTAATTCAATCAAGCTGGAGCTGACAAAAACAACAAAGATTCTGGAGGTACTTTGACCATGTTTGTCACTCCACCAGATCACAGTGCAGTTCCCTTGTCTGAATTTCGATCAAATACTTACCAGGAATGCTAAGCCTTTCAGAATCCCATTGTACCTGTTTCATGGCATGAGAGTTATTCGCTTTCATCTCCCCTTTACTGTATAAAAGAGGATCTAAGGCTGTAAAAACTTCAATCCAGAGATTCATGCAGCTGTACATAACAGATCCTTCCTCTCTCGTCATTGCAGCACAACATCAGACCAAACAAAATGTCTCAGAGAGCCACAGAATCTGCAGTGAGGCTGTCACACATCTCCTTTCTTGCTTTTGGATAAAAAAAAAAGTGGGTGACTGCCCAGCACTTGCCTTTGTACTGACATTTTCCAAAACACTAAGGTACAGGAATCAACCTTTGTCAATATCATCCCAACAATTCGTTAGAAACGATGGAAAAATGCAATGAAATGCCTCAGCCTCTACCCTTGCTTCCGGAATACAGGATTAAAATAAAGGACACATGATTTTATTGACTTAATGAGGGATAGGGGCTTCAGCGCAGCATCCTTTGTGATTAGAGAACCAGCCGTGTTTGCAGGTCGCACAACCAGCTCTTCTTCATTTGCTCTGCTTTCCTCCTTTCTTGGGCACTTGCTCATGTGTTTGACTGCTACAGTGACCCACAGAGTTCACTCCTGTGCTGCATGAAGCATTCAAATATCTGCAGTGGTTTCAGTCTGTCCCTCTCTCAACAGGAAAGAAGGACAGAAAGAAAGACTGAGGGGATGGCAGCACATTTCTGCAAACTAAAGCGATGGAGAAGAGCAGAGGAGAGGGGCAAGAAAGAAAAGAAAGCCTCTTAAAATGTTAGATAAAACACAACAGGCACAGCAATAACACCTCCCACCTAGGAAGCAGGCTGTGTGCAGAATGCTTTCATCTCTTAGGGTATTTCATCAAATAGGAATTCCTCCCCCCAGCTATGAGCTGAGAGGGGAGCTAAAGGAGTGCACTCGCAGTGTTTGGTGGCAAACTGATCCATGAGCAGAGAGCTAGCCTCCTCCCTTAGACCTTTTACCTTTGTTCTTTTTTCTGTTGAGGTATTCATACGAGATCAAATGACATTTTCATATGGCAATCTCTCCTCCTTGTAGCACTGCTGTTCGAGACTAGCCAGACTGGTGGAACACACCGAGCTGAGTGGTGCCTTCCCAGGCAAACAACAAACAGCAAAACCAAACTGAAAACAGAAATTCATTCATTGCTGTCAGTCTGGCTGGGTGATAACAGGAGCTGAGCCTTGATGTGTGTGAATACAGCACAATGGATGTAGGCTGATGGCATAAACACCTGCTGCCATAGCTCTGTGCGCACAGGTACAGCCCAATAAAGCTGGCAGAATCACAGCATGCGTTGCCTTGCAAGGGACCTCCAAAGGGCATCTAGTCCAACCCCCCCGCAAGAAGCAGGGACATTATTCACCAGACCAGATTGCCCTGAGCCCCATCAAGCCTGACCTTCAATGGCTCCAGGGATGGGTCCTCCACCACTCCTCAAGACAATCTATTCCAGTGATCCACCACCCTCAGATTAAAGAGCCTTTTCCTGAAGTCCAGCCTAAATCTACCCTTTTCCAGCTTCAGACCAGGAACCCTCATTCTATCATTCCCTGCTCTATGGAGCAGTTCTCCCCCAGATTTCTGACAGGCCCCTTTCTGGTACTGGAAGACATGCAGTATTTGGTTTGCCCACAGGTTAAACTCTCCCAGTTCACTCTCTCTCATCTTTTGATGCCTCTGGGCTTCAAAAGTTAATAAGAATCACATCCAAATCCAGCTCTTCCCCTCTTTCTATTTTGGTTTCCCCAAAGTGAGCTGCTGTACCTCTCTCTAACTTTTACTCTCAGTAGATGAGTGAGTCTGAAACCAGGAGGCAAATTATTTCTTCCCAAATATGTTAAGACATGCAAGGAGATTCCACATAAACTTAAGACAACACTTTTCCACTGTGAGGGTGACAGAGCCCTGGCACAGGCTGCTCAACGAGGTTATGGAGTCTCCTGCTCTGGAGACATTCAAAACCAGTCCAGATGCATCCCTGTGTGACCTGCGCTAGGTGATCCTTCCCTGGCACAGGAGTTGGACTAGATGACCTGCAGAGGTCTCTTCCAAGCCCTAACACTCTGTGATTCTGTGAAGATCACCTCTCTCCAGGGCCTATGGGAAAACATGCACTCAGTGCTGATGTCTAGGCAGCGATGAAATGTTGGTGTAGGGCTCTGCATACACTGAGGAGAATTGCATCCCAAATGAAGTGCTGTTATTAACGAAGCATAATAACTGGGATAACTAAATACGCCAATACCACGTAGTTAATTAAACTCATTATAGTGACTATTCCCACAGAGGGGAGGTCAGACAAAGCAGCTGTCCCCTTGACTCTGCTGTGCTAACAAAAAGAGAGAAATCAAATATATTAAATGATGCTTTTTGTTCAGAAGTTAGCAAGGCTCACTGGTACAACTACAACAGCTACTACAAGTGTAGTAGACTACATTTGGAGGGGGAAAAGATAAAACGGGTTAGAGATAAGCCTAGGGGCAGCACGTCCATGTCTGTGGGACAGTGAGGACCTTCAGTCTGCCATCTTGGTCAAGGTAGATGCATGTGGCAGCAAAGACACAAAGGTTATTGGTGCTTAACCACAGAAGTGCCTGAGAATGGTCATGTAGAAATGAGATCTTCTCCCTCCAAAAAGGCGCTGGGATCCATTGCTCAGCTGAAGTGCACCTACACCAATGTCTAGAACGTGGGCAACAAACAGGAAGAGCTGGAAGACCATGATACAGTCACCACCATGGACACACGGTGAGATGATTCACAAGACTGGAGAGCAGCACTTGATGGCTATAAACTCTTGAGATGGTGGAGGCCAGGAAGCATTAGGGAATGTTTCAACCATCTCAAGCTTAAAGACTGTGGCAATAGCTTAGTGTTTAAGATACAGGTGACACCAGAAGTGTTGGTAAGGAAACAGTTTTTACATCTATTCCTAATCATCCACCAGAATAGTTTACACAGGGTGCTATCACCTAAGTCATGATAAGTGTAATCATGCTCTCAGTCCAGGTATCGGGGTTAAAAATCTGAGCCACAAGGAGTCCTTGCATAAGAACTACAAGTTATTAACTAATACCTGAAGGAATGATGTCAAGATGTATCAGGTATGAAGTGCTCTGACAGTACCAGAGAGATCCTGCAACTTTTGTGAAGGATTCAGGTCTGAATCACAAAGCTCTCACAACTGATAAATACATCCATGCAAACCTGCACACAGATAAAGTAGAACTCACATGTGCATACACACTGGTTTGGGTTGGAAAGGACCTCAGAGATCATCTAGTTCCAATGGCCTGACATGGACTGTGGCATCTCCCACCAAACGAGTTGCTCCAAACCCCATCCAACCCAGTCTTGAACACTTCCAGGGATGGGGGATCTGCAGCTTCTCTGTGCCCGTGTCTCACCAACCCCATAGTGAAGTACTTCTTCCTTGCATCTCATCTAAATGGACCATCTTCCATTAGAGAGGACATGATGTCCCCAGCAGAGGCCAGCAGCAGGCATGGACCAGGAGGACAACACACTCCTGCACCCAGCTCCAATTTTGGGGACTTGAGGAACATTATTCCTGTCAATACTGTGAAGCCACCAGCACCCGAAGCATCCATCACCAGGGGGTTGTCTGAGACAACTTACAGTGGGCTGTGACTACCTGTTCATTCATGTGGCTGAAACCTCTCCAGTGTGTTTTCCTTCAAAACTCAGCTAAGATCATAGAATCATTAGGGATTGGNTCATCTTCGTTGCCCTATGCTGGACCCTCTCCAGAAGCTCCACATCCCTCTTGAACTGAGAAGCCCAGAACTGGACACAACACTCCAACACAATTTCTATGACACAGGAATCGTAGAAACACAGGTATAGAATCATAAGGGATTGGAAGGGACCTCAAAAGATCATCTAGTCTAATCCCCCTGCCACAGCAGGATCACCTAGACCAAGTCATAGAATCAGTCAGGGTTAGAAGATCATAAGTCAACCCAGGAGCTATTCCAGGTGTGCAGCTAGCAGTATCCAAACTGTTCCCAGCTTTGGAACCTCCTCTAACTGAATCTATGTACACATGTCAGCTGGACACAGGGCCAGAGAGATGGCAGTGACACTGTTTATTTTACTAAACAGAGGTAATTCTGTTTGGATATGGCTTCACCACCAGTCCCCAGACTGTCAGACATCATGACTTCCCACTTTACTAGTTTAGCTCTTAATTTCCTGGGCTTTCAGTATTAATCCTTGAAAACAAACGATTTTGAAAATGTCAAAATGCCTCAGAGATGTCACCTCAGAATTCTGCCACTTTCTTCTTGTGTTTGCTTAAGGTTTGCTGCCATAAAATCATACCTGCCAGCAAGAGAACTGCCTGAACCAAGGAAATAACAGGTAAGCCCTATAGGTCGTGTTTGAATTTTCATTTGGCAGGCAGGCAGAACGTGAACTGAAGGAATGAGCTCTCAGCTAAAAGAACTTTAAGGTTCAAGATATTGGCTTTTTATTCTTCTGTGAAGTCTAATCACACACTGTCAGGAAAAAAAGACGACTCTCCAGATGATTTTTTTGCTGTTGTCACATCACAGTTTCCTAATCCCAAATAGGACAGCTGTACCTGTCAAGGGTTCTCACTGATACAAGCATTCAGCTCCAATTCAAATCAAAGGCTGCTCCTTGCGCTCGCCCTGTCACAGATCTGAGACCAATTAGAGAGAGCTCCTGACCACAGTCAGAACCTGCTGTGGAATTAATGTTAGTTACTGGTGTGTTTAAATGGTCTGCAGAGACTCCGCATCCGCTAAAACGCAGACACCTGAAATAAAGACGCTTGCTCTGAAACCGTAAGGCACGAGGGAAGAGCTTTTGCTAAAAAAAGAGACCGATTCCACTGTGTACATTGACAATGCTAAGAATCATCTGGCTTTCTGCCTTGAGGCAACAGGTAAAGACCTGCCAAGACTGTCTCTTTGGAAAAAAATTACCATCTGACTCATGTGCCCCAGAAGGACTTCTCTTGTCACAGAGCTCACTCGCAGCACGGGAAGCAGGAAGACACTAGCACTGGATGCTGCTGGACTCTTGCAGGAGCTAAGAGAGCGGAATGATGCAAATGCAAAGGCTCTGCTCATTACTACAGGCTCTCTTGTTTTTCAATACATGCCATCAGCCCTGTTTAGGAAAGATAATTCACCCCACTGCTTGATCATCCCTCATGAGCAAGAAGAAATAACGTGTTGTTATCTTCGCTGGAAAGTTCCCCTACACACACCAAGGAAAAGCGCTCATCGGTAATTCCCTGTTGCTGGGAATTATTTATATTAAGAAAAAACTACTGATATACTAAGGAGGGAATATTTTCAGAGTATTCTAAGATCCTTAGATTGTTCTAAGCAGAGGACTGAAGTCACTGTCCTAGCAGACTGTCCAATACTCCAGTTTCCCCTACAGGCCTTTCCAGTAACGAGGCAGAATAACACAGAACACGAGCATCTTCGCGCCCGCTGTCGCAGGAGTGCAAACAGCCAAGCCGCCTTCCTTCGGCTTCCTGGGTTGTATTCAGGCTGCATTTCCTCGCTGCTGGAAACACTGCTGACCTCTGAGTGAGCTCAAACACTATGAATACCAAACAACTCGCATGCCTACAGGTGAGCTTGGACACAGCCTGTCTGGATTCTTCCATGTATGCCATCCTTCCTCCTCCAGATACAGATGTCTGCTCTGACAGCCTCAGTGATGAATGGGCCGGGTGTTGACAGCTGAAGATGAGGGGCTCAGACGGAAGGAGAAATTGCCAAGACTGACAGAGTCCCATGGCACTGGCTTTACACTGGGAACAGCCAAGAGAATAAAATACCTCTAAGCACGTGTTCTGTAGATTTGACATTGAACTCAAGCAGTCATTCAATTTTCCAAGAGGTTGGTGGTCAATCTGTCCTGCGCATAGACGTACAGACCACAGCGGTGCGATGCTAAAACCCGCCTGGCTGTGCTCCTGTGCGACTTGGTCTAGGCGATCCTGCTCTGGCAGGGGGATTGGGCTAGATGATCTGTTGAGGTCCCTTCCAATCCCTGATGTTCTGTGATCTAGAGACATCACACAGAGCATTTCTAAAGTCCATATTCACCTTGGTTAATTCTCTCTGCCTGAGGATCACTTATGCACAACTTGAACTCAAGACTTGCACAACAGACAACATCACAGTAGTTCCTTTCTATCACTTCATATGCTGATGATTTTTCTATTAAAAAAAAGTCAAATATACCTACTCAAAAAAATATCTTCACTGAAAAATGTTTCCTAACCCTGGCTGCCTAACAGCAGGTTCAAATTCCAAACAAAAGAGGAGAAAACCGGTATTTTTTTAAAAAATCAAACAACACCACCATAAACTTATAATGGATTTTCCTCAAGACATGCAACAGCGACAAGTCCTGATCCTCCCAACCATCTAGTCTGTATTTTCTTCTCCAAGAATGAAGCAAGGATGTTCTGGATAAAGCTTTATTGGTCAGGCACGGGACATCTTGCTCACAAACCTGATTTTTCCTTCACCACCACAGGGACACAGATTTTATTTCTCCCTTGGGGCAGAAGAATTTGCGCAGAGCCTGTGAAAAGGCGTTTTAATTTTTCTTAATCTCGCTGTGAATAAGATCATTACCCATCACAATGGCCAAGGCTTTTCAGAAAACTGCTGAATTTTGTTCCTCCTAATGCCTCGGGATCAGTGTCACCAAGACAAGGAGGTGTTTAAGGCCAGGCTGGATGGGACTCTGGCCTAGGGTGGGGTGTCCCTGCTCATGGTGGGGTGGTTGGAAATGGATGATCAGGTGGTCCCTTCCAACCCTGAGCCATACTGAGTCTGTAAATTCTCCAGTGAAGAGATCCTTCTGTGGCAGGGGGATTGGACTAGACGATCTGTCGGGGTCCCTTCCAGTCCCTAATGATTCTGTAAGACGTGGGCACCACACTGAACATAATTTTTTCCCTGCAACTGCCACAGATTTGTGTGGAAATAACTGCATGAAGAAATGATCAGTTGGGTCACTAATAGATGGTTTGCACCTGCAAAATCCCGGTTTGTTTGCACAACCATGGTAGCCACCTTCTCGTGGAACCTCTCTTAACAAGGTGGTTATACGTGTATTTTGCAGGGCAGGGGGAAGGCCCTCAGTGTTGGTGATGCACCCAAGCAGACAGGCAAATAGCAAACTACTGAGAACTGCTCTGTTCATAACCTGTCAGACACTGCCGTTCGAGAGGAGCTGAGCCCAAGCTTCATGAATCCAACCCAACAGGTTTGGTTTGATCCCGCGTTTCTGTGTGCAAGCAAGTCAGCGAGGGGTGCCAAAGTGGAAGAGCACAAACCGAGTGTTTCCTACTTAAAGGAGTGGTACAAAAGCTGTGGAAACTTTCCTTACACTTCCAGGCCAACGTGTCTCATCTCCAAAGTTGCTGCTAAGCTCAGCCCTGTTGCTGATCTAACCAAGCCGATGCATGGCAAGTGACAATTTGGGTGTGCAGCCAGGGGACACGAACCCAACCTGCAAGGAGTTTCACGTTCATTCAAGAAAAAGCTTAATTTGAGGGGAGAAAAAACAATTAAAATCTCAAAGAATTAAAACACTTATTTCACCTAGTAGGGACTGAGATTTTAAGTGGTGATTCATCAAGTTCCCATTTAGTTTTATAGGGCTGCCTGTATTTCCTTTTCATTTGACTGTGCTGGGGCTCTGTGTGCCATGGCAAATATTTGACAGCTTGCTCAGCAGGCTCTGTGCTCTGCAGAGCTTGCACAGTGCTACCTATTATTAATTGGTTTCAAAACTCATTTTCCTGTAACCCAAATTGAGATGTGACTATTAGATCCGTCATCCCAAAGTATGCAGAAATAAAACATTTGCAACTAGTCCATGAAATCCTCGTGAGCTTGACTGGTTAAAGCTTCCAAGTTTTAAATACATTGTGTAAAGATATTTGTCCATCTAAAAGCAAATCTGATTGTCCCAAGGCATCTACTTGTTCTATTCACTTAATTTTCCTAATATACAGTGGCCTAGAGGCTTCTGGAGCATGAGGACAGAATGTTTAGTGAACAGGACACTTCATGTCTCTACGATATTGAAAAGAACACTTATAATCCATGAACCATAAGGCATTTCACAAGTACATCTTGAGATTCACAACTCTCCTAACAAGAAGGAACCCAAAAGAAGGAGAAAATCAATTCATGAAAGGAAGACCAATGGACAAGTCTCTCTGAAATGACGGATGGCCATCACTGCTGCTGTTAGCTACATGATCTCATGAGGAGGAAACTCAGAAATTTCCTCTGCACAGAAAATGACTGAGTTCTTGTCAGAAGTCTTCATCCAAGCTTTGCACACACGAAAGAAAGAACTTGAAGAGAGACAGCTGCCACTAGCCTGAGAAGGGAAATCCACACAAAAGAGACTCCAGCAAGCTTTGATCAGAAGTGTAACCCAACGTTTCATCATTTAGAATCAGTAGCCACTGGTGGTAGCCAAACCGATGACTTTATTGAAGAGGTCTCTGTTGAAGATTTGTTCCTAGACCAGAAAATACTACATTCAGACAGTTACTTAAACACTCAGCTAAGTCTTCAACATATAAGCTATTTTTTAAAGTTATTGTAATCAAAGCTTTTATTTACTAAAGAGCACGTGAGGCAATGAACTTCCAATACGTATGTGTGACAGAGAGAGATACATGACGCTGGTTGCCTCATTTTATTCTCAGGTGCAGTCTGATTGGCAATCCCAAAGAACTGCTTTTAAAACACATTAAAACACTAAAAATCTGCTGTAATTACTTCTCTGCTGTTCACTTAGTCAAAAAGACCACTGATTTTGACATTTTTCCTTTACAGCGTGTTATAAAGTAGATATTCTTCTCAGGAAAAGTAATAACCTTCAATAAATGACTCCTTATTTATAAATAGAACCATATGTACGGTCACCCTTGAAATTTTTTGCCAGCTGTCTTAGATAACTAACTCAATCACAGTATTTGTGAAATGTAAATAGTCCTTGTAGTAAGTTTGGAGCTTTTCAAGAAACATTGCAGCTAGGCAGAGATCCAAAACACACTGAACTCCGTGGGATCCTTTCCACAGAACTCAGGAGAGTTTGTGTTGGGCCCTTATTGGATTAACTCTTTTTCCCAGGAAAATGTTTGAGGGTTTCAGATGCAGCTCCAAGAGCTTTTATGCCTGTAATTAAAATCTGACCTCTACTGAAACTCACTGAGTGCACCATAGCAGAATCAATGGTATTTCAGTGCCTAGGACGAGGACCTGTTGGAGCAGGTACAGCGGAGGCCACAGAAAGGCTCAAGTGCCTCTGTTACAAGGACACACTGAGAGAGCCAGGGTTGTTCAGCCTGAAGACAAGAAGGGTCCAGGGAGACCTTACAGCAACCTTCCAAGGGGCCTATATGAAGTGTGGGGAAGAACTGCTCAATAGGGCAGGGAATGATAGGGCAAGTGGTCATGGTTTGAAGCTGGAAAAGGGTAGATTTAGCTTAGACATCAGGAAAAAATTCTTGAATCTAAGGGTGGTGGATCCCAGGAACAGGTTGCCTCTAGAAGTGGTAAAGACCCCATCCCTGAAGCCATTCAAGGTCAGGTTTGATGGAGCTCTGGGCAATCTATTCTAGGTAGAGATGTCACTACTTGTTGCATGGGTGTTGGACTAGATGCCCTTCAGAGGATCCTTCCAATCCTTTGATTCTATGATTCTACTGTCATTAAACCAAGTGTTCTGAATGTGTGTGAATGGACAGAATACAGCTGATCACACCAGATATGTCCTTAGGTATTATAGATGTACATATTCCACACATACGTGTGTGTGTACATAGTGCTGTAGCTTCACCTAATAGTCACCACTACTTAACAGTCAGTGGCAGAGGTAGTCAAACTGTGTTGCTTTGTGCCACAGTTAGCCAACCTATCACTTAATGAAGAGAAAGAAATGTGAAATACAGAGCAAATTAACGTTGCACTTATTAGTCTCCATGTTTTGGGCTGGAGAAGAGGAAGACGTGGCCAGCAGCACTTGGTGACAAAGAGTCATGTTCTGGCCCTGGATACTCTGGGCAAACCCTACTTCACTCACCGCTTGCTGCAGAGCGAACTGTTGCGGTTCCCATGCAGAATCAGGGAATGTTATGGGTTGGAAGGGACCTCGAAAGATCATCTAAGTCCAACCCTCCCTTCTGGAGCAGGGTAAGCCTACATCACCTGATGTACCCAGACTGTCTCCCATCCAAGTACAAACCAGGCCTGACCCTGCTCAGCTAATCCCACCTTCCATCTCTATGTCTCTTCACCCACTCCTCTGNGGAAAAGGGTAGATTTAGCTTAGACATCAGGAAAAAATTCTTGAATCTAAGGGTGGTGGATCCCAGGAACAGGTTGCCTCTAGAAGTGGTAAAGACCCCATCCCTGAAGCCATTCAAGGTCAGGTTTGATGGAGCTCTGGGCAATCTATTCTAGGTAGAGATGTCCCTACTTGTTACATGGGGGTTGGACTAGATGCCCTTCAGAGGATCCTTCCAATCCTTTGATTCTATGATTCTACTGTCATTAAACCAAGTGTTCTGAATGTGTGTGAATGGACAGAATACAGCTGATCACACCAGATATGTCCTTAGGTATTATAGATGTACATATTCCACACATACATGTGTGTGTACATAGTGCTGTAGCTTCACCTAATAGTCACCACTACTTAACAGTCAGTGGCAGAGGTAGTCAAACTGTGTTGCTTTGTGCCACAGTTAGCCAACCTATCACTTAATGAAGAGAAAGAAGTGTGAAATACAGAGCAAATTAACTTTNGTGTCCACAGTACCTTTAAGTTGGTCATGCAGTCCACAGCCTTGCTACCAGTGAGAAAACCAACAGTGCTATCAGTCATGCTTCAGGGAAGTCCAACAGCTAACACATTCCCAGCTCCTCAGTATGTCCCAGTATGGGCACACAAACACATACCCGCAAGCGCTTCAACGTAACTTGAACTGATGCAATTAGAAGTTGATGAATGAGTAGGTGATGTAAACGTGGGTACGTAGACATGTTTAACACACACAGACACGCGGCCTATGCACACAAACAATACGTAGGACTTCACTTTGCTCCTGCTNGAAAGATCATCTAAGTCCAACCCTCCCTTCTGGAGCAGGGTAAGCCTACATCACCTGATGTACCCAGACTGTCTCCCATCCAAGTATAAACCAGGCCCGACCCTGCTCAGCTAATCCCACCTTCCATCTCTGTGTGTCTTCACCCACTCCTCTGTCCACAGTACCTT
Source organism: Rhinopomastus cyanomelas (assembly GCA_013400115.1). NCBI lineage: Eukaryota > Metazoa > Chordata > Aves > Bucerotiformes > Rhinopomastidae > Rhinopomastus > Rhinopomastus cyanomelas. The sequence goes on along the minus strand of VXBP01003383.1, from coordinate 239,933 downwards.
TAAGTTGGTCATGCAGTCCACGACCTTGCTACCAGTGAGAAAACCAACAGTGCTATCAGTCATGCTTCAGGGAAGTCCAACAGCTAACACATTCCCAGCTCCTCAGTATGTCCCAGTATGGGCACACAAACACATACCCGCAAGCGCTTCAACGTAACTTGAACTGATGCAATTAGAAGTTGATGAATGAGTAGGTGATGTAAACGTGGGTACGTAGACATGTTTAACACACACAGACACGCGGCCTATGCACACAAACAATACGTAGGACTTCACTTTGCTCCTGCTAAAATGAAAATACAGATGCATTTCCCCTTCAGACCACTTACACTAAAAACAGAAGTCTGGAAAAAGAAAATACTGCTTAATTTTGTTATCATTTTCCTCCCACCAGTCGCACTGTCTTAACTTTGGCCTCTACTTTTCACTATCCAGACTCAAAATGAAATCAGATTGTAGTTATTTGGCTTACTTTGGGCAGACAATTGACATGAAAAAGACTTCAAAACAAATGGTGAAACAGATATATTTAGTTTAACTCCAATACACTAGTACTTTGGAGACTACGCAAGCTTGTGAGAAACACCAGAATGAGAAAAATCAATAACCAGACTTTGCAAGGGAGTTATACGAGGANAAGTTGATGAATGAGTAGGTGATGTAAACGTGGGTATGTAGACATGTTTAATACACACACAGACACGTGGCCTATGCACACAAACAATACATAGGACTTCACTTTGCTCCTGCAAAAATGAAAATACAGATGCATTTCCCCTTCAGACCACTTACACTAAAAACAGAAGTCTGGAAAAAGAAAATACTGCTTAATTTTGTTATCATTTTCCTCCCACCAGTCGCACTGTCTTAACTTTGGCCTCTACTTTTCACTATCCAGACTCAAAATGAAATCAGATTGTAGTTATTTGGCTTACTTTGGGCAGACAATTGACATGAAAAAGACTTCAAAACAAATGGTGAAACAGATATTTGTAGTTTAACTCCAATACACTAGTACTTTGGAGACTACCAAGCTTGTGAGAAATACCAGAACGAGAAAAATCAATAACCAGACTGCAAGGAAGTTATACGAGGGCTGCAGGGGATCCACCATAAATCAACATGGAGAAAATCCCTCAGCAATGTCCCTTCTCATCAGGCTGCACAGTGGTAGTTAAGTAGTTGTTACAGAGCCTGCAGAAGTCCTGGAGAGAGAAAGCTCTCTTTTGTCTGCCCCTCCAGCCAGAGAAGGACTGCGTTTTCTGCCAGGCAGCCTTCCAGCCATGCTTCACCAAGCCTGTAGTGTTGCACAGGGTTGTTATGACTCAAGTGCAGCTGGTCTTGTTGAGCCTCATGCCACTGACCCATATCTCATGCACATTGACCCTGTCCAGATCCCTCCATAGAATCATCAGATCATAGATTCACCAAGGTTGGAAAAGACCTTCAAGATCATCAAGTCCAACCATTGATAGACAGAGCCTCTCTACCTTCAAGCAGAACAACACCCCTGTCCGACTTCTATAGACTTCCTATGTTAAATTTCTTTTGCAACCAAAACAATTCTGTGATTCTATAGGTCTAAAGTGAGGTCTATAGCTACATCCTAGAGAGCCCCCCTCTACTAGAGGCCATCTACTCTAGCCATGGGAAAGACAGGGAAGGCTTGTGGTTTCAGTAATTATGGCAATCTGGGAGGTGGACAGTTAAATCCTGGTCTCTGGCAGATTTCTGAGCCAAATATAATGGTTTTGTGTGGTGGTGTGTGTGTTGATTATGGTCTCTAGATTCCCACACATTGCCAAAGTAATACCCCCGTTAATACCTGTGGCTCCGTGTGTCGCCTGAGCAATTCATCTGATCTCTGTCAACCCCATTTTCCTCTTTCTGCTACTGCCAGAAAAGAGATTATCGTATTCCCTGGGACTCACAACTATCTTAAAGACATTTTCCAACCTAAATAATTAGATGGTTCTGTGATCTCCGAGTCAGAGCAAACACAAAGATTTGAGTACAGCGGTCGTAAAACCTAGGAGCTGTGAAGTTTTATATGAACATAAAGGTTGATCCTCCCTGAAATCCCAAACAGCACTGAAGCTGGGAATTGCTACTGCTGGATCAATTGTGGAAACCACATAACCATCAGAGTTGGAGGAGACCTCAACAGTCCAACCCCCTGCCACAGCAGGACTGCTAGAGCACATTGCACAGGGCAGCATCCAGGAGGGTTTTGAGTAGCTCCGGAGAGGAAGACACTACAACCTCTCTGGGCAGCCTATGCCAGGGCTTTGGGACTTATGCTGGAAATAAGCATTTCATCATATCTAAATGAAACTTCTTGTGTTCCAGATTGTGCCCGTTGCCCCTTGTTCTGCCACTGGGCACTACCAGAAAGAGTCTGGCACTTTCAGGTTGTTTTCTGGAGATGTTCAAAACGTGCCTGGACGCGATCCTGTGCAACCTGCTCTAAGTGGACCTGCTTTAGCATGGGAACTGTTTCGTTGCTGCCATTTCTGGTGGCGCCCAGACACACACGGTTCAGTCAGTCATCAGGTCTCTGCACCTCCCAACCCAAAGAAAACCTTTATTAAACAAAACTTCTAATTTTTCTTCTGTTCTTATCAAGCAGAACCAGGCTCCAGCAATCAGGTGACTAAGTTGCCTTTGCACAGTTCCTTTCTGACACTCTGCTCCTTCAAGTGACTTTCCCAGCCTTACAGATCTCAAAATCTGGATGGAACCATTTAGGCCCCACAAATTAATTACTATTTAATGAAAAAAAAAAGGATGCATATTGAAAAACTAAGTCCATCATTCCATCAGTTACTGTTTTGCCCTATAAGTTACTGCTAGAAAATCTGCCCTGAGAAACTGGCGGTGCTTGTTTGACATCCTCTTTGGCACCACGGTGGAACAGCAAATGTTCTGACACAACATCAGAGAAAGAGGACAGTGCAATAAGACACTACACACACAACTGGTTTAAGGGAAGACAATCTACTCCATGTCGTATCAGGCACCTGATGGCAAACCTAATGTTCTGTAGCTGGTCCAGCTGTGTCAGACAGCTCACACAGCTGATACAAAGCTATTTATTTATGTTTGTAGCCATGGAAAACTCATGGCAGGCCTCTCGAGTTATTTCTTCTAAGAGTTCTTTAATATTCTTTAGCATTTGATTTCCCTACTGTGAAGGTGTTTAAGGAACATTAAGCGTTCAGAATAAGATGAAGGGAAATTCCTTATCTCCCACCACTTCAAAGTAACATTCTGATGAAGAAATAGAGGTATCTAACTACCAAAAACCACTTTCTCCTTAGAGCGTTCTCTTGCAAGATGACTTCCATGTCATTTTTATTCAGCACACAAGATTGGAAACATTCTGAACTACTTTCAGCCCTGCTGAGGCCAATCCAGATGTTGAGTGCAATATTTTTTTACTCTCTATTCACTTAACTCTAAGCATCAGCCAAAATCTGCCTCTCTCCTTATGCAGCCTTTTCCATTAGGACGGGGGAATATGTAAAATGCTTTCAGCTGAAACATGCAGGAGGAAAAGATAGCCAGTTTATGTGAGAATAACTCATGAAGCTATTTATTAAATATTGCCAGCAAGGCACCGAGTGTAATTACACCCAGTTGTCTCCCATTCCTCTCTGCAAGGATGACATTTGCTCATTCCTGTTTTCATTTCTGATGGCTTTGTCACTCTCACAGAGCAGGGAGAGAGACCAAGCTCTTGTTATTTTCAAATAAAAAATTAAACCCTCATTTCAAGTGAGAATTCAGTAATGTGGAGTGAGGTCTAATTAATGATTTCTAGTGCACAGAAAAGAGCTGTTAAGTAGTTTCCAATTTAAACAGTTCACTTTGCTTGTCCCCCCTAGACACCGTTCTGCATGTGAGGAAGAAGGAAGGGAACAGGGGGCAGAGGGGGGGAAGAGGTATTTTGGCTGTCAGAATCCTTTTACTACGATACCACCAGTTGAGACCAAAGAACTTGAACTAAGCCACCCTAGTGCCCTGCAAAATAAAGGAGAAGGAAATTTTCTGAGAGAAATATATTTCAAGAAAGTAAAAAAAGCACATGTGTAGAGGGGTATGTTTCAGAAAGCATCCTTCAAATTGTCTTGGCAAAAAAAGACTGGTTTGGTTAAAAGCAGCGTGGCTTATGCCTCTGGCATTCAAATTCACATGCTAATAAAAGCATGCTTATAAACTGGAATAACCACACTGCACAGCCCCAAACACCGCACCCCTGCATCCAAGGGCTGCTACTGCCAACATGTGCGTGTCTTGTCCAGATCTCTCCAGCTGCAGTCAATTACTTTCCTTATAATGACCAAAAACCCCAGCCCTTCACAGCACACTCCCAATTATTAAAATGAAGGCTTTCTCTCCAAAAAGCACAATTTTTTTTAATCATCTTCGCAATTCCACGTCAAACGCATTGAGGCTAATTATGGCTTCCCCATCGACTGGCAAAGCTTTGCAAATCCACGCTGGATTCTGAGTCTGAAGCTGCACTCCTTCATGTCACTGCACATCCTCAACAAAGAGATCTGAAGACCGAGGTATCTCCCCATTTATACCTGTGCAACCCCATTGGCTCCAAATTATACTTTCTGGTACCCATGTATAACCGGAATTTCAGCGCCGTACTATTGGTGCAGTGGATCAGAACACAGTGAACAACACTGACCATGCACAAGGAACAGAATAGTTTCTCTCAAATCATAGAATCATTGGGTTGGAAGGGAACCTCCAAAGGGTATCTAGTCTAACACACCTGCAACAAGCAGGGACATCACTCACTAGAACAGATTGTCCACAGCCCCATCTAGCCTGACCTTGAGTGTCTCCAGGGATGGGGCCTCCACCACCATTCTGGGCAACCTGTTCCAGGGTTCCACCACCCTCAGATTAAAGAATTTTTCCCTGACATCTAACCTAAGTCGACCCTTTTTCAGCTTCAAGCTATGACCTCTTATCCTATCATTCCCTGCCTTATTGAACAGTCCTTCCCCAGCCTTCTGGTCCTTTTCAGGTAGTGGAAGGTTGCTATAAGGTCCCCCCTGGAGCGTTCTCCTCTTCAGGATGAACAGTCCCAACTCTCTCAGTGTGTCCTTGCAAGGGAGGTGCTACAGCCCTCTGAGCATTTTCATGACCCTCCTCTGGACTCGCTCTCCCTCTCATTGCACCAAAGACAGTAACAATACCAAATATAAAAGCTGTTATTCTGCAGATCACTTTTACCGACCTGCAGGAGATTTAAAGAGCTGCTTATTGTGCCTTGTGGCTGTGCTGTCCCTACTGAAAGTGAAAAAAAGTGCCTCTTGGACTGCTGCTGCATCCTGCCTAATCTGGGAAGTCCTACTGGATGCTTGAAAACGTAAGGTAGAGATTGCTTCTACAAATCAGAAAGCAAATAGAGATTGATTGGGTCATTGCTAACTGATTCCTCCACTCTCAGTCCAAGTTCCTCAGAGTGATAGAAGGTTTCTACAGCATCAGAAGTTAATGCCCATTGTTTTTCAGTTCTTACACCATGCTTGATGTACATGGACATATAGAAAAACAAATACAGAGAAAGACAATTCTGATAAGCTTCAGATAACAGCAAATTTTTTTCAGGCTTAGGCTTCATCATGAGAGCTGATCAATGCCTTTCTGTGTGGAGTTCCAGCTGGAGAAATTGAACATCTGATTGGTTTTATTTTCTGGTAGACACGTGGATGGCAGCAAACCTGCTAGTACTCAGAACTGCTTTAATCAGTTTTCAGGCAACAAAGAAAATAAACACCTAACAGACCCCCAAAAAAACCACCCTGAAGAGATACCAGATCTCATCCCCAAATGACACACTTCTGAGAAAAACCAGTGGGCAGTGACGTGAGCTCTGCTTGCCTAGGACTGCCCTGGGAGCTTTACAAATCCATGGATGCTGGGCACATAGAGAAACTCGATGCATTAACACTGGCATAAGAAAACAAGCAGTCAAGCCCCATACTCAGGAGGCTCCTGGCATTTTCATAGAATCACAGACTCATTAGGGATTGGAAGGGACCTCAAAAGATCATCTACTCAAATTCCCCAAGTCTCGTTCACAGGAACATATGTTTACAACATTTACTACTAAACCTCTGGTACGTCTGAGTCTAAGTGACAGCATGTGGCAACATCGTAAATGTCGGTCACTTTCTTCTTGCCACTTGCACCTCCTAATCTGAAGGGAAGTGGAACTGGAAAGATGTTGGAGACGTGATAGAATAGTTTGTTCTGACATTGTGTGTGTAGTGCTCCACTGTCATGCAGGGGAAAAAAAGCACTAAATCTCCTGAGCTGGTCTCCTAAGGTTTAGCAAATTACCAGAGTCATATGTGCAAGAGGCAGGATGGGGGAAGAAGAGTTCATCTGCATGTGCTGAGTGAGGTGTACGGATCGTTCTAAGAACTCCTGATAAATGTTGCCTACCATGCCATCCTGGACTCTGCTGTATATAAATACACATAAACGATCTACTGGGCAAAAAAAATATGGGCACCATGAAACACAGAATCCTAGAATAATCCAGGTTGGAAAAGACTCTCAAGATCATCCAGTCTAACCATGATGGAGCACTGGAACAGGCTGTCTAGGGAGGTTGTGGAGTCTCCTTCTCTGGAGATGTTTAAAATCTGCCTGGACATGTTCCTGTGCAACCTGATCTAGGCGGGGATTAGACTAGATGATGTTTGGAGGTCCCTTCCAATCCCTAATGTTCTGTGATTCTGTGATAATTATAATTTTCTTCCAATGAAATTCTAATTTAGCTTCTTTAATTTACACTTTTTTCTCTGAGGAAAAAAAGATGTCTCTGTGAATCACAGAATTATTATAGAATCATGATCTCACAAGATCATCTAGTCCAATCACCCTGCAACAGCAGGATCATCTAGACCATGTCACACAGGAACACATCCAGGCAGGTTTTAAACATCTCCAGTGAAGGAGACTCCACAACCCTCCTGGGCAGCCTGTTCCAGTGCTCTGTCAGCCTCACTGGGAAGAAGTTCCTTCTCATATTGATGTGGAACTTCCTGTGTTCCAGCTTACAACCATTGCCCCTCATCCTATCACTAGATGACATTGAGAAGANAGGCCCCCTTCAGACACTGGAAGGCCACAATAAGGTCACCTCGGAGCCTCCTCTTCTCCAGACTGAACAGCCCCAATTATTTCAGTCTGTCCTCCTAGGAGAGCTGCTCCAGCCCTCTGATCATCCTCGTGGCCCTCCTCTGCACACGCTCCAGCATCTCTACATCCCTTTTGTAATAAGGGCTCCAGAACTGGACACAGTCCTCCAGGTGGGGTCTCAGCAGAGCAGAGTAGAGGGGGAGAATCACCTCCCTCGACCTGCTGGCCACACTTATCCTGATGCAGCCCAGGATCCACTTTGCCCTCTGGGCCGCAAGTGCACACTGCTGGCTCATGTTGAGCCTTTGGTCCACAAACACCCCAAGTCCCTCTCCTCAGGGCTACTCTGCAACCAGTCACTGCCCAGCCTGTGTTTGTGCTGAGGATTGCCTTGACCCAGATGCAGGACCTTACACTTGGTCTTGTTGAACGTCATGAGGCTGGCCTGTGCCCACTTCTCCAGCCTGTCTAGGTCCTTCTGGATGTCAACCCTGCCCTCCAGCGTGTCTGCTGCACCACACAGCTTGGTGTCTTCAGCAAACTTGCTGAGGGTGCACTCAATGCCGCTGTTCATGTCACCGACAAAGATGCTGAACAAGACTGGTCCCAGGACTGATCCCTGAGGGACTCTGCTTGTCACTGGCCTCCACTTGGACATGGATCCATTGACAACTGCTCTCTGGGTGCAGCCATCAAGCCAGTTCCTTACCCATCTAGTGGTCCACCCGCCAAGCCCATGGTCCACCAGCTTGGAGACCAGAATGTGATGTAGGACAGTGTCAAAGGCTTTGCTCAGGTCCCAGAGACCCAGCTCCCTCAGCCTCTCCTCATAAGGGAGGTGCTCCCCCTCCTTTATCATCCTCAATGTCCTATGCTGAACTCTCTCCAGCAGCTCCACAACCCTCTTGAACTGAGAGGCCCAGAACTGGACACTATAATCCAGATGTGGTCTCACCAGTGAAGACTGCAGAGTCTTTAAAGACTTCAGAGAAAGAGAAAACTGCAGCTAGTAGAAGTACATTGTGACAAACACTAGAACATGCCAAAATTGCTGATTAAACACTTTAGTCAGGCAAATTATACTGAGGCCAGAGCACACAGAACTAGTGACGGTTCAGCCGTTACGCTGATGCATGTCCTCATTGTTCTCTAGGACCAGCACCGCGCCAATCGCCCTCTCCAAGATTAATTAGACAAAAAAGATGATTTGTGGGGGTGAACGACTGGTGATCTCTCATTTCTTTTACTTGGAAGGGCCTTTTCTAAGTCTTCAACACTAAAAAACATAACGCCAAGGGCACCCAGACTTTACAGAGAACATTATTACCTGCAGTAATTTTAAACTCCAGATGAGCTTAAAATTAATTTGAATGAAGCAAACCGAGGGCTCGCACAGCTCTTGGGTGTGCGCTCTTGACCGACTCTCTTTGGGATATCGCAGGCACGGGTTGCAAGCTAACATTTCTGACATTCACCAAACATCCTGTTACAGCTTCTCAAGATTAGGCAGCTCATGTTACAATAAACTTTGTTTTAAAAAAATAAAATCTTTGTTTGAACACCAACCTTTGCCCCGAGGCACATCTGCTGAGGAAGAGACAAAAACAGGTTACATCATCTTGTTGGTTTAAGATGGGGCCCTTCAAAGTGCGTATCAAAACCAGAATCTTAAGAAATCACATATTTTATTTTTATTATTCCAGGAACACTGAGCTGGCACGCTCTCCCTCGAACTTACAGTGCCAAAATTAATACAATTATGCACAAGAGCCTTGTTTTATACAAAATACGCTTTATGTTTTCAAAATATTAATACTTGGCACGCGCAGAAGAGCTTTCGCCATGGAAGGTTTTCAGCCTGCCTCACAAACAAAACCTACTGAACAACCCTACAAACGGAATAGGAACGTTCCCTGTCTGAAATGCACATTGGGTGGACACAAATAAAGAACAGAAGGTTGTTCTCCCACTTCACCCAAAAAAGAGGGATCACTGTGAAGGCAGATACAACTGTCAGGGTTACTTCAGTGATGGGTTCACTGCATGAAGTGAACCCGTTCTCTGTTAATGGGTTCACTAGAATGTTGTTGGATGCTTGGATGCAGATACACATCTCAGCAGCTTGATGAAGTAAGGGCCTTACCACCGTGTCTTCACTCTTACTTCTTCCCTTCCAGCTTGACACAGTCATGGCAGAGCTGTCCCTGCACAAAGGGAGCAGTGGTGGCTCTAGACTACCTTTGGTGAAACCACTCACACCTGCCATTAGCACCTACAGCAGAACCAGCAGCATCAAGGTCTGGTGTAACCCAATTCTGGTGAAAGTGAGACCTGTGAGGAGGCTGAGGGGAAACCTTATTGCCCTCCATAACTACCTGAAGGGACATTGTAGAGAGGTGGGTGCTGGTCTCTTCTCACAGGTCGTTAGTGATGGAACAAGAGGCGCCAGCCGCAAGCTGCACCAGGGGAGGGTTAGGCTGGACATGAGGAAACATCTTTTCACTGACAGAGTGGTCAGGCCTTGGAACAGGCTGCCCTGGGAGGGGGTTGAGTCCCCATCTCTGGAGGTGTTTAAAGATCATTTAGCTGCAGTGCTTAGAGATCTGGTCTAGCGGTGACCTTGGCAGAGTTAGGGCTAGTGGTTGGACTTGATGACCTCAAGGGTCTTTTCCAACCTGAATGACTCTAGGATTCTATGATTCCCCTCTTTGCTTGCCACTTCAGGGACACAGAAGTGCTACTCTCTAGCCTTTCCACTGCCAAAGCCTGCTGCTTGCCCCTCTAGCCAGGAGTGCATGCACAGGCCCCTCAGTCTGTCACCTGAGCTGAAGAAGTGCAGCCTAAGGAAGTCAGTGAGCAAGATGAAAGGGAAAGCATGGTCACTCATCTTGAAAGAACTCATTTCCCTTCCCAAATTCACCTTCCTCAGTTCATCCATCTTCCTGCCACCTCCCATTTTGAAGTAAGGTGCCTTTCTTTCCCTTTTCTTCCTCCCTCTCCAATTTGTCTGACTTTTTCATTCCCCCTTCTCAAGCACAACACAGCGCTGTACCAAGGGAGCCCTCCTTCAAGGGGAGAAAACACGATCCATCGTGCCGTAGGGATGGTAGCACGCCTGTCACGTGAGGTGAGACACGTGCCTCTTGGATAGATTCTAGCTTTGGAGGAAGTTTGCTGGAGATAGCAAAATAACTGCAGGTGAGACTTCCAATTAAAGACTTCCTTAGCCTTGGCTTGCTGATTCAAATTACAGTGTGGCTTTTTGAAGACCCTGGTGTTGTCTTGAAAATAGAAACAGCCCGTTACTTGTTACTCGCCACTCGGTAGGGCTGAACACAGAAACAAATCTCTGCATCCTCAGGCACCCGCAGGGAACTGCCAGTGCCCACTCGTCCCAGTTTCAGAAAATTCAGAATTTCAATGCCATTTCTATTTCCATGAAATCTTCACCATTTTCAGCTGTCCAAATACCACCTTCCAGTAAAATACTGGCACCGCAGAGGTGCACAAGAGCCTTTTAAAAACAACCAAAATACAAAGTGTTGCACAAAGGGCATTTGGCCTCATTCAGATGGAATAATAACAAAATAAATCCCAGGAAGAAAAACACATCTCGGGGCAGTGCTTGCACAGTGAATTTAACATGTGCATGCCCAGTTGACATCTGGTCTTTTGTGAATTAAGTGCAAGAGCTGGCTCCTCAGAATAGAGTCACTTTACTCATGACTGTGACGTAACTTTTGGTGTTGTGACAAACCATGGCCAAGCAACGACAGTTAAATCTGTAGCTGTGATCATCGTACATGGCATGGAGACTGTGATCCAAGACACTCACACATCAAAATGTTCATTATTAGATGGAAGAAGTTGATCAGATAAGTCACAAAGATCAGAAGAGACATGGAATTGTTTGGCTTCTAGCCATAGTGTTCTAGCCATAGGCCTTGCTGGTTACCTCATGCTTATACAAAGAAGCAAGGGGTAGAATCATGGAACCATCAAAGTTGGAAAAGACCTTCAAGATCATTAAGTTCAACCATCCACCCTAAAACCCCTAGCCACTAAACCATCTCCTGAAGCACCATGTCTGCATATTCTTTGAACCTCAAGGATGGTGCCTCCATTTCTTCCCTGGGCAGCCTGTTCCAAGGCCTCACCACTCTTTCTGCGAAGAAGTTTTTCCTAATATCCAATCTGAACCTCCCCCTGACACAAATTGATCCCATGTTTTCTTGTCCTATTGCTACTCACTAGGGAGAAGAGGCCAACATCCACCTCACCAGGTTAAGCGCACAACCCAGATCTCTTAGCTGTCAGTCTCTTCAAAGCTCACTGTGCTCCAATCATGCACCACTAATTCTGATGGAACATTGAATCTCTCTCCAACTGTGCTGCTAGGAGAAGCCAAAGGACATGAACCTGCCTGGATATGTTCCTGTGCAACTTGGTCTAGATGATCCTGCTGTGGCAGGGGGATTGGACTAGACGATCTTTCAAGGTCCCTTCCAATCCCTAATGATTCTATGAAATTCTGAAGCCACACTTGGTGTTGTCAAGAATATTCAGACTGAGGTTTCCCATGAGATTTAGGCACCTGAAAATACATATTTCAAAACCTGGCAGAACCTCTCAGAATACTTTTGGGCAACTTCACTCTCCCAAACAAGCACTATGTGGAACTTTGGCCCACGATCACAGAAGTCAAACAGTGAGGCATCAAGTAGCTTGTCCAGACAATTTAGCTGCTTCTGGAATAAGTGCGTTACGCTATCGTTATTCTGTAAGACTGCCAGAAGCTTGTGCTCTCTTCGTCTTGGGATGTTTAGTCCAGGATTTCACTCAAAACAGCTGCTCCTCCAATTTGATTTATTTTGCACTATGTCATCCTCGATAAAACAGAAATGAGAAGTCTGAAGGCTTGAAAAAAACGTTGCTAAATCAGGGAGCATTAAATTAAGAAACTACATCCCCACAAAAGGGCTCCAGATTCATCAAGGAAGAGTCTGAGCATGATGTTCAGCATTACCTAAATCCCAGTCCTGCTTGATACTGATGGAGGCTTGTGATGGCTGTTTAATGACCCATGAGACACGAATACATAGGCGAAGCCCATTCCTTACAGCATGCGTGTAGGCAGCACACAGCATGGCTGTGACAATAGCCATGACTTAATACTCTGCTTGGCAGTATATCTACACAGCCAGCTGACTGAATTACGGTTCAGAAATAGTTTGACTAGCCTTAAATAAGAAGCAGGATCAATCAAGCTTTGTGGCCGTCCACTCTGTCATGGCTAGATGCCTTCCAGCACTAAGCAAGGTCATAGGAAGCTGCCCTGGGTATTTCTAGATTAAGATGCACTCTGCAAGGTAGATATAAGTAATGAAAAGGCTGGCAACATGAAGCCACAAAAACTAATCACCTGCATATCCTCAGTCAGCCCTCCCAAACTAGGATCAGACGAGTAAGACAAGATGTTGATGGAGCTGACTTTCCAGAGACTCAGGACAAGAGGAAACGGGGTCAATTTGTGCCACTGGGGGGAAGTTCAGATTGGATAGTAGGAAAAACTTTGCAGAAAGAGTGGAGAGGCCTTGAAACAAGCTGCCCAGGGAGGGGATGGAGGCACTGTCCCTGGAGGTGTTAAAAAATCAGGTAGATTTGGGTTTGCAAGAGATGGTTTAGCGGTTGGTTAGGAGTTGGTAGGGCAAACACTTGGACTTGATGACCATAGAATCATAGAACAGTTTCAGCTGTAAGAGACCTTCGACATCATCAAGTCCAACCTTTTCCCAGCCCTATCATCACAAAATAATCATGATTGGATCATAATCATGATCTGGAAGATCTTTTCCAGTCCTGATGATTCTATGATTCTAAGCTTCTATGACCATTTACCCATCCACAAAGATCCTGTGCAAGGGTTTCACATAACTCTAGACACTTTCGCGATAAATGAGATGTCAGTGTCTTGCGCTGTGACTCAGGCACTTTTCTCTCAGAGCAAAACTCCTGCAAGTCTGATTCTTCAAAACCATCACACGCAGGTGTTTACATGACTCAGTCCATGCTGTTCCTAAGTGCTTCTAACTCAGACCGTTACACCAGACACCTCACCCTAGGTAAGGCATTGTAGCCTCAGATACTCCTTTGGCTTCCTGCCTGACGAAGCAGCTTGGCACTACCTGGAGTTTCGGCAAGTGACACGATTTCCAGCTCATTCCACCCTGAGATTACATGGTGATGGACAGTAGCTTGTAAGCCTAGGAAGCAGGAAGGGAGCTTGTTTGCTTAGTCTGAATCTCATGGGTACGCTCACTGCTGTTCTAATGTAAATGTTTATGAGGGATGCAATAAAATATTAAACTGGATGAATAATTGATATTTACTTTATAGTGATTCGGATCCTTGCTTGTTTGAATAAAATCCATTATTTACAATATTCTACTTAACTAGGAGTGATTTCTCTTTGTTCATACCACTTACTAATTACTTGTTCCATCTGACACATTTTCCAGAGCCATATTGAGATGATTAGTGCGTGTCACTGTTTAAGGGCTGAGTATCCATTTTCCGGATACGCCGTTGTAGCGCAGAAAGAAATCTTCACAAAGATATTTCTTGCGTGGTAGATGATGTTTAACTCTAATGGGCTTTTTACATACACAATCATTATCAAGATGTAGGTATATTAATTAAAGCTGAATGAGGGAAAAAGCTCCGCACAGCACCTTATCTAGCTCGCAGCCTGAACTCAATTCGCTGGGTTTTGTACTCACAATATACTTTGCACACAGATATTGGGATCATAATTTCACTTTTAAATGTCCCCAGATCTCAAAATCTTCACACTCAAAGTGATTATCCAGAAAAAATTGATTCATTTGTTAAAAGGCTCTAGTCGTCCAATTAAAGAGCAAAAATTGAACTTCATGATTAATCTGAAAAGCCGGTAGTTAAAAATGAGTTTGCAAACAGCATCTAGCTTGAAAATGATCCATCCAAAATATCCAGGGCAAACTGACACATTCCAAATGCAAACAATACAAACAATTCACTCCTGTTCTAATTAATTATGCAATCAACTCAATTAGTACAGTCCAATCTCATACATAATGCTGGGCTGCATTAATAAGGTCATCACCAGCAGAGATAAAGAAGTCATTATCCCACTGTACTCAGCACTGGTCAGACCAAACCTTGAGTCCTGTGTCAATTTTGGGCCCTACTGTACAAAAAAGACATGGGCAGGCTGGAGAAGGTCCAGAGAGGATGGTCAAAGGATAAGAAGACCTACATATGAAGAAAGGCTGAGAGAGCTGGGTTTATTCAGCCATGAGAAGAGAAGGCTTAGGGAGGACTTTATCACCATGTACCAAGACGTAAAGGATGGCTGCGGAGAAGATGGAGACTCCTTTTTCACAAGGACTCCCACAGAAAAGACAAGGGGTGATGGATATAAGTTACTTCTGGGGAGATTCTTATTGGAGTCCAGAAGAAAATTCTTCACTGTCAGAACAATTAAACATTGGAATAATCTCCCAAGGGAAGGGGTTGATTACCCTACACAAGACATCTAATTTAAACTCTATTTCTAGGTTGAACTAGATGATCCTTGAGGTCTCTTCCAACGTGGTACTCTATGAACCTCTGAATTATTCATGCTACACATCAACAACCTGCTAACACAGCACTAGGCCCAATGCACACCCATGTTTTGGGCAATTACAGAATGCTCAGTGATGAGGGAATCCCGTTCCCCTGCTAAACGCAGAGGTGCCCCACAGACCTTCCTTTTGGACACCGGGCTGTAAGAAACACCAAGAAAAGAAGAGCAGAAACACAATATGGGCTGCTGACAGAGGTTCTGCATCAGAACATGCCTTGCAAAACCAAAGAAGAATGCTAAAATCCTGCTGTAATAGATGTGATATAATTCAGACAAAACGGTTTTTTGCAAATTAAGTGCCAAACGTCTCCTCAAGACATAATAAATGTGACTGTGGAGTGGCGGAAAGACAGGCTGCACACATTTATCCTCTTGAAAAATAGCTGTGAAGAAGAGTTCCCAATGAACATGAGGGTATCCAGCTTGCTAATTTGTATTGATGTATTAAAAACTAAGTGAATAATTGCATCTATGCTGGCGTGGTATCAGTCACTTTCTCCGGCTGATGCTTTATGGGCGAGCGAGGGGGACTTGCATGGTTTTGTAGCATACGTCAGTGAAATAAGTCTGGAACCATAAAGTGCCAGAGTGCAGTTTATAAAGTTACTTCACCCTGTAGTGACCTCTGAAATTCTGCAGGAAGTTACTGGAGAGCTGGAATGCACAAGAAACAGTAGACTGAACTCATGGGATAAAATCCCTGATCACTTCGAGATCACCCAGAGGAGGACCTCAGACCCGAGTCCAGCCTCCCTTTAAAGTGGCCTGAATGCAAAGCAAAATTAGAAACACATTGCCATTGAAGCCACTTTTTATTCCACTATTGATTTGCAATGCTCTAACTACCGTTCCTGGGGTTTAGTCTAGGCCACACCCCATTTATACATTTTTCTCTCTGTGCTCTGGTTTTTGATATATGGGGGTTTAACAGACATTTTACATGGGATGACATTTAGGCTTCCTCTCCAATTTTGCCAAAGAAAATTTCTGTTACTGGGGGGATTGGGCTGGATGATCTTTCAAGGTCCCTTCCAATCCCTAATGATTCTATGATTTGACTGTTGGACATGATGAACTTAAAGGTCTTTTCCAACCTTAATAATTCTGCAGTCACTAAGCACTTTCTATCTGCTTTCTATCTGCTAGGACCTAACACACAATGCTCTGACCTAACTACTATTACATTTAATAATTGAAATGTAATTATTATATTCAATAATGAAACCACTGCACAACTTAATTGAATTAAGCAAAATCATACTAGAACTAACAACCCACTTAGTTCCAACCCTTCACTCTAGTGCTGTGCTCATTTCCATGCACACAGGACTGACAGGACTTTAGAAATCTGTGACATGCACGTACGAAGTACTGGTCTAGAAAGTCATAGAGAGTCTCTCACAACTGATTAAAAAACAAAAGGGAATTTTTAAAGCATGAATCACCTCCCAGAAACTCTCTGCTGAGAGCATCCGTTTCTCTCTACAGAATTCAAGACGGTCTGGGTGTCTACACTGCAAAGGTCTAGGTGCAACAAATACAACTGGAGAACAAGAAAAGAAGACAATTGAAAGGCAATTGAAGGAAAAAAGTGCATTCACATATTACAAGCCTCTTTCTAGCAGTTTAAACTGAATATTAGATCAGGATGGACAATCTGACAAGGAAATAATGCAAATCACAGATAGAAAGAAGTGCCATGAGTATCTCAACACCAACCCAAAATAACAGGGCTCCATCAGCAGACCATGTAAACCAGGCAGCATCATACCTGATGTTCATACCTGCTATCTAACCTCGGCAACGAAAGAAGAAAGCACTTCAGTTGGAAGACAATAGACTATGCTGACGAAGCCTTTCAGGCAAAATCCAAGCAAACAGAAACAGTTTTTCCATGTGACCCTGAGTTTTCCATTTTGCAATAGCACCAGATGTCGGTTTTGGGCACCTAAATACAAGAAGGACATTGAGCTGCTGGAGTGGGTGCAGAGAAGGGCAAGGAAGCTGGTGAAAGGCCTGGAGGGCAGGTTTGATGAGCAGTGGCTGATGAGCAGTGGCTGAGGGAGATGGGGCTCTTTAGTCTGGAGGAAAGGAGGTTAAGGGGAGACCTGATTGCTCTTTACAGCTACCTGGAAGGAGGTTGTAGAGAGGTGGAGATTGATCTCTTCTCCCAAGTCATTAGCACTAGAACAAGACAAAATGGCTCCATTTGTGCCAGGGAAGGTTTAGATTGGACATTAGGAAAAAATTCTTCACTGACAGTGGTCTGGAATTGGAACAGTCTGCCCAGGGAGATGGTGGGGTCATCATCCCTGGAGGTGTTCAAAAACATGTAGATGTGACCCTGAGGAGCAAGATTTAGTGGGCAGGGTGGGGTTGGGTTTACAGTTGAACTGGATGATCTTGTAGGTCTCTTCCAAAATTCATGCTTCTATAATCCCAGGAAGGGATTTTAATTTTCCTGGATGAAGCCAGGAAGCCACAAAGAATTGAAGAAACCTTAAGTTGATTTCAACTAACTTTCTTTTTTCTTCATAGAGTCAAAGGATTCAAAGAAACTCTGTCAGTGCTCTAACACACTGGTGAAATTGCAGTAACAGCTTGAAGGGAACTGCTCCAGCCATCAGAGTTCCCACATCAGTGCAGGCCCAGGAACAAGGACCACGCGTCTCCTTCCAGGCAGCAACACAAAAGGAGGCTGAAAACCACAACCATCACTTTCTAGAGACCTAAAAAAAAGCTTTCCAGAGACCCTGGCTACAGTGGGATGTCCTATAAAGCCAAAACGCCTGAAGCTTCTCTGTGTCTGTTCTCACACCCATTAGATCAAGAGCTGATTGATTTTGGTTGCTTCTTTAAATCCTGGACTTCTTAAATTCCCAGGTACTGCCTTTTTATTGCTGTATTTTACAGCCCCCGGTCCTTCAGAGAGGCACCAGGCTGCAGCTGAAAGAAGCAACCGTGCCAAGGGTCGTGTGGCCCTGCTATCTCCACAAACCAGCCTTCCCCACACTGTAAACAAGAGCTTGCTGAGGATTTACTGGTGGATGTGCAGAGTAAACAGAAGCACCAGGATCGTGTCACTACCTGTGAGCAGTGGTTTGCAAGAAATCTCCAGCACTTATGAAACACTGCCAGCCTGGCAAAATCATGCAGCTATGAGAATTTAAGAGGATATCGGGCGAAAGCTTGACAAATCATCCCACATCCTCCACAGACACGGCGCGCTTAGCGATATCTGAATTCTTACGTTGCACCACTCTAAAGAGGCTGGTTGTAAACACGACTTCAACTAAAAGGATTAACATTCCTTAGATATTTCACTCCAATCAGGTATTTCACTCCAAAGGAGGTATGTAGCTCCAACATTTGTCATGACTTCAACTTTCCTCTCAGACATGGTGGCTCACAAAGAATTAGAGGTGGTTTTTAAAGTGCTCCTGAAAAGTAAGGATTTGCCGCCCTAACTAGAGCCCAACTCATTGTGTTGTGTAAATTTATACTCACAGAAGACCACACACAGTTCTTCAGCTCTAGTGTGGAATCATAGAATCGTTCAGGTTGGAAAAGACCCTCGGAATCATCAATGAGGCTCTGGCCAGCCCGTGGCAGGGGAGTTGGAACTGGATGATCCTGTGGTCCCTTTTAACCCTGACTGACTCTATGACTTGGTCTGGGTGATCCTGCTGTGGCAGGGGGATTGGACTGGATGATCTTTCGAGGTCCCTTCCAATCCCTAATGATTGTACAATTAAGGAACATATAGAAAGGTTGCCTTGAAAATACCAAACGGTCTCCTCTCATGCCTCCCTGGCACTGGAGATGACCTGAAAAGCCTGATTTCAGACAATATTCTGGGAAATGCCTTAGACTGTGACCCATGGCATGGTGTTGACATAACCTATGTCTTCTCTATGGGGTCCAGAAGCATTTCCCAGTTTTGATGGCCATCATTCCGCTCCCCACACACACTTGCACATCCTGGTTCCCATGTAAGAAATATCACCCCAAAAAGGAACATGCCAAAGGGAATGTCGGTGACTTCTACTGGGAAATCAAGCTGAAGGATCCTGGTGGGTTGGGAAAGGAAGACTAGAGAATCAGATGTTGTTTATTTATGGATCAAATTATGAAAATACCAGCACAAAAGAATTCCATGCATTCACACTATGTTTTCTTGAGCTTCAGATAGCCATAAATCTAAGGAAACAGTTAAAAAGTTGGTCCATTTCTGCTGCTGCTAACAGAGAATCAACTCAGAAATCCCCGTTAGCTTTAGAAAGGATCTACGTGTGATAAAGACCACAACAAGCCGCAGCAAACAAGTGCTAAAAAGAAGTCCTTCCAACATTTTCTCCCTCATTCCTTTTACCTTTGGATAATGAACATGCGATCCAAACAGCTAACTACACAGAAGTGCCAACGCTGTGATCCAGACATAAGAGAGAAGAACAGCTAAATCAGAAACCACCCTAAAATGAACCCAGTACTGTGTCCTGTAGCCTTGCGAGCCTGTCTTGGTGCTGGTTGTCCTTCCTGAAACATTCACCTTCTTTCTTTACCAGGAACATTTTTCTCTTGCAGGGTGTGACTATAAATAGTCCATAAAGTAAATAAAAAGTATAAATAGCAGCAAAAGTAAATAAAACACAAGAAGTAGTAACAGTCTTCTTTCTCGGGGAGCTGCTGTAACCTTCCCTAGGACTGTCCTTCTCTGAAAGCTGGTAGGGAACAGAAAACTCTCCACCAGCATAGACAGTTGTTCTGTACAAAGGAGTGCAGGAACCTGGTAAGATGTCATGCTGGAAGCACAAACTGGCAGGATCCTGGGCACAGGAAAGGTTCATTGATTGAAGAGGAAGGGTGATTGTAGTGGGGAAGGAGGGTGCCCCTCTGTAGGCTCTACAGGTTATCCAGGGAAGTGGTGGAGTTGCTGTCTCTGGAAGTGTTCAAAAGGTGAGTGGATGTGGCTCTGGGAGACAGGGTTTAACAGGTGTGGTTGGGCTGGATGGTCTTAGAGATCTCTTCCAACCTTAACGGTTCTGAGATCATCTTCACCTTACAGCTCTTCTGTCAACATTTGCCAAGTGTTGAGGCCTGACAAAAAAGCAGGTTGCCCAGCTCAGCTCCATGGGTCATGACCCTACTCAACACTGGTGTCTCCCCACTCAGAGAAGGCACAAGCAGGACACCCCAGAAAAACTCATAGCTGAAAAAGAGACCCCAATATATGACCATGCCTCCCCTGTAGAGATATCTATGGCTTCAGCAATAGTCCTGGCCCCTCTGTGCTCACCTCAGATCTATAGCTCTCCCCAGGGAGACATCTTGTCCATCCTAGACCTGAACAGTGTCCAGCCACAGGTCTGACACAACTCCCAAGCTCTCTGCAGCCAGGTTTGTGCTCTGCTCTGAATTTGGCTGTATTCTCTGCCAAGTTTCAGGACACTGGTTTAGGAGATGGTCTAGTGGTTAGGGGTCAGAGGGTAGACAGATGGACTTGATGATATTGAAGGTCTTTTCCAGCTTTGACGATTCAGTGATTTGAAGTCCATGCTCTTGGACTGTGACAGATCACTAACTTGTCTCCTGAGGGTCTCCTGGGTGACCAGCACCCTGTGGAGGAACACAAACAAGTGGCAGCTGTGACCCTGCTCCACACCTCTGCTCCAGGACAACTGGAGCAGTCTCGTTTGTTTTCCTTAGTCAGAGAGCTGGGCAAGCATCGAGGTATCAGATGTAAAATGATGCTGAAATAACAAAGCAAGACCTCACTGAAACTCAGACTGTTCAAATGAAAGGCAATGTCACCTATTTTCCCCTTTCAGATAGGACATTGGCAGGTCTGGGCCTTTTTTTCTTGCAGTTCACTTGAGACTTTAACATAACAGTTAAACTTCACCCCGTTAAATTCCCAGAAATCATTTTTCTGTGGCCAAAGAAAGGCACAGGAGGTTTTAAGAAAACACTGTGGTGTTTATTTGATTTTCTTGTTATATAAATGGATTTTATGTACTGGAAAAGTAACTAATCTTGATAGATGTGCATGTGGTAACACAGCTGATGGTTACTGAAGCTAGACAGTGTGAGATTTCTCTTCCCAAGCCTCTTCTTGAGGAACTGTGCTGATACTTAAGTAAATAAAAGACCAAAAAAAAAGAAGGGGACAGAAACTCAGAGTTTATTAAGATCAAATTAAAACAAATGAGCAGCAAGCCCCACTGAAATGCAGCTCCAGAAGCTTCAAGCAGTGTCACAGAGAAACACAAATGAAGAAAAATGCTTTGATCTTTAGACACAAACATAACCATCACTTCTTCATACACATCATTGGGGCATTTTAAAGGACATTTGTTTGGGATGCCTGATCTGATCCAGCTCCCGAGACCATCAATGCAGCCTAAAAAACCTGGTGAAGCTTATCAGAGCAGCTGATGGATTACACTGCCCCACATACACAGGGAAGGATGACATATCTTCCTCTACTTTGTCACCCTAAGCCTCAAATATCAGCATTCCCTCAACATGTCCCTTGGGTTCCTGCACAGAGGGTAACTTCCTTCCCCACATTCACAAGCACTTTACTAGGCTGAAACCAGAACCTACAGCCTGCGGTGACCCTGCGCCCCATGCCCGAGAAGGAGCTCAGGTGAGGAGAGCAGCTCCACCCCTACGAGGACAGGCTGAGATCTGGGGCTCTTCAGCCTGAAGAGAAGAGTCTGAGGACTGCAGTGCAGTGACCTTCCAGTACCAGAAACAGCTGCAGATAAGCTGGAGAGGGCCTCTTCACAAGGATGTGCAGCAACAGGAGGAGGGGCAAAGGCTTTAAACTAGAGCAGGGAAGGTTTAGATTGGATGTTAGAAAAAAGTTCTTTACAATGAGGGTGGTGAAATGCTGAAACACGTTGCCCAGAGAGCTGGTAGAAACTCCATCCCTGGAGACATTCAAGGTCAGGCTTGATGGGGCTTCTAAGCAACCTGATCTAGTTAGACATGTCCCTGCTCACTGCAGATGAACTTTAAAGGTCCCTTCCAGCCCCACATATTCAATGATTCACAAGAGGGCAGCAGCTTCAATGCAGGTAACTGCTCTGGGGAAGGTACCGAAGGTACCAAAACCTTTGTGTAGGTCTACGGCTGTGAGCAGAGGCTCTACCAAAATGGCAGGTACTCTCCTCAGGACTAAACCCACTGTCCCTTCTGAGAATGCCCCAGTGATGTCTGGCAAACCCACCCAGACAGAACTGGTTTCAAAGGAAACCACAAGACAAGTGTTAGGCTGTGCTGACTGCCCAATCCCTTCTGGAATGATTGCGAGTTCCTGCCCACAGTGTGAGCAGGTCAACGACCTATTACACCAGGTGGTGGAGTTACAGGAACAGTCAGTGGCTGCACAATATTGGTAATGAGACAGAGAGAGATGGGTGGTTTGCTAAACATATCCCTGCTGTGAATGAGGCACCCCAGACACTGGTGACCCACAAAAGCAAGATTGCCCCTCACCCTCCACAGCCACGTAGAGAGATAAACCAGATGATCTCAGAGGTCCCTTCCAACCTAAACCATTCTGTTCCACTCTACGATATTTTAGTTCCTACAGAAAATCAAGAGCAATGAAGCAACTGCAGCTGCCAGTGTAGACCTCACTCTGCTAGTGCTGTTTAGAAGGATGCGCTAAGAATAAGTTCAGCATCGTGCAGCAGTTCTGTGGGGGGAGATCACAATATATGACTTAATTATTTGTTCACTTGATGATTCTAAAGAACCTTGGCCTTAACTGTGCAAGCAAAGATTTAATTAATATCTGCTCCATGACAACATCGCTGCCAGCCATAAACATTCAACATGGAAGGCTGAGCTTGTAAACTGGTAGGTATTTGCTTTACTCACAAAATCTCAGTATCTCCATGAAAGCAGCACCATGAAATCTCAAGTGGCAGCTGCTCGTCTCCAGTCCTCATGATGGGACTGTAACGTAGCTTAAGACACTCAGGTTGTCTTGTTTTCTTTCTGGAAAACGCAACGGGAACTTGATGTTCCACCCCAGTGTTACCAGAGATGTTCATTTAATTATAGAAATTAGAGCCTGAAATAGTCTCTTAGGTCATCTTATCATGCAGAGAGATATTAGAACAGCCCAGAGCTCTTAAAGAGCACTGCAAGTGTCAGCAACATGCATATGTGCAAGCACTTTCCTTCAATACCTGACCATCTCCCTCACCTATTAATGTATTTATTTTAGGCAACGAGTAGAGCTGCAGCAGCTGAATTAAATTCCATCCAGACAATGAATTGTCTTCTTAAGGTGGGAGGGCAGCAATGCACACAGGCAGAAAAATACATGACAGGTTTGCTGCTCCTTCAGCATTGACTGTGAAAGACATTCAAAGAATGGTTGGAAGCAAAAGAAAGATGAGAACCTTTGATAAAGGTCAACAAAAGGCAGCTGGTGGAAGAGTGGAGAAATCAATGACACAGTTGTGCTAACGGGAAGAGCAGTAACAATGCAAATAGCACAGATTGTTTGACGTGGAGCAGACACTGTCCTCCTGGAGCACAGCCTAAGCAAAGGTCTGCATTCACGTAGCTGCAGGACTGGTTTCACAGCTCATTGCAGTTCTGGAAACAGGTAACACACTGATCCAGCTGATGAGTGAGAGCCAACTTCCTGAACTACCATGAAGATCTGCTCAACTCATGGTCTTTGAGGCATCTGAAGCTGATCAAGACAATTCATCAGATCACCCTCCTCCCCGCCTGCAGCTGGGCTGCTGAACATCACAACAGTCAGGCAAATTGCTCTGGCAGCTGCAGCCTTCACTAAGGAGGAGCCCTGGAGGTCTTCTACCATGTGAGGGACACGCACCTAGTGTCAGGTCTGTGAGCAGGGCACAAGAAGAAAGCAGACCTGGAGCCGGCTGCCAGCAGGAAATCTACCATCCATCCCACAGCTCTGTGCAGGAAAAGTAACAACCAGGAGAGAGAGGATTGGCAAGAGCAGGCACCAAGTGTTCTGATGACTACCTCAGACTCCTGCTTCTCTTCCTGCTGGAGCCAACTGAATATGTGTCACCAACTGCAGCACACAGCCCTCCCTGGTAGAAGAACAAAACACATGGGCTGTGTGACCACAGGGTGAGGCACCACTTTCACACATCATGTTTCCTTACTTGTGAGTGCCAGTGTGATCTGTGTCAATCAAGTACAATATTTCCTGTCATTGTGGAATAATGCTGATGGAACCACCTTTATCCATGATACAGCTTTTCTTCTTATAGACATAATCTACCACAATGCTTAAAAGTTAGAGTGCTGCTCTTTCTTTTTGATATTTACACCAAAATAATGTCTTGGGAGGTAGCTCCAGCACCTGCACCGCACAGAAAACACACACACAAAAAGACTACCAGAGATCATAGAATGATAGAATCATTAAGGATAGAAGAGACCTCGAAAGATCATCTATTCCAATCTCTCCACAACAGCAGGATCACCTAGACCAAGTCACACAGGAACACATCTCCAGTGAAGGAGACTCCACAACCTCCCTGGGCAGCCCCTTCCAGTGCTCTGTCACCTTCACTGGGAAGAAGTTCCTTCTCCTATTGATGTGGAACCTCCTATATTCCAGCTTACAACCATTGCCCCTCATCCTATCGCCACATGATGTTGAGAAGAGCCCGGCTCCATCCTCCTGACACGCACTCTTCAAATATTTATAGACATGAATGAGGTCACCCCTCAGTCTCCTCTTCTCCAAGCTAAAGAGACCCAGCTCCCTCAGCCTCTCCTCGTAAGGGAGGTGCTCCACCTCCATCATCCTTGTTGCCCTCTGCTGGACTCCAACAGCTCCACATCCCTCTTGAACTGAGACACTCAGATACCTGGCAAATAGGGTTTCCCCAACTGCTTTTTAAAACTGTAAGCACACAAATCTCTAATTCCAGAAATGCAAAGTTAAAAGTTTCAACATCCATAAACAGCTGAATGCTTTGATCAGCCCTTGTTTGCGATGGTGATAATTATATAGGAAAATATGTCAGAACAAATGCTTGGAAAACAAAGGACATCAAAGCAGCTATGAAATGCTGTTTGGTTATTTGCTTTACAAGTGTCCTGGAAAACATTCCACAGGCAACAGCCTATCTCTAAAATGGCTGCATGTCTGAAATAATTATAGCAAAGCCATGGCCAAAGCTAGGGCACAAACATTAAAGGCACAGAATTCAAAGCAAATGGCCTTGTAGGCAACAAACAAAACGAGCCAGTTGTGTTGTTACTCACAACTCGATTAACTACTGGTTTAAATCACGACACACGTGTCCAGTCACAACAACTCATGGCAAAACACAACCAAGAAGTACGGAAGCAAACGGAGCTGCCACAGAAACTTGGTCTGAAGCAGGTTGCAGCCAACCAGGAAACACTTTTAAAGCTTTAGCATCATAAATCTTTCAAATATGTCACAACTGTTGTAGTCTGTACTCAAAGCACTCAATAAAAATCCGTGTATAGGGGAGGAAGGGGTATTATCTCAAATAAAGGCAGAGACCAGCTGAGAATGAGAAAAGACTGACAGGCGCGTGGTTTGAAACAGCTTTTGCCTTCAAGAGGACTCCTGCACTTTGAGCTGTGAGGAGGTTTCACAGGAAGATGAGAATCACTGAGAGTTGGGTTGTTTCAAGGGAGAGCGCAGAAGAAACAAGACCGATTATACAATTACTCTAATATTATGCAACTCAGAAAAGGTCAAAACGTAATTATAACAAGATGGATGCCTGGCTCGCTTTTAAATATTGCATTTGCCATTTAAATATTGCATGTTGGCTGTAAGCAGCACGGACCAGAGAGATGAGGAGCTGCTCCTTGCTCTGGGTGACCTGTTTGCAACCTGGACTCCCTGCTTTGCCATTAGGGCGAGAGGGCAGCGTTAACCTGGGCTTTCCATCCATGACACGTCGGGAAATGCAGTTTGGCAGAAGACTCGTATTTTGCTTGAAGGGATTATTTCTTCAGGGCTTTTGGTTGTGGTTTTTTTCCTGTGGCTGGTCAAATTAAATTAAGTTGTTTTGCTGAAGGAAAGGGAATTAATTATTATTATTCTTTGCACTCAACGTTTGTTAGCTCTGCAGCATAAGCTAATCTAATATGGGAAATAGAAGGGAATGATTTTAATTCTTTAGGGTGCTTGATGATGAGTGATTTCCACGTTTAGAGACTCCTCAGAGAGCCATCCATGGGTGGCTCCTTCTGGTATATGTTAGGTATGAGACAAAACATCAGAAAAAGCAAAAGGCTGGTTTTAGTTTGATGCTGCAGGGCGAGAACTCTTTTTGTGCTTTTGGCTAACAAGCAGATTTACCCCTACAGGGAAATCTTCATCCTCTCTTTTGCTAATATTTTTATCTTTTTAAGAACAGTAGTGTCGAGTGTGACCTTTCCTTCTAGCCACATCCCTAGGTCATTCTCCACTATGACTAGAGACAGTGGCCAAATTGTCTGGCCCACTACCCTGTCTTAACTTTCAGCCTCATCTACTCCTCACAGCAATAGGTGGTCATAGAATCATTAGGGATTGGAAGGGACCTCAAAAGATCATCCCGTATTTTCCCTTTATGTTCCCCTTTTCCACGTTAAGTCTTACTACCATTACTTCTGCTAACTCAAAAACACCCAGAGAGATTGCTTGAAATTGACCAACAATGTATTTGGAGGAAACAGGCCAAGAAGCATCCTCACCTTTTGCCCTGATGGAGGCCACCTGCCCATGCCCAGCCTGCAGTGATTCCTCAGTTCTAAGCCAAGAGTAGCTTGCCAATTTTCTTTTTTTAAAAAAAAAAAAGAGGATAATCAGATTCACAGAGAAAGATGGAATTTCTGCAGAAAAAAGTAGGAATATTGGTGGTGATGAGATCAACACTTCCAAAAGGAGGTGAAGCAGGAGATTCTGAGAAGGGACAGAACGCGTTCTGAGAGACACTATCAAACGGTGAGCGTACACTTCCTTTCTGACATGATATGATTTGCATTTGGAGGAGAAGAGTGATAAAACCATTGGTAGGTATTTGAGAAGGCTCCCAACACCCTGCAAAATACTGCTTGGAGACCATGTTCCTTTAAGCAGACATATATCTGCTTGCAGAATCAGAATCTGCTCTGTTTGTGTAACCGTGGAGCACTTCAATGGCTTTCTGAAGGACGCTGGCTTATTATGATTGAACTCATAAGTTTAAATGTTTTATAAACAAATGGCTTTAGCACAAGAATGTTTCTGTCCAAGTATAATTTGACTTTTAACTTCAGGTCTTTCAGTGCTTGCTTAAGTATGATGACATTGGGTCAGATTCATCAGATAAGAATAAAATTAACAAAAAACCCCCAACATTTGGGGTGCCAAGTACGAGGCTTCCAGGCAATGGAATTGTTAGTTAATAATTAATCACCCATTTATTAGCCATACTTAAACAAAATTTATTGCCATTTAAAAGGGGATGTGAGGATTGGACCCTCAGCCAAAAAGCAGAACAGCAAAAACAAGAGAAATCAAGAGTTCAGACATCCACTCGTGCTCAATGCTATCTAAATAACACTAACACTGCAAATCCTTCCTTCCACTCTAGGACCGGGATCTGTTCACATAGAATAGCTCATCAAAGACAAATACCCTGCGAAATCTCCCCGCTCACGGACAACGTGTGAACGAGAGGCTTCATGGCTGCGTCTCAATGTGTGATGTTACTGACAAACAGAAACACACAAATACTACTGTAATTAGAGGAAAACATATGCTAAAAATGGGGCACTAACCACGCTCTTTACGATTTTAACGCGTCGCAATCTTCCAGACCCACGGGTAAGTGAGACGAGCAACGTTCTTATTACTATAAAGAGAAATTTTGAACACGGGAGCCAGGAGGAATCTCAACGGGCCACATTGTCCACCCTGATGTACAAAGACATTCAGATAAGCACCACTCTCGTGATGAAAAATCACTTCATGGCAAAAAAGCCCTTCTGTAGGAATATGATGCCCTGTGAAGAAGACTACTTACAAAACATAGTCCCAGAAAAACATTGATTTCAACACAATAACCGTGTTAGTTCTGAGAGGGATCATTAGGAAATCCCTTTGAAGTTGATGTGGGGGAGCTTAAGATGGAAGGGAAGCTGCTGCTGGACTCGTACCAGTAGCACTAGTACAACTGAAACACTCACAGGTGCTTTTCTAGAAAGCAGTATATAATGAAAAGGTGGTAAGGGATCAGATGGTAAGGGTAAAGTTCCCATCTCTGGAGAACTTCAACACCAGCCTGGACATGTTTCAGAGCGATCTAATCTAGGGCTGATCCTGCTCTGACAGAGGAGTTGGACTGGAAGAACTTTTGAGATGCCTTCCAAACCCTAAAATTCTGTGAGAGATTTCCCAACTTCTCAGAAATCCTTTTGTTAATCTTCACATCTAAGTTTAAAATCTTAGTAACGTCCTCTTTTTGCAGACAGGGTTGAGACCAGTTCTCCTTTGTCAGCTGTTCCTCCAGCCTATTGCCTAAACACCTGAAAACACTTATCTCCATCATCTACACATGAAACAAACCTGACTGCTCTTCCCTGCTGGCCATAAATTATATCTAGTGAAGGTCTGAAGTCTTTTCCATTGAAGGAGCTATGTGTGAACTGTGGAGCATTTAGAATCATAGAATGTGTTGGGTTGGAAGGGATCTCCAAAGGACATCTAGACCAACTCTCCTGCAACAAGCAGGGACAGCACTCCCTGGACCAGATTTCCCAGAGACTCATCAGCCTGACCTTGAATGGCTCCAAGGATGGGGCCTCCACCACGTTTCTAAACAACCTGTGCCAGTGACCCAGCACCCTCAGATTAAAGAACGTTTTCCTGATGCCTAACCTAAATCTACCCTTTTCCAATTTCAAACCATGACCCTGCATCCTACTGTTCCCTGCCCTGTTGACTAGTTCTTCCCCAGCCTTCTGACGGGCCCCTTTCACATATTGGAAGGTTGCTACAAGGACATTTAAACAATTTAAGCTTCCTTAAAGCTATTGAAGCACTTTTGAACTTCATTTGTCCCGTCTCCTGGTTTCCTTGCCTGAGGCAAGCAGTCAGGTTTCAAGAAAGCCACTCAAATACCAAGCACAGGCAACTTCATTTAGTTAAGTTTCACCTCAGCATGTTGTTCACATGCAAAGTGAGATATAATGTGTGGTGAGACACAGACTCTGGGTAATTGGTAAGGTATGATGGAACACTTGACAAACGGCCTCACTTGTGCTGTCCACTGAGACAGCTGAACAGAGCATTTGTATGAAATCTTAAATCTGTGGAATTGCTTCTGACATCTCCAACCAGGCAACAGGCTGCACAAACAGTGCTGTTCAGCCACAAACTCTGAGGCTCTGGAAGGCAGGACACTGTAGGCACAAATTAAAGTACCTACGTAAGCACCCACTTATGACCAACAGGATGGGTTTTCCTCTTGAATTCCCGGGGTTTGTGTGCAGAGGGCAAAGATCACAGAATGGCCTAGATGGGAAGGAACCTCAGACATGATCCAAACCCCTGTCCTAGGTAGGGACATCTCTCACTAGAGCTGGTTGCCCAGAGCCCCATCCAACCCAACCTTGGAGCATCCACAAATGCTCTGGGCAACCTGTTCCAGTGCCTCAGCACCCTTATACTGAGGAGTTTCATTCTTACAATTTAACCTAAACCTCCCTTCTTTGAGCTTGAAACCATCCCCCTTTTCCTGTGACTAGAGCCCCTTGTAAGAAGTGCCTCTCCAGCTTTCTCTCAGGTACTGGAAGGTCCTCCTTGGAGCCTTTGCCCATGAGTATTGCTGGCTCATGTTGAGCTTCTCATCTATCGACACCCTCAAGTCCTGCTCCTTGGAGCTGCTCTCAATCCATTCCCCATCCAGCATAGATCTGTGCTTGGGGTTGCTCCAACCCAGATGCAAGACCTCGCACTTGGGCTGGTTGAACTTCACACAGTTTCCATGTCCATTTTGAACAGAGGTTTTGGTGAGTCTTCGTGTTCTCAGGAGCTGTTGTGGCGCTGTGATGAACGGCGAGGAAGAGCTGCAGGGTAACTGTAACACGTTAATGAAGCCCCACACTCCTGTACAATTTCCTTGAAGATTCTTTTTATAGATTTCACATTTGGGAGGAAATGAGCTATAAAAAAATGTGCTACCTAGAAAATTATAAATCATTTACCACTCACATTATTGCCATATCACTCTCCAGCTTATTCAAACATTTAAATATTCACTTGTCCCCCTCATGTATATCTTTTAGGAATTTTGCTTCTTCGGGTGAGATCTCCAGGCATTAGGTTTGAACGGGAGCAGCCACTCGTCATCTGAATGACCTAATAAAATTCTTTTCAAAGTTACTTCACACGCACAGCACTCCTTAATTTATCTCATTTGTTGTCAGGGATATGAACTATATGAGAACAATCTAGGAACCTTTTCTCTGGGTATCTAGTTTTAGTTATTTAAGCTTTAAAATTTTGGCATGAGTTCACCTGGAATAATGAATCACTGAATAAAGGGACAATTTGTCACTGTGGGAAAACTGCCAGGAAACACATCAGTCTGAAGCTTTCCATCAGCATCAAATGCCTACATGCCTGAAACTGGAGATGCTGTTTGAAGGTGCCCAAACATGGCCAAGTAACTCCTTGATTTTAGACATCTTAAGGGGGAAAAAAAATAAGGTATCCTCAGTAATCCCCTCAGGGAGGGCTAGATACTGAATCAAACACGCTTCTTAACAGCACGGACAGCCTCATCTGACTAATGCCTTTCCTAGGTTCTTGGGTTTTTCTTCTTCTTATATTATGGTTATTCATTGATTTCTTTTTTTATGGCGTGTGTCATGCAGCAGGATTATGTCATCAATAAACTTCTTTCAGCAAATGGACAAGAATGAAATACCATAATCAAAGCAAAGCGAAAATCCTCTTAACCCGAACGGAAAATGCTTGGCACAGTGTGCTGAAAGAGAAAACATTCAATGTGGGCTCCTGAGTGGTGGTTCCCCTACAGAAACAAGTGATTTTTTTCTACTGTAAAAATCACAAGACAAAGACTTTGCAATGCCTTCAACATAGAGTTGTGCATCCAGTTAATTGCTTCCATACCTCCATGGGCTCTGCTATCAACGTTAGGATGAAGCACAGCTACATCCTGGATTTTCCTTGCCAAGTAAATGAAAATTCAGGAGATCATAGGATGGCTCAGCTTGGAAGGGACCTTTAGAGATCATCTACTCCAATCTCCTTGCCACGGGCAGTGAAGTCGCTCAACCAGACTTGGTTGCTCAATGCCTCATCCAACCTAGCCTTGAGCACCTCCAGGGATGGCACAGCCACAGCCCCTCCAGGCAGTTGGTTCCAGAGTCTCTTCCCCCTTGGACTGAAGAACTTCTTCCTAAGATCTAGTCCAAACCCCCTCTCCTTCACTTGCAAACCATTTCCCCTTGTCATATCGCTAGATCCCTTTGGGGAAAGTCCCCCTGCAGCCTTCCTGTAGTTCCCTTCAGGTATTGGAAGGCAGCTACAAGGTCCCCCCCAGAGTAGCCCAGTAAGTACACAAGACTTTCCAATTTAATTATTTCAAACTAGTAGCCTTCATTACTTAAGGAACTTCATGTTTTAAGTATTTACGTTTTCTCAAAAATGCTTTGAGACACAGGTGGTGTCACCCCACCATCATAGCTGGTAGTGGGCTTTGATACACAACAGAATGAGCTATGCTTGGACACGAAGTTGAACCTGTACTTTCTTGTGTCTTCCCCTGTTTTCCTAGAACCTCCTGCACCTCGTTTTGTGCATCCCACAGACCACAAAGTGAGGGTTTGTACGAGAGCCAACATTACCTCATTTTGAGGATAGTGTGGTGCTCCATAAACTCAGATCTGTTGAGGAACAACGATGCATAATCCTCTTTTGAAAACTACTGACTTCTGAGCGAGGTTCCTAGATGATTTACATGCCCATGCAAATTTAAATAGCTATTTTTTGTTGCCTCCCTCACTAACTCACTCAGCCTGTTTGCTTATGTACTCTACCTTCTCTCTTTCATCAGTTTGCTCAGCACGCCAGGCAGCGAGCTGTTTGTCATAGGGTACCTGTCAGTTCTTATATATCTGTAGAAAGCCTCAGCCCTGCCAGGGACTGCAGATGGTCCTGTAGCAGAAGTGTTATAACTCAGAGGAATGCAAAAATAAGATCTGGTGCATCTGTGTTACATATAATGATGTTTTATTTTCTTTACATGCTCATTATGTTCTAACTAAATATGCCAAAAATTAAGTGAACAGTGCTCAGTTCTTCAAGGTTTGTAACAAGGAATGTGACAAAATCTGTAGCTGGTGCAGAATTCACTTCATGGGAGTCAGAATAATTAAGTGTCCGTGGATATTTTAATGGTACTGTTAATTATACTATAGAAATAAGCCATGTATTTATATGCAGAAACTGCTTCTGTCACCAGTAGCTAATTACCACCTTCCCCACACTGCACCTCCCCTCATTTCTGGTTACGCAGTCCAGCTCACTACCCCCGTTTATCACCCCTGTTCCACATGTTCTTACCACGTTCAACTAAAATCTCTTCCTTCCACCCAGCACAGTGGCCCTTGTTTAGATTTTATTGAAAGAGCTTCCTTCTGTTCTGTTTTGTGTGTGGAAGAATATGCATCCACCGAGTTCCAGGGCAGCTGCTGTGCAAGCTCCATCCTATGGAATCTAAACAACCTTGTCACTCTCCTCTTCCTCCTCTGTCACCTATATTAGCTCATTACTACTGGCCTACCTATACAGAGTGTTTAAACATATCTAGGTCATTAATCTGAAGCTCCAGTTCCAAAAGTTAACCACTACTGCATTTTAGGAACATAAGATCGATGAGATGCTCCACTAGACTGGATGCTAGGACCCTTGTCTCTCTATGTCACGATTTATAATTTGTATGATTTATTATCATATGGTTTGTGGAGTCTCCTTCACTGGAGATGTTTAAAACCCACCTGGATGGGTTCCTGTGTGACCTGGTCTGGGTGACCCTGCTGTGGCAGGGGGATTGGACTGGATGATCTTTTGAGGTCCCTTCCAATCCCTAATGATTCTATGGTTTACAAATGTGATTTCAAATTCCTCTGCTTTAGCTTCACCATTTTGACAAAACACTTTGAGTCCTCAAGAGGAAGACAGAAGACAGCACATTTCCTTCGGGGTGCTTACCAGCACCTAACAGAATCATTAAAACAAGGGCTGTCACTATATTCTACTTGCCACATGGCCCTCGTTCTCAATCCCTATAGTAGCTTTGTAATGTGCATTTTCTTCTCCTCATTTCAAAGTATATTAGAGTAAATATTGATCATGGATGTGCTTTAATCCTTTTGTTCCATGACTATGTATAGCAAGGGCTCTCAGTTTCCAAGCTAAGACACCCCGTGGCGTCAAAGGAGATAAAATCAATTTTGGCCTCAGTGGCCAATCCTATTTTAACTGGTGTAATCTTAGTAACATGTCCCAGTTCTGCACGAGAGGCAGTCACTTATGAATGGTTTAGGTCAGCTGAAGCCTCCTCCTAGGTAATTTCACTGCCTTACACACTGAGCAAGGAACAGGTTAGCAGTGTCATAGTCCTACAGCTCCCCAGTCCCTCCCAGCTCTTGCTGAAAAGTGTGATATTAGCACAAACTTTGATGAAAAGTCTGCTATTCTAATGAAAAACCTTGTTTGGGTTTTCAGAGAGTTTCAGTTATTACTCCAACAGCAGAGAGGGGGAAAAAGTGAAGATGATACCAGTTGTGATTTGACACTTGAAGCAGATGTACTCCAACGGAGGACTAGCACACATTAAGTGCTCTCCTATAATTTTTGATACCCATGGTGGCTGTCACCCACTAGCTGAAGCTCATAAAAATTTATCAGCACTTGACAATGCACTTGGAAAGGCTGAATACTCTGGAAATATGCTTGACTGAGGAAACACAGGAAAGTTGGACTGCTTACAATGAAGTGATTGAAATGACTGCCAAGAAAAATGTATGCAGGTTTCATTGTAACTATTAATCTAATAGGTTTGCATTGTGCTCCCTGCTTAAATCAAAAACATATCTACAGTTTCCCACACTTACACTACTATTAGCTTTAGGTGAGGAATGGAAAGCTAAAAATCAGATGAAGCATCAGGCTCGGGACCACAAGCACTGTCTATAACCTAGGAATAACCATGGACAGTTTGTTCAATGCAAAATAGAAACAAACAAAACCTCCCACACCACTCCAGCCAGTTTGTTTTCCACACAACGGTCTGCCCTGTGTGTCCATTCTGGACACTGCTGCACACGTGACACCAGCCACTGCATTTCACAGAATCATAGAATCACTTCCACCCTCTTTTCCCTCATGTTGCCATTCTTCTGGTTTTTTTCTCTTCAGAACTAAGGAAATGATTGGATCTGGAAACCTGGTGCCAGACAGCAAGTTCAGCTCCCATCCATTTCACAGAATCATTAAGGTTGGAAAAGACCTCTAAAATCATCAAGTCCAACCTTCAACCTAACAGCTCCATCACCACCAGACCACATCTCAAACTGACACATCCACTCACCTTTTGAGCAACTCCAGAGATAGAGACTCCACCACCTCCCTGGGCAGCCTATTCCAGTGTTTAATTACCCTTTCACTAAAGGAATATCTCCTTATTCCCAAGTTGAACTTCCCCTGGTGCAACTTGTGGCCATTTCCTCTTGTCCTGTCAGCAGTTATTTGGAAGCTTCCCTACAGCTCTCTGAAAGGAGATTGTAAAGAGCCATAAGATCTCCTCTCAGCCTTCTGCTCTTCAAGCTGAGCAATCCCAACTCCTTCAACTTCTCCTCATCATGTTCTCCAATCCCTTAACCAGTTTTGTTGCCCTTCTCTGTACTTGCTCCCACACCTCAATCTCAATTCCTGACTAGACTGTTCGAAACACCAAAAAGTAGAACTGAAGGGGTGACATCCACCAGAGTGTCCTGGGAACTTGTACTACACATGTATTTTTGCCTATCATCTTGTCTGCTCCATTGGATATCCATAGCAGTCCTGAAGAGAAAGACTTTGACAAGAAGCTCAACATGAGCAAGCAGTGCACTCCTGCAGTCCACAAGAACAGCTGTGTCCTGGGATGCATCAAGAGAAGTGTGGCCAGCAGAGCAAGAGAGGGGATTCTCACCCTTTACTCCACTCTTGTGGAACTCCATCTTGAATCCTGTGTCCAGTTCTAGTATCCCCAACATAAGAGTGACACAGCACTGTCGGAGCAAGTCCAGAGGAAGCCATAAAGATGATCCAAGAGCTGAGCACCTTTGTTATGAGGATAGACTGAGGAAGCTGGGGCTGTTCAGCCCAGAGCATACTCTGGAAGGACCTTGTAGCTGCCTTCCAATACCTGAAGGGAACTACAGGAAGGCTGCAGAGGGACCTTTCCCAAAGGGGTCTAGCAATATCACAACAGGAAATGGTTTGAAAGTGAAGGAGAGGAGGTTTGGACTAGATCTTGGGAATAAGTTCTTCAGTCCAAGGGGGAAGAGACTCTGGAACAAATTGTCCAAAAAGAATGTGGCTGTGCCATCCCTGGAGGTGCTCAAGGCCAGGCTGGATGAGGCATTGAGCAATCAAGTGTAGTTGAGAGCCTTCACTGCCCATGGCAAGGAGATTGGAGTAGATGATCTCTAAAGGTCCCTTCCAACCTCAGCTGTTTTGTGATTCTATGCCCAAAACTTTCCTACACCCTGCAACAAACTAGAGTCCTTTCATGAAACAGGAAGGTTCATCCACATAGTGTTACCACAAAGGAGATCGATCAAGATTCTT
Source organism: Rhinopomastus cyanomelas (assembly GCA_013400115.1). Lineage (NCBI taxonomy): Eukaryota > Metazoa > Chordata > Aves > Bucerotiformes > Rhinopomastidae > Rhinopomastus > Rhinopomastus cyanomelas. Next base: position 204,195 of record VXBP01003383.1, on the reverse strand, counting down.
GCCAATGCCTGGCAGCAGGTAGAAGTCCTACAAGACACTGGGAAGCAGTGTCTCCACAGTAGAGGAACATGTTGAAAATTTACCATTTAGGTGATTAACCTCGGGCACAGGGAAATTGCTTCCTAACCCCAGACCTGATCACTGGTTTGATCCTGAGCATGTAAGCAATAGATACCACTCAGGTAGGAGTGCCACTGAAAAATTACCGCATCCATCTGTGCCTGGCTGTCTCCATTGCTCAGAGGAAGGTGAAAAAACCCTGCATTATGGATCAAAGATGGAAAAATGCCTTCTAGCCTTTTTTCTAGGCCTCAAAACTAATCACTGGAGCCTTGAAGCATGGGGTTAGTATAATATAAATACAGTACCTATGATCTATATTACAGCACCTTTTACACTCAAGCCTCTATTAACGATCTTGTCACAGGCATTAAGCAAATTAAAGACCTAACAAGTGCATTCAGTCACACAACATTATCAACTCATGGAAAGAACTTCAGAAGCACAACCACAGAAGCAGCGCTGCATCCTGCGTAAGGGACTGGCTGGACGGTCAGACTCATAGCGGTCATCAACAGCTCAATGTCCAAGCGGAGATCAGTTACAAGTGGTGTTCCTCAGAGGTCTGGTTTGGATCCAGCCCTGTTAAACATCTTTGCTAATGACACAGACAGTAGCACTGAGTGCACCCTCAGCAAGTTTGCTGTTGACACTAAGCTGTGTAAGGTGGTCGACACACTGGAGGGAAGGAAGGGCATCCAGAAGGACCTCAACAGGCTAGAGAAGTGGGCCCGTGCAAACTGCATGAGGTTCAACAAGTCCAAGCACAGGGTCCTGCCTCTGGCTTGGGACAATCCCAAGCACGATGCTAGGTAGTGAACGGAGTGAGAACAGTCCTGAGGAGAATAACTTGGGGATGCTGGTAGACAAGAAATTCCACCTGAGCTAGCAATGTGTGATACAGCCCAGAAGATGAGACTTGCTGTCATTCCTTGGCTCATGGTTACCCTGGTCCAACACTTAAGGGTTTTCAGTAGGGAATCAAGCTATGTCAGTTTGCAAGACTCTAGTAGATCTGTTAATCACCCTGATTTTCAGTTGACCTCTCAACCGCTGTTGATAACAGAGGCAGAGGTTTAGTTATTAAGGCTTTATTCGCAGAGGAATATTTTCCTCCCCCTCCTGTTCTAATGCCTGTAAGCGGCCCAGGTGCCAGCATGATGGGCAGTACAGCAGATCTGAAAGAACCAATTAAAGAACGACAAGGAATGGAATAGCTTTGCTTAAATCATGATGAAAAAGCACCTGACACAATAACAGACAATTCTATGGCAGCAAGCGGTGCAGAATCTCTTTTATCAGGTCTGCTTATCCCACACAGTTCACCATCTAGTTTGAAGGGCTTTATACACAAGACTAACTAAAAGTAATATTTACCACAGAGTTATTTTCTCTGTCACTGTAAATCATTGTTTAGTTTTATGCGCTGAAAGGTGAGAATTGTTTTGAGTTGATTATTTTCCGCCATTTAGGTTCCTACAGTAAAGATTTAGATGGAAGAGAACAAAGAGACAAATACAACAAATACAACAGCCCAAATATAGCCAAGAAGGAAAGAAAGAAGGAAGACAGAGAGGGACAGAGCTGTGCCAACAGTTTAGGCGTTTCTGTAGGCATATCACAGGTAATTGGCTGTGGTCTACATGAATCATGCTTCCCAAGCCAAATGTGAGAGCACTTAGCACATGCAGAGGTCAATTATCTTAGCAAAGCCTGCTACAGAGAAAGAGGCTGTGGCAATTAGAACATGCTAGCCATTTTCATATTTTAAATCACTACCCTTCTCAGAAAGCTGTGCACAGTAATTCCTGTCAGGGTATGATACCTCATGGAATAGTCTGTCCTTGGAAGAAAAGAAAAAACCTACTGAAAGTATTATTCCTCCAAGTTTCTTCTGTTATAAGCCCTGGAAATCTGAGACTACTCACATAAAGAAGCCACAGCTTTATTCAGGAGTAGTTTACTTTGCCCACTGTTCAGTACTGTATGTATTCACCATGTCAATGCAGGGAAACGTGGAGATAAACAGTGGCCATGGAAAAAGGCCCTAATTTGCAAACACCTTTGCACTTCTCAGTGTTGTTCAGTCCATTATGGTGTTCCAGGGTACATGTACACAAATAAGGACTCTGTTTTGATTAGAATCATAGAATACTATAATTGTTCATGTTGGAAAAGATCTTCAAGATCATCCAGTCCAACCATTAACCCAACACTGCCAATCCCACCACTAAATCACGTTCTTAAAATCCACAGCTCCACAGCTTTTAAAAACATCCAGGGACAGTGATTCAACCCCTTTGCTAGGCACCCTCTTTCAATGCCAGATGACCCTGCCAATAAGGTACTTTTTCCTCACATATAATAGGACTGAACTTTGAAGTCATTTATCCTCCTGTTCCTTTGAGGAATCTTTGTAGCCCCTATCACAGAACATTAGGGATTGGAAGGGAACTTGAAAGATCATCTAGTCCAATCCCCCCACCACAGCAGGATCACCTAGATCAAGTCACACAGGAAGATACTCAGGCAGGTTTTAAACATCTCCAGACAAGGAGACTTCTGTGCCACAAGGGCACTTTGCTGGCTCATGGTCATCCTGCTGTCCACTAGAACCCCCTTTCTGCTACACCGCTCTCCAACAGGTCAGTCTCCAGCCTATACTGATACCCAGGGTTGTTCTTGCCCAGATGCAAGACTCTACACACGTTAGATCTTCTTGTTATAAACTTACAAATATCAAGTTTAGATCAGATTTAGATTTAGCACTCTTCAGGTCTAGATCAGATTTATTCTGGACAGAAGTAAAGTAAGCAACGCCTGAAAATACTTTCAAAAGCTGGTCCAAGATGTATGTGATGTAAATCAAAAGTCCTTTTCTTATAAGAGTGCATTCACTTAAAGCAACAGAGGCTTGATCCCAACCCCTCAGCAAAGGGCCTTGGCACTGAAAAGTTCACGCGGCGCTGTGGCGAGTGGAAAACAATATGGGGGCCTGACACAAAATATAACTGTGATATAAAGCACGGAAACTGTTGTTGCACAGGAATAAAATGGAAGCTCTCAGTGCTCCATCGAGTAATTGGCTTTCACTTACAGTTGCACAATAAAAGAGCTGTGGTAAAAGAAATACACTGAGCAACACAACGAGCCCCTTTCCCAACTGACACCAATAAACCACAAGTTTTTGTTTGCAATAAAGACTCTCAGCAAGGCTGAGCATGGGATTTATTTAGCTTTCACTTGAGAAGTCTCTTTGCTAGAGAGCTGCTAGTAGGAGCAGGACGTGAATACTCAAAGTCACTAATACAAATCTGAAAACACTTTCTCTTTAGAGAGGAGGAACCTACGAAGCAAACAAACCATCTTCTAGTTAAAAATCAGTCAAGAGGCAGCAGCTCACCGAAAGGTGGTCTGGATTCATTTCAGCAGAACAAGAACAGTGCTCAATGGCCACCTTCCAGTGGAACACTGCTATTCTGCATAATCTTTTGGGTTTGTTTCCTTTGCTGTGTGATCTTCAAGGAATTACTGACCTTTAAGGCATTCCATAACAGCAGCATCCATTATTCTCTACACAACTCCAACAAAATAAAAACAGTAACTGTGTTTGCATTTGCTGCAGCCCATCCTATTCCCTAAAACATTCTGAACTTGTCAGAGCATTTCAGCTTGCACAAAGATTCTTACGAGCACAATCACCTCTGGTTCACAACTATCTCATTCCTTTGCAAAACAGCGCTTCAACAAGTTACTTCAAAAGTCACTCATAGCCCTTTATTTTGTCTTTCTGGAAAGACAACATTATTTTGATTATTCAGTTCTTTTCTAGACGCCACAGATGTTCCACAGAATCCTCTTATCCAGGCATTTTCACGCAGAGTCTCTATACAGATTGCTCGTTCATACAGCTAGCTGGGCCTTTGTGATCATTTGTAAGACTCTTCTATAATTTCCCAGGGGTGCTCAATCACATCTTATAAACAGAGAAGAACATATAAATGAATTAGAAAACACTACGCACTGGTCCAGCTTCCCAGATCCATGCTCCAGCTACTCGCTGGAACATCAGCTAACAAGTGTGCAACCCCTTCACACTTCTGAGAAGATTGAGCAGGCTGGGGTGTCTTTTCCTGGTTCACACAGCTGTAGAAGAAACCATCTCCTACTTCAATGGTTGATGCCATCAGCTGCTTCAGACAAAACAACTCTTCCAGAAATCTAGCAGAGAGGTGAAAAGGGTCACAACTGTTTTCCTCAGCAGAGCTCAATAGTCGTTAAAGGCTAAGGTTTTAATAATTGTTATCTCTGAGAACAATGCAAGACACTAGATTTTTTTTCTCTTCAATTCATCTTCTGCATTTTTAATTTACCTTGCAGTGAGTGAAAATCACCCAGGCAGGACTCAAGGATGTTACCCTGCCCTACAGAGGCAGAGTACATGCAAACAATTTCACTTTGTTTTCATCCTCCGATTTAAAAATAGGTTAAATTAGTCAGCACAGTGCACGGCTCACAGCAGTCTTGTTAGACACCAACAACACTGACTGCAAGGACCTGGATGGAAAAAGCAAATGGAAGGAAATATCTCCTGGAGGGGTAAATGGTTCTGCTGAGGACACAGCAGGACTCTTAACCCTCTTCATATCCTTGGCTTGCTGTTGAAATCCTTGGTAGCACCACACAACAGTATGACAGAGGCTTCAGCGAGAAACCTTATACACAGTTTGGAGTAACCAGCCCATTTGCTCAGCATCACCAGCTCCAGAGAACACACAGCTCTTGCTACTCTCCCTCTCTATGGGGCAGTCAGCCCTGAGGTTTCAGAAACTTCACAGACTGATCTCACTCATTCTGCACGGCTGGCCATTCGTAGCCCTGCCCAGGTTAGAACAGAACTAGCTCTGCTCACAGATTTTACTCTTCGGTTCAGTCTCTTCAAACTAACCACATTTTCTGCAAACACAGCATGTTTGTGCAGACTCTGTCAGCTTCTACAAGTGATGATACTTGAAGTTTAGTTGCTACCAAGAACTGGGAGGGATGAAGGCCTTTGCTTGTAGTTGCTTTTGTGAGAGCTAAGGTCACAGCTAAATCTCGTGTGCCACACTGGGGGTACAGTAAGGAGGAGGCTGCACCTGCAAAGAGGAGCAGGCAAGACAGTGACCCTACACTGACCAACAAGGTAACCATAGAATGGCTTAGGCTGGAAGTGACCTTAAAGGTCACGTAGTTCCAACTCCCTGCCAAGGGCAGGCCAGACCAGCTTGCCTAGAGCCCCATCCAGCCTGGCCTTGAACACATTCTAAGCATGGAGCAACCACAACCTCCCTGGGCAACCTGTCCCAGTGCCTCAGTAACCTCACAGGAAGGAATTTCTTCTCTGAAGAATATGCCATACTGGGTATAAAGCTGAGAGACCACAAGGTGCAGCTCTTTTCTCCTTATCTTACCTCTCCAACAGCAGATGTCTGAGGATTCCATGCATTCCTGAATCCAGTTCCTGACTTCAGTCACTGGGTCCAACCTGGGACTTCCCCAGCATCTGCATCAGCAGAGTGGTTGGATTCTGCACTGGTTTGGCACATATTTCATATCATCATTCTCAGTAAAGCTACTGTGCCTTCCTCTTCCAATCCGTAACTGTCTCTCCTTTATCTTCTTTCTCTTCCCCTTCAGGGAGGAAAAGGGGCTAATAGAGAGCACCTGTCATTAATCTTGTGGCCAGCCCAGCCTCAGCTCATTACACCTGATTACCCCAGAGCAAAGAAGGTATGAATCTTGAGAGAAACACCTTTCTTGAAGGCAGGGAGCTAGTACCTGAGCTTCATGCCTGGAAGAGATCAAGATACAATGAATCCTCAGCTTCCTTCTTGAATTACCTTTCCACCTGTGTACATCAGGGTTCATGTCCCGCTGATTTTGTAAAGAATCAGGGAACTGAGACAAAAGGAAAATATTTGCTTGTACATCCTTTTCCTAGTCTAGGAAGTCATTAGGACTCCCTAGAACACTTCCTAAGAGCCTCAGGGTACGTGGGTGGACATTCAGTAATGCTGAACATGCTCGGTCTAATAATTGCTCTCAAGAGATATTTCTTGCAACTGAAGCTGTATCATGTTCTCAGCTGTTTGTTTTGGGACGGTATGGGAGCTGCTTTTTTTTTGAAGAGTTAGTTGACCACATAGAGGACAATGAAAGCAATTGAGTTTGCTAATTTGAAATGAGTCCTAAAGCCTTTAATATTCCTCACACTATAGCAACACAGAAAGTCATTCCTATTTAATTAGTTAGGCCAAAGTATTTGCAAAACAATTAAGAATGTAATTTAATTTTGGTGTTTGGTAAACATCCAGGGATTCATTCATTCTGAACTTACGACCTACGTGTTGAGTCTACTTTGCGAAGTACCGTTAAACCAGCGAGTCAGAACTCACGATTAACATGCGGGACGTGGCAAACCCAATAAGTGTACATTACAAATCAGAAATATGTGTCATATGCCTATTGTTCAAAACATTTTTATCACTTAAAATACAAACCATGTGACCTAATCAAAACCATGCCAGAAAGGAAGCCCCTCTGAAACACCTCCATGGAACCTGAGGCGTTCAGCTCTTTAAGAAATTACTTCCCATGTTGCCTCCTCATTCCTGGGGAAGGACTAATTCCGTGTGTGGGTTCCAGTAGGATATTGTGCCCACACAAGCAGCTCCTGCTAACGGTGCCCATCAGAGCAGATGCAGGCAGCAGCAGCGTTACGATGAGCTAGTGTCTGTTTATTTGAGGAGGTAACAGGAAAATTCTGATGGTAATTGGCAATTCAGCCTGGACACACAGGTGCAGTGGCAGTCCCTCAGCCACGTCACAGCTATTGTGCATCGTGCCAACATTACTACAAGCAAAAAGCTGTGGAAAAGGATATTATCAGAGCTCCATATTTATTCTTTCAGGGATTAGAAAATGTCAGTGCTAAGATCGCCTGTGCAACCTTTGTTCTCCCCTTCTGCATACGCAGCACGATCGTCGTTACTCACACACTCATATACTTTTCTCCACGTGGGATTTCCCCTGGCATAGCCTCTAAATGGGTGATTATTCAAAGTTTCATTTCATCTTCCTTATTGGTTATTTGAACTTATTTAATGCCCTTCGGAACCTGCAGCGATTATAAAATTATTCATCCTTTCCAACCGCTCATTAGGTTACTCACATCATCATGCTTCGCAGTGCTTCTCAAACGCTGATCTTTACAATGTCAGGAAGGGCAGGATATTATTGAGTCCATCTCAGAGCAGAGGAAAAGAGAGAGTAAGGCCAAAATTATCAAAATTGTCCATTAGTTTTCCGCACCCAACGTGGAGCGTCAATATATTGTGTATTTTACGGTACTTCATACACTCAAATTGTAGTTCCACTCAACTGAGCAAGAGGCTTCTTCTCTGCCTGCAGTTCCCAACCTCATTTGCTTCTCCCCTTCCACCTTCTGCAGTTAATGGGACAGATCACCTAAAGAAGGGGAGAACTCCGAGTACAGTGAAAAATGCAGGTTTTCACTCTCAGCTCCATTTTTACACACGGTGCTGAGGGCAGACTCTACAGGTAAACTAGGTGTGAATACTAAAATCTAAATTGTGCTAAAGACTCTGATCAAAGTTATCCTTCAAAAACAAAGTTTCTGCAGGTTATTGCAGTTAAATCAATCTGAATACTAATAACCATATGATTACAATATATGAGGGGTGACCTCATTAATGTCTATCAATATCTGAAGGGTGGGTGTCAGGAGGATGGAACCAGGCTCTTCTCAGTGTCATCTAGTGACAGAATGAGGGGCAATGGGTGTGAGCTGGAACATAGGAGGTTCCACATCAATATGAGAAGGAACTTCTTCCCAATTAGGGTTGACAGAGCACTGGAACAGGCTGCCCAGGGAGGTTGTGGAGTCTCCCTCACTGGAGATGTTTAAAACACACCTGGATGTGTTCCTGTGTGACTTGGTCTAGGTGACCCTGCTGTGTCAGGGGGATTGGACTAGATGATCTTCCAAGGTCCCTTCCAATCGCTAATGATTCTATGATTCTATGATTGATAACCCATATTTAGGGGTTCTATATGGCCTCAGAGTAGGGTAGTCTCCTACAAAATGTCAAGTCCCTCAACCCAGCCACAGAGAGTCTGCAGCTGTTGACCAAATCATAGAATCATCAAGGCTGGAAAAGACCTTCAAGATCATCAAGTCCAACTGTCTACCCTACAACCCCTAACCACTAAACCTTCTCCTGAAACAACGTCTGTCTGTTTTTTTAACCCCTCCAGGGACGGTGCCTCTAACCCCAACCTGGGCAGCCTGTTCCAAGGCCTCACCACTCTTTCTTCAAAGAAGTTTTTCCTAACTTCTCTTACATCTTTTCCTAAATGAATGTGAGAATTTTTACCAAATGGCTGAAACTGTATTATTTTTCCAAATTATAAACAGATAAAACATTTTTACTTATGAGGTTCTCACAAGAAGCCTCTCTGAAGCACACGCTGGAGCACCTGCATGGATGGCAGATTTTGACAGAAAGGTACTGCATGCATGATCTTACACAGACAAACCCTGAAAGGCAGTCTCTGGAGACTGCAGCAGTTACAGAGGAAGGTGCTCAGGTCTTAGGCACCTGCCCTTCAATGGGAGTCAGCCACTGACTCTGCTTATGGGTCCAGTCCCCTGTTCTCAGATGGTCTGCAGTGCGGTGCTGCACCACTTCTTGCAGATCTCAGTGCCACTGCTGGGATCCCACAGTTCAAGCCCTGAGATTTCCCTAAGCAGGAGCTGCCAGACATCTAACACATATCAAATCCAAGCTAGTTTTCTGTGATACAGCCAGACATCCGTGAGGGACAAGGCTGAAACCACCAAACCCATTTTACATGTGACCTGAGCCAGAATCCAGCTCTCCAGAGGCAAAGGGCTAGTAAATTAACCTACTGTGTCACCTAACCCTTCACTATTGATTAGTAATTATTCTTTTCAAATGAAACAAGGACACAGGACATAAGGTCATCTACAGTACATCCTGAGAAAAGCCAATGTTTCCCTACATCCTTCCATCAATCACTGCTGAGCACTCACTCGAAAGAAAAAAGTTCTCATTGAAATACAATTTTTAAAAGTAATTTAACTCAGTCTCCATAAAGCAGGGAGAGCTCACAGATGTGACCCTGTCCTGAGGTAGGCATGACAGCACAACTATGGCCAACATCTCTTCAAACTCATTAAGCCATAAGATAATTCTGTAAATTTATCAATGAGTAAATTAGTCAGCCAGGGACCAGTGGTCCTAGTGATGCTAGGCTGCATCTCCCAGCTCTTCCGTACTATCGTTTCTCTTTCTCTTTCATCATTTCTCTTCCTTTTGTATCTTCTACACATGATTAACTGCTAATTAATTGATTGAAAAACATCCTGCTCATACAATGCACTGACAATTCTTTCACTACCTTTAAAAAAACTCACAGTCTGCCTTCTTCTGAACTACAAATGTTGCAGATAAAATAATTGTTCAGAAAAGAACTCATTAGGAAATATTTTTAGATGTTAGGAGAAATCTCTTCACTGACAGAGTGGTCAGGGACTGCAACAGGCTGCCCAGAGAGGTGGTGGAGTCGCTATCCCTGGAGTGTTCAAAAAGCAGGTAGATGTGGTCCTACGGGACATGGTTTAGTGGGCAGGGTGGGGTTGGGTTGACAGTTGGACTGGATAATCTCGTAGGTCTCTTCTAATCCTTATGATTCTATGAATTCTATCTATATTCTTTAAAAGACAGTGCTTATAATCTTTGAGTGAACTAGCAGCCCTATACCAGTGCCCCCTATGATAACCAGTGCCATATTCCTCAAAACCTCATATAATTAGCAAATAGAACAGGTGGAACCATCGTCTGAGACCCAAATGTCCAAAAATTCCTACTGAATCTGAATCTAAACTAAGAACCACAGTTTGAGTTTGAGACTTGGAATGGGTTAGATTTAACCTGAGATCCCAAGTCACAGCTGTACTTTCAGACACTACAAATCTGTTTTCATTTCAACCCATCATAAATCCAAGCTTTTGTGCAGACATATAAAGGGAATGCAAGTACAAATTGTGAGCAGGCTGAAACATCAAGGTCATTTTGATGTGGTAATGGCAGATGCAGTTTAGGGGTGAACTCTGTAGAGTAGGGTTAACAGTTGGCCTTGATCATAGAATCATAGAATCATGGAATCATTAGGGATTGGAAGGGACCTCGAAAGATCATCTAGTCCAATCCCCCTGACACAGCAGGATCACCTAAACCAAGTCACACAGGAACCTGTCCAGTTGGGTCTTGAATATCTCCAGTGAGGGAGACTCCACAACCCCCGTGGGCAGCCTGTTCCAGTGCTCCGTCACCCTCACCGTGAAGAAGTTCCTTCTCAGGTTGATGTGGAACCTCCTATGTTCCAGCTTACAACCATTGCCCCTCGTCCTATCACTACATGACACTGAGAACAGCCCAGTGCCATCCTCCTGACACCCACCCCTCAAATATTTATAGACATGAATGAGGTCACCCCTCAGTCTCCTCTTCTCCAAGCTAAAGAGACCCAGCTCCCTCAACCTCTCCTCAGAAGGGAGGTGCTCCACCTCTTTTATCATCTTTGTTGCCCTACACTGAACTCTCTCCAGCAGCTCCACATCCCTCTTGTACTGAGGGAATGATTCTATGATCGTAGTCTTTACCATATTCGTTCTACAACACAGTTGACTGCTAGCTCCCATCAGCAATTACTTCAGCAAAATAAGAATGGGAGTCAGTCATAAGCAATCACACAGTTTCCCCAACATATCGAAGGGGGCCGCTTCAGTTCATGCTAAAATATATGATTAGTTTTCAATTTCCTGTTGATTTCGGAGGGCACGTGACAGTCTAATTCCTAAATTATATGATTGTGCATGGAGCATGGGAAATGCACTGAGCAGTGTTCTCATTCCTTTAATGCTGCAAGTGTACTGGAGCAATTATAGCACACAGACCCAACGTGGATGTGGATTAGATCTTGTCAAGCAGTATATTTCTAAGGTAGAGAAACCTGTTCACCCTCTCATAGAATATACAGAATCACAGTGTGTTAGGGGTTGGAAGGGACCTCTAGAGATCATCTAGTCCAACCCCCCTGCCAGAGCAGGCTCACCTAGGTCAGGCCACAGAGGGCTGCATCCAGGTGGGTTTTGAGAGTCTCTAGAGGAGACTGCACAGCCTCTCTGGACAGCCCGTGGCAGGGCTCTGTCACCCTCATGGTAAAGTTGCTTCTCCTCATGTTGAGGTGGAACCTTCTATGTTCAAGCTTATACCAGTCTTTCCTTGTGCTATTACTGTGCACATCAGAAGAGACTGACCCCCTTCACTTGACACCCACCCCTCAGATATTTATAGACATGAGTAAGATCCCTGTTGGACTACACTTCTGCAGACTAAACAGCCACATGATCTCCAGAGGTCCCTTCCAGCCCCCAACCTTATGTGATTCTGTGATTCCCTCGTAGTTTTCACATTGTCACAGTTGAATAGATTGTGTGATTTCCTTAAATAATGTTGTGCTTAGAAATGTAAACTTCGTCATGTCATTTCTTATGGAAAATGCTCAGGCCATGATTTTTCATGTGCTGAAGCTAAACTTTCAAATGCTTTTCCCAGCTTGATGTGTGACCTCCTTCCTCTGGCATTTGTTCAGCATATGTTGGAAAAAGACTTTCGGTTTCTCTGCTCGCTGAAGTTGGACCAATCCTAACAGTCTTCTCAGGCCAAAATGTTTGTGGAGTTTTGTCATCGAATGCATCAAAGATAGGCAGTTGATTTGCACTTCCCCTGCCAAGGCGTGGTGACTCCTGTTTTTCTGGTGATAAGATAAATTAATTACAGATATTAGAAATTAATAGTACACTAGAATTACTAATTACACATATTAGAAATTAATAACACACATTTCCAAAACTTTCTTGGAGAAGTGAACAAATTTCGGCACTGTGATCTGAGGGAGATAGAAATTCAAAGAGCATAAGAACCAGTTTCTTCAAACACTCCTCCTAATATTTTCCATGCACTTCCTACCATTTTTACATTTCTTTAAAACTGACATTAGATATTTATGTTTCGTCACAGTGCTAAGCAAGCTTTGAGAGCAAACCCACGACACTGTGCAAAGGGACTGATACTGAAAAATGGGTTAACAGGCAGAAAAAGTCTTGGCAGTGGATGAAACCGGAGACTTGCGATTTGTTGTTCTGAAAGGAGCGAACACAATGAATTTGATTGTGACTCCCTACAATTCCTAATGAACAGGAATAACTGTGTCCTGGTTCTGAGGTTAAAGGCAGAACCCTCACTGGCCAGGCTCTTTTTAATAGGAGAATTTTAAAGAGAGAGAAATTGACTGTGCTCCTTGATCTGGAATAAAATGGAATAAATACTGGAATAAAATGCTATGACTTTAATGGGGGAAAGTCAGAGGGATAATGAGAGGAAAGAAGGTACAAGAGGGGTAAATACACATAATGTGTATAAAATAAAAGTAATGTTCAGAAAACCAATACAATCGAAGCTGGAGCCCAGAGGGCACTCAGCCAGCAGTGGCAAAGGAGTGCCAGGAGAGACGGGGAGCACCAGCACGGCGGGAATGAAGGGGCACAGCAGCGGATCAGCTGGGGCCAACAGGAATGTTGCAGTCCCGGAGCAGAGCTCAGAGGAGAACCTAAGCCAAAACAGAGTCAGGGCACTCGGGCAGCCAAGGCTTCAAAGGTAAATGCAGACCTGAAATGGAAATGTGCAAACCACATCAGAATGGCACCTGGCCTCCCACTCTTCACTACTTCTTCTGTCCAGAACCCCCTTCACCCTCTGGTCTTGCGCACGGTGTCTATGTTCCCTTAAAACCATCCACCCAGCAACCTCCTCATTTGCCTGTTGTTTTGTTGCTAAATTGCTCCAGAGGAACAATGGGATAGGAAATATCTAAAATGTGCTAACCTAACACAAACTGTCACCAATAAGGAAAAGAACAATTACTTTTATCTGAGAGTTTAAGCAGATAGTGGATAGGAAGAGCAAACTGAAAGTAGACAGTTGCTGTAAACTGACGCCAAGTCACCAGCAGCAAAACTTGGAGACCTTCTGAAGCAAACAGATGTTCTAGAATTGTAAATCAAATACATTTCATTAATGCTAAAGGCCTCAGGAAAATAAAGAGCTTGCTAGAGTTGGATTACAAATAATTTACTACACAGAGTCACAGAATCACAGAACATTAGGGATTGGAAGGGACCTTGAAAGATCATCCAGTACAATCCCACTGCTACAGCAGAATCACCTAGATCCAGTCGCACAGGAACATATCCAGGTGGGTTTTAAACTTCTCCAGAGAAGGAAATTACAGTCTCCTTGGGCAGCCCCTTCCAGTGCTCTGTCACCCTCACTGGGAAGAAGTTCCTTCTCAGATTGATGTGGAACCTCCTATGTTCCAGCTTACAACTGTTGCCCCTCATCCTATCACTAGATGACACTGGGAAGAGCCTGGCTCCATCCTCCTGACATCCACCCTCAACATATTTATAAACATTAATGAGGTGACCCCTCACTCTCCTTTTCTCTAAGCTAAAGAGACCCAGCTGCCTCAGCCTCTCCTCATAAGGGAGATGTTCCACTCCCTTTTTACTTCTAGAAAAAGGAATTTTGTAGACAGCAGATTCACAGAACCAAATACAGCCCTGTAGTGCCCTATTTTCTAAATTTTATTTTGAAACCAAATCCCAACATTGTTAATGTAAATGGTTGAGTCTGTAAAATGATGCTTTCTCAGAATTCTGATTGATTCTGATTAAATTATGCATGTCTGAACCAGATTCATAATGGCTCTAACACTAACAAGTAACATCATACAAGGGACCACAGTCATGTCAAAGCAGCCGCCTCACTCTGCGAAGGACAAACCAGGTGTTTTTGTAACACACAAGTGAAGCGAACGCTCTGCCGTTCACATCTCCACGCGTGTCAAAGGGAAGGGTTCTGTTTTCCTCTCTGGCACTTAGGTTTTCTATATATCAGCTGCCAGGAAAGGACATTGTTCTGGAAGGTTTAGCGAAAAAGGATAAAAATGTGGCCACAGAAGTAGCCTTAAAGTAGCAATAAGGATCTGAAGTCAAGCCACACGAGCAATGAAATTCAAGAGCAAGTCAATTCTGATTGACACGTGTTGTTTAATGCATGCTCACTTCTGCTTGCTACACACACAGGAAGTTATTAAAACCACTTAACAATGCCTTCTGCATGATGACATCCAGATCAAGGAGCACAGTCAATTAAAACAAGGGTTAGATAAATTCAAAAGCGACGGGAGCTAATTCAGGACAGACGTGTAATTAGAAGTTCAAGTGACTGTGTAAACCTTGGCGGTTCACTTGTTGGAGTGTCAGCCTCATGGCAACAACCTGAAGGAACCCCACAAAGGACCATCTTTTTCTCACCTGGCTGACAGCAGTGTGTCCTCCAAATTCAAACCAGACTTCTGCAGTGAGGTGATTATCTGTGTAGGAACAGCAGTCACTGCTGATCCTGTAAAGTCACTGGGAGATGCAAGTGATTAAAACTTTGGTGAAGGCATTAAGAAAGTAAGAGTTTAAATCCTGAAAATGTTGCCTATGGATATCAGCATCTGGTCTGATACTTTATATAAAAATAGATTTTTTTTTTTTAGTAGGGATATTCGTGATGTTTAAAGGATAGAAAAGAGTTAAAACAATCCTGAAATTTGGAGCTTATGATTTGGAAACCCCTTCAATAAGAGTCCTGCTCCGGCAGGGGGGTTGGACTCGATGATCTCTTGGGTCCCTTCCAACCCTATGATCCTATGATCATAGAATCATAAAGGATTGGAAGGGACCTCGAAAGATCTTCTAGTCCAAGCCCCCTGCCACAGCAGGCTCACCTGACTGGAGAAGCCACGAATCAGAGTCACTCGGGGTAGGAAGGAACCATCATCCAGTTCCAACTCCCCCAGCAAGGGCAGGGACACCCCACCCTAGACCAGGCTGGCCAGAGCCTGGCCTTAAACACCTCCAGGGACGGGGCCCCAACCACCTCCCTGGGCAACTCATTCCAGTTTTCTGGAAAAGGGAGGGAGGGAACAGTAAGCCACAGGTTTCTGGTACTTTCCCTGTTTTGCAGGAGGAAGTGCTCATTAAAACACACTTAAAACGATGCTGCAAGGGAAGCAGACCGAGTGCACGTTGGTGACGTCTGCAAGCCAGAGCTGGGTTCTGCAACGCGAGCACATCCGCCACCTCCAGCAGGCAGATGTGATGTGATCTAGTAAACATTTAGTGCTGTGAGATGCAGAGCTGTTTGCACAGAGTGCACAGACTGACCAACAGCTCTTTGCTTGGAAGCCAACCAGCCATGTCCAGGTAGCACCAGGCTCCAGGGAACACACTGATCTACCAGATTAGACCCCAGCTGGGATTGGGAGAGCTCTGTCTGCCCATATAGAGGTAGCAACCAAGACATGAAACACAGATTCTTCTCCATATTTTGATATCAAAACTTTCAGTAACTTTAATAAAAGATCATCACCTCTCACTGTCTTCTCCATCTCATCCTTTCTTGAATTTTACTGCTTAGATTTTTTCAGCAGCTCTTTTATTACAGCTGCTAACACTGCAATTGTCTGATCCTTCGAGGTCCCTTCTAATCCCTAATGGTTCTATGATGCTAGGATTCTGTGATATTAATTTCTGCATTTAGGCTTAACAGGAAGAGAAAAACAGCTTCTGGAATCAATGGTAGGAAAATGCTCCAACACTTCTCCTGGCACAATCCATCTAATGGTATGGAATCCTTTACCACTAATTGCTACTCAGCCTCACACGAGCTTTGTCCTCGAGTAAGACACAGCAGCGGCAGAACTTACGCCCAAGGTCATTTCTGAAGTGTCTGCCAAACCAAGAAGCAAGCACACCTGATTGCCAGTTTTTACTTCAGCTGTATAACGATTATTTCCCTGAGACCCAATATCTCTTTATGCATATGTCCTTAGTAATAAAAAGCAGGGAGAAGAAATAGCTCAGATAGATACGATGCAGTCTCTAAGCAGAACTCTCTAAACAATATGTCTTTCAAATTTTTCCATGAGGCATCGACATCTCTTTAAGGACTTTATCATTGTTACTGACACATAATCATTCCTTGCAGGTGGAAAACATTGTGCTGAGAGATAATTGGGATAGTTATTGGATATGACTCCTCACTGGTTTTAAGGCAGTGTTAAGGCATGATTGCATTCTGCTCAAAGAAAAGAATGAATATTCTTTGTGTTTGTGTCAGAGTGAATGATTTATGGGTGCTGTAAGTACTGCATTAGATTATAAGGCCCAGCATTGTTCGATAGGATGCAACACAGACTTCAAAATGCTTGCCCCTGTAGAGAGGAAAACCTCTCTTTTTTAGCTTTTTGAGGCACATTTGCTATTGGTTTCTCTGGCTGAGGTAATTTTCTTCAGCCTACGTGGAGGAAGCTGTCATTTCAGGGTAACATACTCATTGTAAAGGAACAAATGTTTCTGAAAGCGCTTCTTAAACAATACACAAAACTAAATAAATAGTGATCTTATTAATTAACAAATTCTATCTGCACATGAGCACTTTGCTCACACATTTCTGAACAACAAATTAGTGTCTTGAATCCTGCTTGTGCTGGGCAGCCTAAGTGACAGAGAAAACCGTTGTCACAGAATCACTGAGGCTAGAAAAGACCTCTGAGATCATCAAGTCGAGCCAACAGTACAGTTCTGTGACAGAGCTCATGTTTTGTCTTTAATTCAAAATCCACATCACCCAAAACTCATCAGAGTCTGCAATTCTTTGCCTTAACTTCAGAGTTTTGGATCGAGTTCAATATGACTCCTGTTGTTAGGGCTCGTTGCTTCATTTTAGCAAAATAAAACTGTTGAATTTCCCTTTTTTGAGGAAGGAATTTTACAAGACCAAATGTCAGTCGTGTCCATTTTTCTATCAGAGGTTTCTTTGTGGGATATTTGCCGGTAGAATGGCTAAGGTGCGGTGTATTTTTAGGATCTCACTCAGTGGAAAGGGATGTTTTAGGAATTAACAGTCCCAAAATTTGCACCTCGTGCCCTGGAAGGTTCTGATGAGGGAGGAAGAACAAAGTAAAGAAACTAGACATAGTTTTATTGCCAAGAGAGACCTTTGGCTATTGTTCTGCGCTGCCTTCATGGGACGTGGTGTCACTGTGTGCAACACCACAGGCATTTCCAGCCATTGTTTCACACACGGAATTCACGTGGAAGTCAACGGCCCTGTTGCATGACACTCTGTGGCAGGATACGGTTGCAAAGGCAGTGAATTCTAGCCCAATGAAACAAGTCAGCGGTCTATGAAGTCATCACGAAGCCAGGTGAACCACTAAAACACTGACACTTAATTGGTGTTGAAAATACTAGAAGAACATTCAGATATAAGAGACTGTAAGTCCTCCACTGCTGTTACTCCACAAGCTTTGAAATTCAAGCAAACCCTTTGTAACCTTCTCGGTCTTCCAGACATCTCCTCCCACCTGCAGTTCAAGAGCTGAAGACGGGAAAGCACAGGAGAAAAAAAGCTTCTCTGATGCCAGAACTCCAACTCCACCTTCCGCAGAACAAACCAAAGCTGGCTGCAAAGAGTTCATTCCATATCTGCTCCATTCAACAGATGTCTGGCAAAACCATCCACATGGATCTTCGGAAGATTTAAGAGTCACTGGGTTTTTACTCTTTTTTAATGCTGAGGCTCTTCTCAGTGTCATCTAGTGATAGGATGAGGGACAATGGGTGTGAGCTGGAACATAGGAGGTTCCACATCAATATGGGAAGGAACTTCCTCACAGTGAGGGTGACAGAGCACTGGAACAGGCTGCCCTGTGGGGTTGTTGAGTCTCCTTCACTGGAGACGCTTAAAACCCACCTATCTGTGTTCCTGTGTGACTTGGCCTAGGTGATCCTGCTGTGGCAGGGGGATTGGACTAGATGACCTTTCGAGGTCCCTTCCAAACCCTAATGATTCTATGATTACTGTCTCCCAAAGTCTGGTTTAATGGTAGCAGTTACTTAATTACTGTCTCAGCCTAATTCTCAAGTCATTTGCATCTGTCCATTTGAAATTAGAGTGTTGTCCACCAAGCAGAATCATAGAATCATCGAGGTTGGAAAAAATCTTAAAGATCATCAAGTCCAACATTCTGCCCTGCAACCCCTAACCACTAAACTACCTCCTAAAACATCTTGCCTACCCATTTATTTGAAACCCTCCAGGGACAATGTCTTCACCTCTTCCCTGGACAGCCTGTTCCAAGACCTCACCACTCTTTCTGGGAAGAAATATGTCCTGATATCCAATGTGAACCTCCCCTGATGCAAGTTTCCTCTTGCCCTATCTTTAGTCAACAAGGAGAAGAGGCAAATATTCAGGGCTCTTAATGTGAGCCCATAACCACAAGATTCAAAGCAGCAAGAAAGAAATAACTCCAGAATAAAAATTCTGACACTGGGGGAAAATTCAATCAGCTGCACTGGAGGCTGTTGGGAATATTGCAGGTCGGAGCCACTAAGTGTCCCCCAAAACCAGAAGAGCTTAAGCATGGTGTTCTTAAGACCCCACAGTTTCATGGGTATGATTTCTTCAAACATTCAACCTTGGGGGTATTTCAATTTTTCACGACTGAACAATAGCTAAGGTGATTTTTTAAAGGAAATGATGATGGAAAAGGTTTTGTCGGTTTTATGAGGAATGAAAGAATGAAGGATCTAGACTCGTCGTAAAAAAAGATAGATGGTAGCATGGCTTCTGCAAAAATGTCTGCTTCTGAGATGTGAAATTTAGCGTGGGTCTCTTGTGCTTAGTTCCAGGGTAGAAAAGAGATTGAGTGATAATAAACAAGAGAAAAAACAATCCTTCTGCATGCTTGGTAGACGAGTAGCCTGAGGAAGAGTGTTTGTGATACTATCCCATGACGGGGAATAATGCTCTTCAGTCTCTGGAAAGTGGAGAGCTGGTTGTACTGGTTCTCAGCAAGTCCAGATCTTGTTCCTGCTTCTGTCACTGGCCTCATGAGTGACACTGAGAAAAATCACTTTCCTCTACTTTGTCTCAGCTTCCACGTCTTTGAAATCAGGAACACATACATTTTTAATTTGTTTTCTTTTTACATCTCTGAGACCTCTCAATGAAGGATTCAGAAGAGAGCTAGACCGTGCCATTATAACGAATAGCCTAGTCTAGCACGGGAATTAAACACAAACTATGGCTATGGTGTTTTTAAATACATTTTCTCCTCCAGTACTCAGTCTGGCACAAAACTGTTGTGTATAAAAGGAGCAGAGGAATAGAGACAGTATCATGTGCCTCAGATTTAGCAAGTTCAGTTTAGGTGTCCTTTTTTCCCCTCATGTTTCCTTCAGTGAGAATACACTCACTTCAGAGAGGGATGGAAATGCTGAAAAACGAAAGCAAACATAAGTCAAGTTTTTCAAATACTAGGTGGTTTCACTCAACGCTGCTCCACTTAGGAATGCGCCTGCACGCGCGTGTGGATGTGTGTTCCACGTGCTTTATCCAGGCACACGTGCAAAGCGTTTACACGGGCACACGGGCAAGCACATTTACGGGCACGCACGTGTGTCTGTGTGCTCTAATTCACGTTGCGTTCTGTAAAGCACTTAGGAGAAATGAAAAAGAAGAAATTCTGATCCCTCAGCCATGTTAATTGACAATATCTCATTAAGTTGGAGGATTAGTTTTATTCCAAGTGCGCGTCATAAGAGAAGTCAAAACTTTACTCAGAGCCAAGGGCAACAGCAAAGTTGCCTTTTTCAAGAAAAATGGCTGTACAAAACCTGTAAAGTTTATGGAATCTCTGTGATTTGTATTGCTTTACAAGATCTGACAGAGGAGTATTGTTTCCAGAAGGGAACCTCTTAATGTGTTTCCCAGAATTCTTAAAATACTGTCTGTAGGCAGTAGTTACAGCCTAAGGATCACCTGCATCCTGCTGGAATAGAATTAGGTAGCCCTGCATGCAGATGTTCTCTTTTTTTTCCAATAGATTTTTTAGAAACATAGAATCACAGAATCGTTAGGGTTGGAAGACACCTCCAAAATCATCCAGTCTTGCCATCAACCCAACCCCACCATGTTCCTCAGGGCCACATCTACTCATTTTTTTAACACCTCCAGGGACAGTGCCTTCACCACCTCGGCAGGCAGCCTGCTCCAAGGCCTCACAACTCTTTCTGTGAAAAGGTTTTTCCTCATATCAAATCTGAACCTCCCCTGGTGCAACTGGACCCTATTTCCTCTTGTTCTATCACTAGTGACTTGGGAGAAGAGACCGACCCCTTCATTTCAGTAAATGCCTCACAGGTAGCTTTTAAAGGAGATCTGTTCTAAGAAACAAAAACTAACTTGATCCAGAAGTCTCTTCTCAAGCAAAGTACCCTGATCCGTAGCACAGCTTCATATTTCTTCATGTTTCCATGGACGGAAAGCTCACGGGACGACTGATTCAAACGCCTGCTCCCCAGCACTGGCCATGTGCAACCAATTGATTGTCAACTATGCCTAATTATTTCCTTTAGTCCTAATCTGTGACCTATAGATCAACTATCATTGCTGCCACCCAGACTTCTCAATAACATTAAAACAAAGCAAAACAAAGAGCCTTCAAATATTGACTCAGTAATCTATCTTCCTTCCTCAAGGAAAACTCGCCTGCCATAAAATTCCAATCAGTCGCACACGCAGAGTTATGAGAACATGGGTCTCAAAACTTGGTTCAAAAGCCTGATTACACTAAGTGTAGATCAACATCTAATTCCTTCTTCCTTTCTATTTTTAAATCATGTTTTCAACAAACACTGAAGGGATAATAAGTAGTTTAGATCGGGTTTTTTTGGCACCAAAGGGTTCGTGGAGGATTTCCTGGTTTTAATGGCTCTGTACTCTTTATTGCCCCTTTAAAATGCTAATAAAAGTGATGAAAAGGCATGAAAAATCATCACTGATTGCGTAGGAATTCACTTAAAATATGATCTTTCCTTTGCTCGGCTATCGTCCGCGGTGGTGTTTCCTTACAGAAATGGTAAAGGGCTAAGAGTTCTTAATAAAAAACACATGCTTTGCTCTATTCCACCACCACACTTGGATGTACTCCCCTGTGGAAAGCTACACCAGGTTAACCACTGCAGGGCAGCCTTACAGTAAATCAGATCTGCTTCTAAAAACACTTTCCCAGCAGACCAGGTTTAACACAGTGTTTCTGAGAACATCTCTGTGAGGTTGTCTTTCCTGTTTGATAGTCTTGTTCTTCATCATTGGGTGCAACCTTGGCCAGTAAAGGCAGGAGCAGAAGACACCGTTTTGAGACCCTAATGATCGGAAGGCAAGAATCAGTCGGAAATTAAAGACAAAGAGTGTGTGCATGTTGAGTTCAGCAGATATTTCTGTCTCTGGCCATAGAAAATTATTCTTCCCACTCAACAGAAGGGAAAATGGAAGGTTCTCCTTGAAGCATGCAAAAGGCAGATTCACGCTGACCCAAATACGGCCGCAGCACTGGGAAGGTTTTATCCACCTTCATGGCCAGGACTGGAGAACAACGAACTCTCTAGATTAAATTCAAAATGGATATTTTTAAAGGGTTTTTTATTTATGTTGTGAAAGTTTATGCTAATTTGAAAAATATAACCCCACACTTAAAATGGAAATTACACGGGCTCAGCAGCATCTCTTAGAAGGAAAAAAACCCATTCAAGCCAGGTCTTTCTATTCACAAATTGTACGTTGGGGTCTGGTGGTGATAATCGATTGCACATAAAACTACTTTCCTTCGTTGTTCAGGAGTGGTGACATAGCCCTGCACATTAAGGGTGGGCAAAGGGGGAGGAAAAACTCTTAATTCAATGACAGAAAGAAAGGGCCCAGAACAAGCATTTGACCTTGCTCTGAAGGAAAAAAAACCCCACACAGTAGGTGATAAATTAATTTAATTCTTTTAATTGCTCCTGGTGAAATAAGAGCATCAGATCCGCCGGTTTTCTGATGAAGCTGCTTTCCAGACAGGTTGGAAGAACATAATACCTGGCAATACCCTCCCCTATTGTCCATCATGGCAGTAGCTTCAAAAGCACACCGGGAGGGCTTTTCTTCGCGGAGGTGGAAGGTACAAGGAGGGTTATCAGCATAGGAAGAGGCTCATTTTCTTTGTAATTTCTTTCTCAGGCTGTAAGAGGTTAAGATGGCTAAGCAGTTTTCCTTCACTCCGTATCGTGGCTCATTCCTACAAGCAATAAAACGAAGGAATTACTTGTAAGGGCAGAAATGTCATTATTTTTGCACTCGTCCTGACCCCGGTGTCTGCAAATACAAAATGCTGGAATCCGTAGAGCAGGTGACATTTTAAAAAAGGGCCCAGGGAAGTCTAATAGTGTAAAGGCTAAACGTACTTAGGAGGTTGAGGGACAGAAATAGAGAGATATCTCTGCTTCTGACCTGGGCCTAACAAGATTGGCCACATAATTCATTTCAATGACTTCTTGTCTGTGCAGTTTACCTCTGGGTTTAGACAGAAACATTTCTCTTTAGCATAATGGATCACAGTGTCAAGCTGGCTACCTTCAGCCTCCAAACGGGGTTAATTTTAGCCTGATCCTCGTGTTGAGCACACAAGGAATACATATGACTCACCAGCCTTTGCCAAAAGCACAAGATACATTCCCAAATCTCAGAGGCTATCTGCCATCATAAAAGATACGGCTGCCTTGTGCTCGTTGAGCTGAGCTGCCTTCTAGGTGCGTAGCAGCCCACTGAAGCTCCACAAGAAGGCATCTAAAATTTCTAACAGTTCTGCTAGCCTGTTCTTTCTGTTGTTGTTGTTTTACATTTTTTTCTGAAGAGCCTCACTATATACCTCGTCACCAACATTAAGTGCTTAATTCTATTTCCACAGGGATAACGTGTTTGTTCTAGTGTGTTAGCCAGTATTTATCCTGCAGGCTCCCAGCTGAGCTACAGACTGGAGGACTGGGCTCTGGAGCAGGTGCAAAATTGGAGTTAATGAAACGGTGAGCAAA
The DNA here is from genome assembly GCA_013400115.1 of Rhinopomastus cyanomelas. Classification (NCBI taxonomy): domain Eukaryota; kingdom Metazoa; phylum Chordata; class Aves; order Bucerotiformes; family Rhinopomastidae; genus Rhinopomastus; species Rhinopomastus cyanomelas. The sequence continues at coordinate 180,953 of VXBP01003383.1, read as the reverse complement.
TGTTCTTTCCATTTCTCCTGATTTGAAGGCAGAAACATGAGTGACATAGAATCACAGGGATTGGAAGGGACCTGAAAAGATCATCCAGTCCAATCCCCCTGCCACAGCAGGGTCACCTAGACCAAGTCACACAGGAACACATCCAGGTGGGTCTTAAACATCTCCAGAGAAGGAGACTCCACAACCACCCTGAGCAGCCTGTTCCAGTGCTCTGTCACCCTCACTGGGAAAAAGTTATGTGAAGCCTCCTATGCTCCAGCTCACGACAATTGCCGCTGTGAGATGTCCAGTAAGGTTGCCCATTGGGCCAGTGCAAACACACTGCTTGAAAGCATTTACCATTTTGAATCCAAAAGTCTAAGAGCAGAATTTATAGAATCAGGAGAGCTGCCTTTTCTGTTTTTGCCATGTTGTCAGGTCACAGGCTGGGCTTGATTGTCTCAGAGGTCTTTTCCAGCCTCAAGAATTCTGTGGTTCTGTGAAACAGCAGGGCAAACAGCAAAAATATTTTCAAGCCATCCCTAAAAGAAAATATAAACTGGTTTAATTCATTAGGCCAATGAACTCTCTGGGGTATCTGCAAATGCCATGGTCTAGGGGTTAAGGAGATGTTGGGATGAGGGCTGGACTTGATGATCCTGGAGGTCCTTTCCAGCCATGATGATTCTATGATGACTCTGTGTACTTTCAGAAAAAAGCACGGAGCTTCTCTATGCTTCCCTCGGCCTGTTTTTGTATCATCAGCAAAGAATAATGTCCTGCTCCTTCACTCAGATTTCCAACTCTCTTGTGCATCCAGTCTGCCTAGAAAGGTGTCAGCCTGAATACTTTATTCAGGGGGCAGAACAGTCTTAGTCAGGCGCCTGCTTTGGGTGCTTCCTACCACCTAGGTTGTATCTTTAACATCGTTTTTTGACTTAAGGCTAAAATCCCTGCTCCACCGCGGGCCACAAAAACCAGCTCACACCAGGGTGAGCCTTTCACTCCATGAGCCTGTAGCACACTTTGCCGTGGCAAAACAGAGGCAAACCCAACGAGTAGATATCTCAGGCAAGTTGGCATCATTTCTTAATCATAACCTTTTTAACTGCCACAGGAGCAGCCGGTGGTGCAGCAGGAAAGACACTTGCAGTTCCCTGTGAACATGATCCTGCATCATGTGTGACAAGTTCTGCTGCTTCCCCAAAGCATAATGATTCACCCAATTTAGCCAGGAGCTCTATCAAAAAGCTCCAATCACAAACAGTTTTCATCATTAACTGCTATTTTTGCAGACCAGAAGGCCAACCACAAAATCATAGAATCATAGAATCATAGAAGCATTATGGATTGGAAGGGACCTCCAAAGATCATCCAGTCCAATCCCCCTGCCACAGCAGGATCACCTAGACCAAGTCACACAGTCAGTCTGGGTTAGAGGAGACCACAGGATCATCCAGTTCCAACTCCCCTGCCATGGGCAGGGACACCCCACCCTAGATCAGGCTGGCCAGAGCCTCATCCAGCTCAGCCTTTAAGGATGGGGTGGGCTGCATCAGAAACAGTCTGGCCAGCAGATCAAGAGAGGTGATTCTGCCTTTCTACTTCAGGAGAAAGTTATTTAATCTGAGGGTGGTGGATCCCTGGAACAGGTAGCCTTGAGAGGTGGTGGAGACCCCATTCCTAGAGACACTCATGGTCAAGCTTGAATGGACTCCGGGCAATCTGGTCTGGTGAGTGATGCCCCTACTTGCTGCAGCGGTGGTTGGACTAGATAACCTTTGGAGGTCACTTCCAACCCACACATGATTCTATGATTCTATTTATCTTGCCCTCCTTGCATGCTTCTTCTCTCTCTTTTGCCCATGCCCATCTCCTCAGCAGAGAAACCAGGCAGAACATCACTGGGGCTGCTGCAGTTTTGGCAACACGCTAACGTAGCAATGCTTTTCTTGTCTTTCCTACCTCAGAGAACATCAAAGTGTATCTCTTCTTTACTAGCATCACTAGGACCACTGTTTAGGCAACGCATGGCCATTGCTTGCTCTCAAAGCCAGGTCCCACCAAGGGCAGCACCAGCTTTTTTCCACTGAACTCCTCTGTGCCAGCTGCAATGGGAGAGGATGTCACTGCACTGATAATTTCCTTTTCAGAAACCCAAGCCAACTCCTCAGAGATGCAGAGAGCCTCCTGTTACAAACTGGCATCATTCCATTAAATTTATGCTGAGTTACACCATTTGCAGCTCAGCTCTCTTGAGGATTTGGATTACGAAACAGATTTTATTTTCAATACCCCACATAGATTCAAACCACACAATATTCTCAACCTCCTCAGATGCATGTTCAGTAATTCCTGGAAACGTTTTGTAGGGTTTTCCCTCTGTTCTGCACTGGTGAGACCACATCTGGAGTACTGGGTCCAGTTCTGGGCTCCTCAGTTCAAGAGGGATGTGGAGCTGTTGGAGAGAGCCCAGTGTAGAGCAACAAGGATGATGAAGGAGGTGGGGCACCTCCCTTATGAAGAGAGGCTGAGGGAGCTGGGTGTCTTTAGCTTGGAGAAGATGAGACTGAGGGGTGACCTCATTAATGTCTATAAATATGTGAAGGGTGGGTGTCAGGAGGATGGAGCCAGGCTCTTCTCATTGTCATCTAGTGATAGGACAAGGGGCAGTGGGTCTAAGCTGGAACATAGGAGGTTCCATATAAATATGAGAAGGAGCTTCTTCACAGTGAGGGTGACAGAGCACTGGAACAGGCTGCCCAGGGAGGTTGTGGAGTCTCCTTCACTGGAGACGTTTAAGACCCACCTGGATGTGTTCCTGTGTGACTTGGTCTAGGTGATCCTGCTGTGTCAGGGAGCTTGGACTAGATGACCTTTGGAGGTCCCTTTCAATCCCTAATGATTCTATGATTCTATGATACATTCACTAATTCAACTACCTTGATGGTTAATGTCTTCATGGAAGACATTGGAAAACCTGCTTCTGCTTCTGGAAAACCTCAAGTCAACATGGTTGTTCTGCACAGACCAACAGCAGAACTACTAAAGAAAACCATAGTGTTTGATTAAAAGGTAACTGGCAAAAAGTGGAGAAGTTCTTGTTTTCATTCACTAGCCATAACATTAACCCAAAGCACATAATCAAAGCCCTCATTTTGGATGCGTACGAAATGTGACCACTCATCTGAATGACAAGCAACTTTTAGTGTTATAATGGGACGAAACGAAAACCATGGCTCCGAACACTCCTAAAACTCGGGGGTTTTCTAAATGTGGGTTTGAAACTTGTGGCTTGTGCCTACTCAAATAAACTTCTATTTAAAACCTTATTCCAATCAACTCCTATTCTGTGGCTTGGGCCTATTTAAGTAAGCTTTTCAAAATTACATTCTATTTTTAGGTCCCAAATTTATTTACAGTATCATTTCTTTAGGATTTTAGGATTAACTATATCTTTATATAAAGAGAAGCCTTCGTTCAGAGGATATTTCTCCCTTCTTCACCCACGATCATCATCTAAGAGATGCAACAGAAATGCTTGCATCATGTGTTTGCCATTATAAATGAATTACTTACTGGCAGGGTTCCAGTATAAGAGCAGACAAGAGAGACGAGCGTGAGAGGGTGAGAAGATTTTAGTCACTCTCTGCTATTCCCATGATTTCTTTATTTTCTTTCTTTTATTTGTTTGCAATAAATTTATTATAAAACTATTATAAGAAACTCTGAATTAAGTTTAATCATAAAGTTATTTCCCAAACTGGAGAAATGACTTGAGGCTGTTGCTACAATTTATGATCTTGTCATAGAGTGTTCAAAAAAATCACCAAAAATGAAATAATCCCAATTCTTATTGTAAATGTTTTCTGTTAGACCATTCTTTTTGAGCAGGCATCATTCCTTATAACCCACTGCCTTCAATTTATCTCTTTTTAATTCCTTACTCATCCCTTTCCTCTCCTCTTAGCCATATCGCTAGCAGTATCCTTCCTTATGCAAGTACCCCTTCCTTCTGTTTAGGACCTAAAAATAACTGCTGAACTCAGCTGATCCTCAGACAGCTAAAGTCTACATGATTTTGCTAGAGTCACTTTGCAGGATTAAAGCTTTTAGAACTTCCTTCTTATCTCCCCATCAGCACTCCAGCCATACCTCTTTTTTATAAGGCTCCAAGTTTACTCTCAGGAGAGACAGGCAAAGAAAGAGACGACGGTTGCCACTTCTTAGTTATCCAAAAGTTGACAACCAAAGTGTGAAGTCATGAATCCACAGCACCGCTGCAGTATCGTTTTGTGTAGACCTATGACACAACTTGTTGTATGATTCCAAGAGTTTGTAGTGATAGGATGAGGGGCTTTAAGCTGGAAGAGGGGAGATTTAAATCAGATATTAGGAGGAAATTCTTTACAGTGAGGGTGCTGAGGCACTCGAACAGGATGCCCAGGAAGGCTGTGGCTGCTCCACTGCTGGAAGCATCAAGGCTGGAAGCATCAAGGCTGGAAGCATTAAGATGGGGCTCTGGGGATGGAAGCATCAAGATTGGGCCCATGGCAGAGGGTTGGAATTAGGTGATCTTTAAGGTCCCGCTCAACCCAAACCATTCTATGTTTTTCATATGTGGTTCTATGATTCTGTGATTGGATAATTTGATGACTCGATGATTCAATGATTTGATGACGACAGCTGTGGTTTTGTTTTAACAATGAGAACGTCCATCCTTTTCTTCATTTCAACTGCGGAGATACGACGAAAGGCAGTTTTTGTGAACTAATTACACTCCTTTGGAAATTGCCTTTTGTGCTAGGAAAATATGCTTTTTTTTTCCCTGCTGATGAGAAAGTAGCAGTCTGAATAAAAAGTACTATTTAAAGAAAGAGTACAGTTACATAACCTTTCCACAAAATTCAGACAGTTTTTGAGCTCCACTTTGCAAAAAGGAGCATGCTACTTCCGCAGAATTCTACATACAATCATCTATAAAAAGATTCCTACACAAAAAAAAACCACGAGAGCTTTTTTTTACCTCTGGAAGGGAGCACTGCCTCATGCTGCAGTGCACACTCACCATTCAGTAAAGCCACCATGTTTCCCATAACACATGGCAGAACTGCCAGCATCTACTCCTGCCTCCCTCCTTCAAAAATCAAGGAGGAATGTGTGTGACATACCTCAGACACAAAAAGTGCAGGTACAGCCACCACGAGCTGATCTAGAGCTGCACTGTCCCCAAGACAGGCCCTACCACCATGGTCCACAAGCTCAGTGTGGCCCCATGGACAGATAAATCAGAGACATCACAGAATCACAGAACATTAGGGATTGGAAGGGACCTCAAAAGATCTTCTAGTCCAATCCCCCTGCCAGAGCAGGATCACTTAGACCAGTGCTATGGCTCAGATGAAAGCCCACAGAGGTTCTGCAAGACCCACTTTCAGCTGAGAAGACAGCAAAAGCAGGAACATGAGTAAGGAGGATGAATACATTAAGCAAGATAGGAGAGTGGTGGAGACCTTAAGTCACCACAGAAGTAGATATAATCACACCCTGAGGATTCAGTAACCTGCCCACCCTATTTGCAACCTCTGGTCTCTACAAGCGTGTACAAGCACACCCTGCTACAGAGCATCTCAGAAGATTCAAAACCTGAGGAACATGTCAACGATGGGTACTCACACCCAACACTGCAGGCCACAAAGCAGCTGCCCACACTGGAAAACCATGAGAATGTTTTTCTTGTGGATGTGGTCTAGAAGGACCATGTGTGAAGCCCTCCCACCTCAGCAAAGCACACAGCATTTACCAGCACCGCTGGCAGAAATCAGGAGAGAGCTGCTTCTTGAGAAGCGACCAAACTTCAAGGCATTTCAAGAAGGTGTCACTGGGTGTGTGTGCCAGAGGGGTGGTGTAAGTTATGGTTGATGTGTTTCATTATTTCACAAGCAAGATTTACGCAGAGAACATGTAGTACAAACAGGGTCTCTGCAATGTACAACATGTTGTACAGAAAGCACAGAAGTGGAGCGATACTCGGCATAAGAGCAGGGCTGAGGACTTCTCATCAGAGGACTGGAGGACCTCTCCTGTGAGGACAGGCTGAGAGAATTGGAGTTGTTCAGCCTAAAGAGGGGAAGGCTCTTGGAGAACCTTGCAGTGAACTTCCAGTTGCTATCTGAAAGGGGTCTATCAGAAGGCTGAGGAAGAACTGTTCAACAGGGCAGGGAACGCTAGGACGAGGGGTCATGGCTTTAAGCCGGAAAAGGGTAGATTTAGGTAGGATATCAGGAAAAGGTTCTTTAATCTGACAGTGCTGGATCCCTGGAACAGGTTGCCCAAAGAGGTGGTGGAGGCCCCATTCCTGGAGATATTCAGGGTCAGGCTGGAAGAGGCTCAGGGCAATCTGGTCTGGTGAGTGATGTCCTTGCTTGTTGGGGGTGGGTTGGACTAGATGACATTTGGAGGTCACTTCCAACTCTATGATTCAATGATTTCTACAATTAAAGTGTATCTACCCTTCATGTTTGGCCAGCGTATCAGAGCACCCCACAAATAGCTCATAACCAAACACGCGTAGCTCAAGCTTTCAGGATCCCTCACCAAACACCACTAGCATTGGAAACAAACCCAAGCCAGGAACAGTACAGCAAAGGCATGAGTTAGATCAATCACTTTACTTCCTGGGACTCCCCAGGGAGCATTTCTTATTCAAAGTATAAGTAATACGCGTTGAGACAGTCCTGGCTGTGTGGAATGGAGGTGCCAGGTTTGCCTCTGCATTAGAAATATTCTCTCTCTCTTTTCCAACAATGTGTGATAGAGTCATGTTTCTCATTCCAATAGACAACAGAAAGTTCATTTTGAAATAAGAAAACACCAACAACCGTCGTGCGAGTCAGGCACGAAACCCCTCATTTTTGCAGGAAGGGCAGATCCACGGAAAGCACCACAACAAAATGTGCCCTACTCCACTTGGAGCACCTTCCTGCCAGGCAGGGAAAAAACCCCACCAAAAAAAGGCAATGAAAAAGAAAGTTGCAAAGGAGCTTCATGGTTTATCAGCCAGAGCACTGAGCCTTTTAGCCATCACCGCAAAGCTCTTCAGATTCTTGCTCCTGTTTTGATGGAAAACATTCAGTTCTATAATAATAGTACTTAGATAACCTGTACTTGACCTGTCTTTGGATAGTGATGATTTTCCATACAAGATGTTTTACTGCAATAACACAGTGATTCAGACATTCTGTCTTAAGGCAGCTGGTGTACAAGTGCTGGGCTCAGGGAGTTTTTTCTTCTGCCAGTGTTTGAATGTACGCTGAATGCGGCCTTTCATGCCAAGCACATTTTCAAAGTACTCTCCCAGTTAATGCATTTCCATTCGAATTCCTCTGTTTTTGATTTCACGAGCACAGCATTGCACCCATGGGAACTGAGCTTTTCAGGTGTTAAAGAGGATTTGTTATAAAGAAAGTGATTATAATGGGATTTAATGTAATTGAAAGTCAAGGTACAGTACTCTGTATCGGAGACAGCATTAAACTTGTATTGTGAGTGAAGGAGTTTTGATAAGTAAAACCTGGGGCCACAGTGAATAAACCAGGGTGGAAGACCTCCTGCTGCTGTGAAGCTTTTGTCAGTCCATGCTGTCCTGCCCGACTCGCTCTCCAGAGAGGCAGGAGAGGCAGCTGAGCCTCCCAGAGGCTCTTAATAGCACGAAAAATATCTTCAGAAGCAACTGAGGCAGCTCCCATGGCCTCAGTCCAGCCATACAAGTCCCTGTCTTGCAGGTTGTCACCAACTCTGGCAGAGGGGCTTCAGCCACAATCCCACATAACTTGCACAGAGGTATTTTTTTTTGCCCTGTTGCACAGGACCAGCGTGAAACAAGTTTAACTTGTCTTCATAGTCACTCAATTCCTCTGTGCCATCTCCCATCTAGCAACCAAAGAAGTTGTCAAAACTCTCTGGAGGAACCCTGTTCCCTTTAACTGCTTTCTTTGCATCCTTGAAATCCATTGGACAGCCAGTCTTCCAGTACATCCCACACTTAAATTAGTGTCAAGTAATTGCTGTTTTTCAGGATTTCCAACTTCTTTTTCCCTATCATCACTCACACTTTTTTCTGTTGGCTTCATTCTTGCTGTCTCTCAATTTTCCAGCAGCACTTGCTTACCTCAAGCAGCATCTTGAGCATCACCATTTGATAATCATTTGTCTTCTCTTTCCTCCTGCTACTTCTTAGAGCGTTACAATGTCCTTAGATCACTTCTTCCTTGACTGCACGTGGGTAGCAGAAGTCCCCGCTGTTATCTTTCGTTACACTTTGTTCCCTCTGTGATGTTCTTCAGCATGAAGCACTCAGTATCTCCTCCAGATCAGAGGTCTTGCTAGTATTTGTGCACTTTTATGTCCATAGCATCTTTACAGCCAAAACACCGGGAACATTTTGCCCCTGACAAAAACATCCTTTTCAATAAAAATCTATTTTTAACGGGGAAAAAAAGGGTTTTGACAATGTTTTCCATGGTAAAGGAAAACCCAAGCCAAACGAGACCGAAGATTTAACCAAGCTACTGATTCCATTTTCATTTGTGATGGGAAATCGCTAACGAAAAGCCTGACATTTTGATTGTAATTTTCCTAGGGATATAATTGGCATTTGGAGGTCACAATGAACAGAGGTGACTGCATAGATACATCTAAAAAAAATGACGGCTCTGTACTTTGGGTCATTACCAATCTGGGGCTTTACACCGAACAAAGATGTTTAATGAAGCATTTTCTTTCACTACAGTGAACATAAGGTTCTCACAAGCTGTTTCTCCCTGAGTGACTTAGATCTTGAGCTAACCACAAACCAGACATCCTGGGATTTGCTGCAAGTATGCAGCAACAGCAGCATCACACCCCTCTCCACTGCTGGTTGCCATCCCTGCCACACAGGCCCTTCAGTGGTGTTCCATGGCAAAGATTTCAGCAGCATAAACAGCAAAAAGACACCTCCAGTGTTGAGCAACAGCAGCTTGGTGTACGGTTTGCTTTCCATGCCTCTCCCCACCCATAGCTCCCAAAGTGTATGAGGGTGAAAGGAGGAAGATCTGCTGCAAACTGGCATCTGCCAAGGAAAGCAGGATCTCATTTCAGCAAGAAAATAAATCATTCCATGGCTGGAAAAGACCTTTAAGATTATTGAGTCCAACCATTAACTCAACAGTCCCAAGGCCACCACTAAACGTGAGCTCCAGATCTACACAACTTTCGGTATTACCTGAGGATGTGGGTTGTTTCAGGTTCGAGGAGAGAGGGGTGGATATAGTTCTCAAGGCTTCCTCACTGCTTGTCCTGCAACTCACTTTAATGTTCTCCTGGATGAGTAACACTAGAGATCCCTGCTTCCTAGTCCCCATCCTTCTTTTATCCTGAGTCCAGCCGAAGCAGCATCAACAACTCTGAGCCATCACTTCTACTCCTTTTCCCAAACGTGCAGCGGCCACGCACTCCTGGCATTCCTCAGGCGTGGAAGAGATAAAGCTGTTTGCACTATTATTTCCTTTAATTATTTCTGCCAATTCACCCCTCATTTCGAGCCAGGATTTGTTTTCTTTCCTTCTGAGGAAGAAAAAGGAACCGCAATTGAGGAAGTTCATTACGAAGAAAAGTGAAGTGTCATGAGTAATTAGTTAAAACCACTAACCTGAGGAGGCAGTTTAGGAGCGTGTGTATAGACACACACACCAAAAACACCTAAATTAGTGCTTCCACTTTAAAATTCATGACCTTCAATGAAAATGTGCAGTGGTGAGACGATCAATTTCTGATTCTATTCTTGAAGGGCAGAAAAAGAGATAATAATTCCGATGCTGCTCTTTGTTTAAGTGGCTATTGTTTGTAGTTAGCTGCTATTTAATCTCCACTACAGAAAGGAACCACTACACAGCTAAACTCCCTTCTAATGAGATCATTATTTTCTTACCACTCTTCAGAATGAATGTCATTTTACATAGCAAAACTACAGAGGCAGCGTTTTAGAACACTGCTACCTTTTATCTAACCAACATAAGAGGCACTTGAGAAAAGGACAAGGAGGGTCAAGAAGAAAATGTATGCAGCAGAGCTTCTTTGCCTGGCAGGCAGGGAAAGGACAAAGGAAGAGGTCCGTGATAACAAGACTGACCATCATTATCAGTGCAGAGGGGGACAGGCAGCAAAGTTTTGAAATAGTTGGAGCCGGTTTGGCCCAGTGTATTAAAGGGATTTGCCTGGATTTCAGGCCAACCTTCAGGATTTAGTCACATTTTTAATTACTGCTAAATGCTGTTTAATGCTTTGACACTCACCACTTGTTACGCAGTTCAGAAAGACCACAGCAAACTCGGCAGCATCAGAAACCACTCTCCTTCCACACACTGCCCCTTTGAAGACACAAGTCTACCTTCGAGACAAAGGGGACAGGCAGCAGCTTGTGCCATGTTGCAGCTCAGTTTAGCTGCAACTGCAAGAGGAGGACTTGGAAGGACAAGAGCCGGAGCCTTTTGCTGCAGCAGTTTAAAACCCTCCTGTCCTGGTGGCAGATGTTGCCTCCCCTTAGAGCGCAGGCAGCAAAAAGCGAACCCCTACCCAAGCCTCAGGCGGTGCACGCTCACCGTCCGTGGTTTAAAGGGAGCTGGTAGAGACATCTCTGAGCCGCTCCGCCAGATTGTGGCTCCTCGAGCAGGGAGGAGGGGTGCGCGCATGCAGATGTGTCTACTCCCAGTTCCAAGAATCACAGACATGGAATTCCTGTGACCCTCAACGCAAAGTCATGTGGCAGCAAACGACACTGCGTTGTCAAGAGCGTCTTCTTCATCTTCGGCCTAAATGTCACCTTCTCCTCATCCTAGTACTCCCGTCTTGTACTTTATAAACAGGAAAGGGGATGGAATAAAAGCTTAACCCCAGAGGGCTTCTGACTAGGAGAACAGGCCTGGAAAACAGGAGGCTGAGGAGTCATCTAGTTGCTCTCTACAACTAGCTGAAGGGAGGTTGTACTGAGGTGGGTCTTGGCCTCTTTTCCCTACTGACTAGCAATAGAACAAGAGGAAATGGGGTCAAGTTATTTGCACCAGGGGAGGTTCAGATTGGACATTAGGAAAAATTTATCCTCAGAGAGTGGGGGAGGCCTTGAAACAGGCTGCCCAGGGAGGTGATGGAGGCACCAGCCAAGGAGTTGTTCAAGAAACAGGCAGACATGGAGCTTCAGGAGATGGTTTAGTAGTTAGGGGTTGTAGGGTGGATGGCTGAACTTGATGATCTTGAAGGTCTTTTTCAACCTTGATGATCATATGATTATCCCAATAAAGTCACGATTTTGCAAAGTCACAGTCCCTAGGTTAAAGGGAGCTGGCAGAGGAAGCTCTACACTTCTCTACCCAGTTGTTGTGAGGGTGGGAGGGAGGGTGTGCACTGCTGGAGGCCGGGCAAGGTTCAGATTGCTCCAAGTCTCTGCCTTGGCGCCTGCCGCTTGGTTCAAGCAGAACATTCGTATTCATGGGGCTGACACTCCACTTGTGTCCTTCTGCCTCATTAATAAATGAGCAGAGGTTTCTGAACAGGAATGTGCAGAGAAAATTGCTGCCTAGAGCCAGGTAGCCAGGCAAGGCAGGCCCAGCGAGCGCTGCCAGCCTTGAGCATCCAGAGTGGTGAACCTGACCCATGGAATCATGAGGGATACTTGAAAAACACCTGATTTTAATACACAATCCACACGTGATTCCTTTCATTTGCTTTCAGAAGTCACAGATTCCCAGCATCATGGTTGTAAACTTTTAGCCCCGAAGACTCCTCTCAGAGCGAGTCCAGAGGAGGCCACAAAGATGATCAGAGGGCTGCAGAACCTCTTCTATGGGGACAGTCTTCAAGAGTTGGGGCTGTTCACCCTAGAGAAGAGAAGGCTCCAGGGAGACCTTATAGGAGCCTTCCAGTACCTGAAGGAGGCTACAGGAAATCTGGGGAAGGGCTTTGTACAAGAGTTTGTACTCACAGGACAAGGGGAAATAGCTTTAAGGTAGAAGAGGGGACATTTAGATTAGATACCAAGAGGAAATTCCTCCCTGTGAGGGTGCTGAGGCACTGGAACAGGTTGCCCAGGGAGGCTGTGGCTGCTCCATCCCGGCAGTGTTCAAGGCCAGGCTGGATAGGCCTCTGGGCTACCTGGTCTAGTGAGAGGTGTCCCTGGCCATGGCACTAGGGATTGGAACTAGATGATCTTAAAAGTCCGTCCCAACCAAGACCATGATTCTATGATTAAAAAAACAAGAGAAAGAGAAAAATCTCCCTCCCTCACCCCCTCATTTTGCAATCCTAGAGACTGAGCCACATCAGCATCAAGAACTGTGGCACTTGTAGGATTCTTAAAGTCACCAGAGCAGGCTTTAGACCTGTTTACCCTTCCTCTTTCATCTTTTAAACTCCTTTCCGCTCCCCGTATCAAGGGAAACTTTTGCATTTGCTGCTTCTTGTTTCATCTGTTCCCCTCGTGTTTCTCTAAGTCTGAGACATCTCTCTCGCCCTCTGTTTACGGGAACGCGTGTGAAGAAGCAGAAGGATCAGTGCTGTGCTCATCCGCTGGAGCATTCGCAACCCGAGGGGATGGAAGCAAACACCCCTGGCCCTACCAGGCTGGGATCTGAGCAGCGCCAGGGTGCAGAAGGGGGCCTCTTCCCAAGTTCTCCGCGCAACGGTCAGAGTGCTGGGGCGTGCACGGACGTGCCAGTCCCGGAGTGCACTTTTTGGGGTTGTTTGTTGTTTGTTTTAACAGCTGTGAATAATTTTATTACCCTGCTACAAAGGTAGCTCTGGGAAATGAGGATCTCTGAGAGCACCCAAGCAATAAGAAGAAGATGCCGCTTCCCCGCCCCCATCCTTTCCCCGTGTTAGTTTGCTGATACAAACAGCATTCCTGCCTCGTTCCCCTCTGAAGTCAAAAGACATAAATTCTTTACAAGGAAGGTCATAATTCCGTAGCCAAAACCCTGTTTGCTTTTGTCTTTTCACTCTCAAATGGGGGAAAAAAAAAACCCCAACCCTGCTAGAGCGCACCAGCCCGCTTCACCAGCTCAGGAATTAAAGCAAAACAAGCACGGGGAGCTGGGGGGGGGGGTTGGAAGAAAAGGCTGTGTTTGGGTTATTAATGTGGGGGGAGAGCAGGGAGGAGCGATCTCTTGCCAGCAGCTCTTCCCTGAACCCTGTGCGGGTTGTTCTCGGCACGACCCGACGGCGAGCACCGGGTGTTCAGGACCTCGGTGTGCTCGCTCACGGGAACGCTGTCAACTACTTAATAGTGTTAAATATAATTTATTGATTCACCATTGTTTGCAGTAATAACCTCCCTGAAGCTTGAGAATAATGTTTTCTTTTCCCCTGCAGATTCTGTCCTGTCAAACATTTATAGGGTTTGGGCGGGGGTTTTTTCCGCGGTGTTGCTAATAGACCTTGAAATTAACACTGCGTCGATGCTTAGGATCTATGTACCGGGATTGTTGGTGCCGGTGCACGGCGCTCACCCGTCAGCAAAGCAAAACAGGGGGACTTAGATGCATCTGAGCCCCCCACCATCCCAGGGAGGAAAAAAAAGGGTCAACTTCTGCCCTAAGACGTAGGCACAGAGGTCTCATTAAGGTCGGGGAAGGCTGGCTGCATGTGTGTCACCGAGGAAGAAATTGGGCTCAGCGCTTGTTAGCCGTCTGCAGCTGTAAAGCTAGAGGGGGCATAAAATCTTGGGAAGTGTTTTAATGTGTCCTGTATAAACACTGGCTGGTGGGGTTTGGGGGCTTTTTTATTACTCTGTGAGGTCAGGTAGATTTAAAATAAAAATAAGGTGTCTCTAATTCCCTATGTAATTAGAATAAGCTTTAAAGTGAATAAAATTGGGGTCCAAAGCAAATCACAGAATCCCTTCCAACAAAATTACCGAGCTCTGAGTAAAACGGGAGGGCTGGGCTGGTCGAGCTGACTTGCACTTGACAACATGGCAGCTACCCCACTTTACCAATCAGCAGTAAAAGAAGTCAGCACTTGCTTTGGACTCTGTCCCTGCTTCAACATAAAACCTCAATAAAGGAGTTATGAAGGGGGAATATGAAGGGGGAAGGGCAGAAACTTTCTCCAAACCCAAACTTTGCTGCAGAAAATGCGTAAAATTAAACTCGCATCTTCCGCTTCGGTTTTAAAACCGCGACATTCTGCTATGAAAAGCACAAGGTGTTGAGACACTGCAAAGCACAGTATGTTTTGGGGTCACAGCAGCAAGCGAGAATCAGGGAATATTTAAAGGACCCCCTCGTTACCTGCCGGTATCAGTTTCCCATGGAAAAGGAGGAATAAGGGGTGTAAAGAGGGGGAAGCAGCCGAGTAAAAAATGCACCAGGAATGTGTTTGGGATGGCCAAATCCTACATCTCTGCACAAGGGCCCTGACTTCTGGGGAGGGGGTTTCCAGAGCTTGTAGGGAGCTGCTGATGCATGGAGGGCTGACACTGCAAAACAACCAGCGCAGGGGGAAGGGAGCAGCAGGAGGGTGGAAGAGGAGAACATACAGCTTTTCACCTCTCGATCTCTATTCAATTTACTTTCTGCAAGTGTTATGAAAGCTCTCGGCGCAGCACAACCTGACGAAATAATCACGCTTGCAAAACCTGCCTCTATCTAGAAACTGCCAGAACCTCGTCTGTGTGTAGGGTTCCCACACAGGAAATAAAACTTGGGTGATTTATGGCATTTTATTGCACTTCTTGGCCATTGCTAATGTTTTCTTCATTGAGACATGGCAGAAGCTGCAATTTGTATTTTTATTGTGCAGTTTGCCCCCTTCCCTCTTGCTTTTCCTTTTCCTGGTCGCTCTTGCTTTGAGTTTAGGAGATGAAAGTTTATGGAGGCAGATGAGTGTCAAGGGGACTGAATCCAAACACAGAGCCAATGAGCAAGTTGCCAGATTTTATCTACCCTCACTGAAAATACAGTATCCAGAAAAAGAAGAGTGATTATAAAGGAGAATGACTTAGCCTCTAACTTACACGAAAATTCTTGGATGGGTTTCTGGTTTTCTTTTTTAAACAAACAAAACGATGTTTCCTGGTTGGCAGTTCCCAAAGTCTTTCCTTTTTTTTTCCATTTTTTTGGCTCTCAGCTGAAAGGTCATGCTGATGTATTTCCAAAACATGCTCATTGAGCACAGCTTTGCACACAAAAAAATAAGAGCCCCTTAAAGGCAGAAATAAAACTTCCAACTTTTTGCAGGAGTACAGCAGGAGAGGCAGAGTCACCGTAGGATTCAGTACAGCCTGGATAACACCAGCTACTCTTAAAGCTGATGACACCATTATGCAGCCCTGTTTACCACAGCTTGCATCTGCCAGACTGTAATGGTTCAGCCTAACAATGCTCAAGCCTCCAGTAAAGGTTTCTGACACAGAGGCAGGGGCTAAATCAGCTGTTTCTCATGTTGGAACGATCTGGTGACAATTCCTTTGAAAGCCCTTGTGTGCCCACGCACTCGGGGGAAGGAACTTCAAACCCAGCTGCTTTATTTATGGGATGAGCCATATTCCACCAAAGCGCTGCCAGATGCAAATCCTCTCCAAGACTGCTCTTTCCATATGCTGCATGGGCTGCAGCTTGAAACTACTTGTTTTGGTTAGGCACCAGGCAGCAAAAGGCATAGTGAATCCTAGAGTCATTCAGGTTGGAAAAGACCCCTGAGATCATCAAGGACAACCAAGAACCCAAGGTCACCACTAGACCAGGTCTCTAAGCGCCACAGACAAACAATCTTTAAACACCTCCAGGGATGGTTCAAATTCAGCCTCCTCCCTGGGCAGCCTGTTCCAAGGCCTGACCACTCTGTCAGTGAGAAGAATTTTCAAAATTGAAGGTGCAGGAGCACCCTTTGCCTACCACTTCCAAACGTCAGAGCTTGCAGCATATTGCCTTGCAACGTGCGTGTGCGGCTGCTGTTGTTTATTTGGCTTAAGCAAGGCGGAAGGAGGACGGGTAAGTGGACCCAGAGCTCAACTAGAACTCAAGGAACTTACACTCTGTTCTTGGCACAGCGTCAGGCTTTCTGTGTGACCTTGGATAAGTCACTTATTCTGTCGTGCACCTCAGTCGGCCTCCCCTGTAAAAACTTGCCTTCCTTCCAGAAGCACTGCCTAGTTAAAATGCATCCATGCACGGAGCAAGAATTGCCCAGGGGGGCAAAGGGGAGGGGTGGGGAGTAAAGGAAGAATTTCTTGATGCCGTGAAGGCTATCAGGTAACTTCAACTGAAGTACAAACAACTAACAACATCAGTACTCACTGGTGTCTAGTGCTAGTGCTCAGAGGGAGGGATAAGTTAGGAACCTGTTGTGCTCAGCGCTGTGCAAGTGAAGCATCATGAAATATTTGTCCCCCAAATTATCATCAGCGGGAGGTTTGTATAAAACACTTAGGAAAACAAGGGATATTCACAATGCTGTAGAAATGGAAGCCAGCAGTGCAGAACCTTGTGCCCAGCACTTGTTTCCCCAGAGATTTTGTATTTGAGGGAACAGAGCATGAACTCAACAACAAGAACCGAAAGTTTTGAGTGCTCTGATAGGGGGCTGGTTTCAGTAAGAAGTGAAATCGTGTTGGCTTCTGGGCTGGGCTGTTATCTAAGGAGTTAAAGCAAACACCAGGCTGCTGCCTTTAAACGGCAGCCTTGATCCCAGCGAGTTTGCAGAGGGTCAGAAAGGCAGTTTTGTGGTCACCTTTGACACACAAACATCCCGCAAGTTACCCTGTTGTTTATTCCACTGTACAGCCCCAAACACACTGCTTCCAGGGTGCTTACCTTCCACGGCATGACCTTTCAGGTCCCTCCAAACTCTGGAATTCCGTGAGGCAGAATTCAAATCATTGACCTTCCCGTCTCCTCCCCTCTTAGCCCACCTCCCTCTCCTTCGTCTTCCCTTTAATAACCAAGAGGCACATCTGCAGACTTTTGTTTTTTGCCACAAACACTGCAAAACACACTCCGGGTTTTAAGGTAACCTTGGCCAAACCCAGACCAGAGAACACGCTGCAGTGATTCGCGTTTAACCTCCCAGTTATTTCACAGCACAGCTGACAGCCCGCATTCTTCAGGACTTTTGTGTTGCTTGCTTTTCCCTTCCCCTCTCGCTGTCAGCAGCAAGACAAAACAACACAACAACTGGGAAAAGCACAGGAATTTCTTTCGCCATCGGGGGGGCTGGTACGTAAAACACCCATGAAGAACTAGTTCCTTTTCTGGTGGCTGAACTGAAAGGAGGAACACTTCTTACAAGTTTAGCATAACTCTGTCAAATAAAAAAACAACAATAGCCCCCTTCACTCTTTTATTTTTAGAAGAAGTTGTGCAGCTTATTACTTGGTGATAAGATCTGCAGCTTCCTCCCCTCCAGTCAGGGCCACTCGGCCAACAAAGAGTCTTCACTAGTTAAATCGTGATGGTGCAGTCATCGTTTTCAAAGGCTGCCAAGAGCCATCAGCCCTGGATCACCCTCTGCAGTGGTGTGGGAGACACACGGCTTTCGGGGAGGAAGGCAGGCGACGCACCCCAGCAGCAGTCTGATGCTGGGATGGAAGGCATCAGCTCAGAGTCACTGGGAAAGCAAAAGCAAGAGAGAGATGCTCGAGAGGGAAGGGGTGGGACTCTGCTTCTCTCAGAAACGTGCTGCGCTGAAGGACTGTGCCTTTTATTTTTGGCACAAGTCGCTGCAGCAAATTATATTGCTTATCAGATGTGGCTTGTTAGGCTCAGTAGAGAAACCACGGCAAGGACTTGTTTTCCTTGTTGTCTGCACCCGATTATGAGATCAGCACAAATCAGATTCCTGATGCTGCACAGAAACAAGGTCGAAACTCCACGGGCCTTGTTGTTCTAGTAACCAAATTAGGCGTGATTGGGTTACAAACCAATTCAGCCCAGTGGGGCTGACTCTCCCTCTGACTTTACACAGAAGTAGTCTGCTGGTCACCTTGACGCACAGGGTGGATCGGAAGCTGCGTGCTGATTTCCATCGCAGCTAAGCCCGTGCAGGTCCTTCTAGAGCAGCTGAAGGAGAGCGATGTGTCCTCGCTCCAGGGCTGCATCTGGACTCTTAGTTAAGGGTGAGAACCCACGGACTGCAGAATCAAGCCCTGCAAGGCCCTGTTTTCTTCTCAGGAGCCACAACCAGCCCTGAAGGATCATAGAATCTAAGAATCATACAATGTTAGGGGTTGGAAGGGAGCTCCAGAGATCATTTAGTTCAAGTCTCCTGCCAGAGCAGGATCACCTAGAGAAGATCCCACAGAAACATGCCCAGGAAGGTTTTAAATGCCTTCAGAGAAGGAGACTCCACAACCTCTCTGGGCAGCTTGTTCCAGGGCTTCATCGCCCTCACCATAAAGAAATTTCTCCTCGTGTTGAGGTGGAACTCCTTACGTAAACATGAAGTAGAGGAGATGCAGGAGGGATTTCAAAGCTCATTAATAAACAGGGCTTGGCCACAGCATCTAGGGAGCAGACACACGTTTTATTCAGTTCTCCTGGCTAATAGAAAAATAATCTTTGGTAAACATCATCAATTAAATCCACTTGCAACCAGAGCTACATGCAGTGCCTCTCCCACACCAGCAAGACACTGTCACCCTGAAACAGGATAACCTGTTTGCCCTGATGCCGCTCATGCCTGGCGAGCAGATCCACACGTCAGCGCACGGCTGGTGCCAAAGGTGGGACAAAACAAGGAGGAGAAGACAGGCTACTTACAAAGGCCTCAGCCACCCATCTGTTTGCTGGGGAGGAGAGAAAATATCTCGTTCTCCACCTGTAAAGAGAAACGGATTCACGTCACATCTTTCCCTGATTATGCCCAGCGTTACGCAGTTCAATAGATTGGCTGTCTTGATTAGACGGGCAGAATAGAATTTTAATTGTGAGTCTCTGGAAGGCAAAATGAAGAGATTTGTGTGAAAAAATGGGGAGGCAGCAGTGCTGTTGGAAGGCTGAGCTTTTTATAGTCAGTCTTGCTGCTTCGCTCGACCATCTGCCTTTACTTGTGCTCTGTTGCTTGGGGTTGAGAAGGCGCTGGCTTTAAAGACGAGCTAGAGTCTAACCAGATAAATACACGTGTGCACGTTCTCTCCCTGCGAGCTGAGCAGCCCTCGGCGTTCCGGCTATTTGTGTGTTGACAAAAAGAATGCTTTCTTTTTAGCATTATTTTACTGTTTATCTGACAGGGACGATGTCTGCGTGTAGTTACTTGCACGAGTCACACGCACAGGAAAGCCCCTTTCAGAGAGACCTGGGAACTGTAGAAAGATGTATTTTACTGGGGGCAGAGAAATTATCCTTGTGGGGGTTTTTTTCAGGTGTACACTTCTAGAAGTGTTGGTCGGGTGGGAATTCAGCTGACCTAGACCAGCGTTTGCAGGTCAGAGAGAAGGTACAAGTGTCTGAGTCAGAAGCCAATACTAATGTGAGGAATTTGGGGCTTAGATCACGCCAGAAATCAGATCTGAATTCAATTTGAGGCCAGGTGAAAGCAAATGTGGCTTTTTTGTACCTTTATTCTAGGTCAGCAATGACATTTGTCAGTCCTACTTACTGGCTTGGGAGCTGGGCAGCGAAGTGAGACGTCGGGGTAGACACAGCACACTGTGAGCAATATGCAGCAGTCTCTGCTACAGGAATTGATGGGATCACAGAATTACTGAGGCTGGAAAAGACCTCTAAGATCATCAAGTCCAGCCCCTGACCTAACATCACCACAAGCACCTAGACCAGGACACCTAGACCATGCCACGTCCAGTCTTGCAAAGAGATCTTCGCTGAGGTGTGGTTGTCTCCTTGTCTTTTAATTCACAGAATGATGGCACAAAACATCGGCCTCACAGGTTCATACATGGCTTCCCAGAACCCAAACACACAAATTCCAGCCCAAATAGTCAACACTCTGAGATGCAGAACAGCCCTAGTTCAGCTCACTATGAGCAGGATCTTAACCAGTCATGATGCTCTTTGTCAACAAGTTGTTGGGTTTGTTCCAACAGGAAAAACAACCACAATCAGTTTCACGAGGCTGGAAAAATGTTCCTTGCTCAGATCTGACCTGCTCTATAGGGAAAATAAATCTGAAAACATCTTGTAATATCCCGTTGCCCCTAAGCAGGCAATTTCCTTCCCTGGACTGGAGTCTTCAGTATTTTGTTCTTGTCTGTAACAGGAGCAGATCCAGAGGGGAGCAATGAGGCTGGTGAAGGGACTAGATGGAAAGTCTTATGAAAAGAGGCTGAGGGAGTTGGGGTTACTTAGCCTGAAGAAGAGGAGACTCAGGGAGGACCTTATAACTACCTGAAGGGAAGTTGTAGTCAGGTGAGGGTCAGGCTCTTCTCCCAGGCAGGTAGAAACAGGATGAGAGGACAGGGCCTGAAGCTGCCAGGGGAGGGTTAGGTTGGATGTTAGGAAGCCCTTCTTCACAGAAAGGGTGACCAGACACTGCAATGGACTGCCCAGGGAGGTGGTGGAGTCACCAACCCTGGAGGTGTTTAAGAAAAGACTAGATGTAGCACTCAGTGCCCTGGTCTAGCTGATTGTGGCGCTGTAAGGTTGTAGGCTGACCGGGATGATCCTAGAGGTCTTCTCCAGCCTCAGTAATTCTGTGATTCTAGCATCAGTCTGGTTAGTCTAAACTTGTAAAAGCTCAGGAATGCTTCAACTCCCCTAAGACTTAGGAGTCATAGGACTGTTAAGACTCCTAAGATGTCAGGAATCCCAGATCCCCATGGGAAACCGTTTCATACAACCCCTCGTTATCTACCTTTGCTGTGGTCCAGGCAATACCCTGTCCAGTGATACGTTCCACGTGTGCTGATGGGAAAGGCTGGCCCAGTTTTGGCACCAGCTTTCCTTGCTGTCCTACACAGAAGGGTCACTCTTTCTCCACTACTTTCTCTACCAGGCTCTTGTGAGGATTGAAAACTTGTGCCATAGCTGACTGACTTATTTTGTGTGGAAGCAGAAACAGGTTTTTTTCCACAGAGGTCAATTATCCATCACATTTTACTCACAATGTTTTTTCTTATCTGAAAGAATAAACTGTTCCTTTGTGGGCCCTGCTCATATTTCACGTAGAGTTTTCTCCTTGAACGAGTGCTGCAGTAAGGAGGCAGGAAACAAACGGAGAGCAAAAAGTAAAGCGGCTATAGAAATGGTTATGAAACTCTATAGCCTTTGCGACATGGCCAGAGCATCTGTGAATCTCATTTCAAGGCAGACAGAACAAATAACGTGGGTCTGACTGAAGCAAATACTTCAGATGTGCCTCTACAGAGAAAAGCTTTTAAGTGTCTGATTATCTGCAGTCTTAGTTTTATAAACAATTTATTTATATACTTAGAATCATAGAATCATTAGGGATTGGAAGGGACCTCGAAAGATCATCTAGTCCAATCCCTCTGCCACACCAGGATCACCCAGACCAAGTCATACAGTCAGTCTGGGTTAGNGGGGGAGAATCACCTCCCTTGACCTGCTGGCCACACTTCTCCTGATGCAGCCCAGGATCAGGTTTGCCTTCTGGGCCACAAGTGCACACTGCTGGCTCATGTGGAGCCTTTCATCCACAAGCACCCCCAAGTCCCTCTCCCCAGGGCTACTCTGCAGCCAGTCACTGCCCAGACTCTATTTGTGCTTAGCATTGCATCGACCCAGATGCAGGACCTTACGCTTTTCTAATGCTGATAGCGAGCAAGAAAACTTGCCTGAATTTAAGGCACTTTACAGAGAAGATCAAGATAATATTTCAACTGATTAACCAGAGCTAACAGCTTCTCCTTCTCAGTGACACAAAGGACACGGCAGGACAACTGAACTAAACAAGGACTGCAAAGGCTTGCAGCTACCCCTGGAAAGTGGATCTCAGCTAGGGCACCCATGCCCGACTCCAGGCACCTTTGTGTGGAGAAGTTGTTTGCTGTTTTAGACTCCAGTTGGTGACTGTTCTTACAGGGGTTGAGCAAGCAGGTTTGGAATTTGAACTCGCGCAAACAACATCCCATGCTCAGAGCGACGGGCTGTCCGCAGCACAGTCCACGGCATGTCCCGCCTGTGCCCCACGCGGAACGATAACACGTCTGTCCAACCCCACGGCAAAAACGCTAATTTTGCCATGCACCCAGCGCGAAACGAGAGAGGAAAGAGGCAAAGCACTGCTGCAGCCCTCCTGTCTGTGGGCTGTCTGATTTTTCATTCTAAACACGAGGCGGACATCATTCATGGAAATACCAGCTCAGCACTGCTGAACAGCAGTCTGGCTCTTCATATTTATTTTGCCCCCTCATATTTTCTTCCATTAAAGTTTCTCAGTGCACACAAACAAACTGCAATGAGGAAAAAAACGCCAGGCAAAAATGAAACTCATAAAAAGGCAGGCGACAGAGGTGACCTTTGCCACTCCTCTGATAGCATTTTGCACATTTCTCTGCTAGTGGCTAAGATATTTCTATTTTTTTACACTTTCAGGCAACCGTAGATGATAACATGAATAAAATTGCTTGGTGTCTCATGAATTTAACAGAAACATTTTAGAGGCAATAATTGCTCTTTCTAGAGGGTGCTTTAATTTAGAGATGGAATTCTTGCCGTGATTGATGTCGCAGTGTATTTTATACCAGGTCAGGTAAGCTTTTAAATCAGCTGCTCACACACACACACACACACACACACACACACACACACTTATTGGAAATGTTTACCTTCATGCACATTGTTGCACCAACACACACACACACGTGAGTAGACATACACAGGTACACAAGGACATCCAATGGGCCACATGGTGAATAAATCCATACATGCATTCCTCATATTACATGAAGAATCACATATGGATTCTTCATAGAATCATTAGGGATTGGAAGGGACCTCAAAAGGTCATCTAGTCCAATCCCTCTGACACACCAGGATCACCTAGACCAAGTCATACAGTGTCTGGGTTAGAAGGGACCACAGGATCATCCAGTTCCAACTCTCCCACAATAGGCAGGGAAACCCCATCCTAGACCAGGCTGGCCAGAGCCTCATCCAGCCTGGCCTTAAACACCTCCAAGGATGGGGCCTCAACCACCTCCCTGGCTAACCCATTCCAGGCTCTCATAACACATGAAGGCAGATGTTCGTGTTTGTGTGAATGCCAAGGTTTCAAATAATTATATCCCTAATTAAATCCTATTCGAATTGTATATTTTGGTATTTTGCAGATCCACAATGAGTTGTATGCAAAAGATGGCACTGTAAGGGAAAACATAGAAGGGTTGTGGTTAGCAGACCAGGAGATTTAGAGTTAGACCGGTTTCTCCTCCTAGTCTAATCTGCCCTGGTGAGGCTACATCTGGAATCATAGAATCATTAGGGATTGGAAGGGACCTCAAAAGATCATCTAGTCCAATCCTCCTGCCACAGCAGGATCACCTGGACCAAGTCACACAGGAACACATCCAGGTGGGTCTTAAACATCTCCAGTGAAGGAGACTCCACAACCACCCTGGGCAGCCTGTTCCAGTGCTCGGTCACCCTCACTGGGAAGAAGTNTTTTTCTCTGCCCAGCTCTCCAGCCTGTCCAGATCTCGCTGAATGACAGCACAGTCTGCTGGGGTGTCAGCGACACCACCCAGCTTTGTGTCATCAGCAAACTTGCTGACAGTGCACCCTAATCCCTCATCCAAGTCATCACTGAATAGATCGAACAGGACTGGTCCCAGCACCGAATATTGTGCCCAGTTCCGGGCCCCTCAGTTCAAAAACAGAGAATCGCTTGAAAGACCCCAGACCAGAGCCACAAAGATGACGAATGGAGTGGAGCATCTCCCTCAAGAAGAAAGGCTGAGGGAGCCAAGTCTTTTCAGCATGGGGGAGACTGAGAGGTGGCCTCATTAATGTTTATAAATATGGAAAGGGTGGGTGTCAGGAGGATGGAGCCAGGCTCTGCTCAGGGATGTCCAGTGATAGGACAACGAGCAATGAGTGCAAACGGGAGCACAGGAGGGTCCGTGTGAAGAAAAAGCTTTTTCACTGTGAGGGTGATGGAGCTGCACATGCTGCCCACAGAGGTTGTAGAGTCTCCTGCTCTGGAGACTTCCAAAATCCACCCCTGTGTGACCTGCTCTAGTTGATCCTGCTCTGGCATGAGGGTTGGGCTAGATGATCTTTTGAGGTCTCTTCCAACCCCTAACATTCTGTGATTCTGTGTGATAGGAAATGCTTATTGCTGACTTCCAGCAATTTCCAGGAGTAGAGGTAACGCGTAAGTTTTGTGTCTGTTTGAAATCACTACAAACACCTGATTAGCAGAAGTAACTACCTACCAACTGCTTTGCAGTTTCTTCCTTTAAATACATCCCAGTTAGAAGATTCCCTGTGTAATGAGACAAGTTAAGGAAGCAGAAAACCACCCTCCACTTGGACCATCCTGATGGGCAGTGACAGGGTAGCAGCCCGTTTATTAGTTTTGGTAGAGGCTGCCATAAAGAGATTTAAGCAGTTGATGGCCTATTCCTTCCATCTGCCAAAACATTTTCCACACAACCTGCTCATGGTGAGGAAGGTACTAGATATTTAATAACACCAATGTAATCACATAAAGCTGAGGAGGGGATTTTTACAAGAGTTTGTAGTGATAGGATGAGGGGAAATGGCTTTAAGCTAGAAGAGGGGAGATTTAGATGAGATCTTGGGATGAAATTCTTTACAGCAAGGGTGCTGAGGCACTGCAACAGGTTGCCCAGGAGGATTGTGGCTGCTCCATTGCTAGAAGCATCAAGGCCAGGTTGGGTGTGGCTCTGGGCATCCTGGTCCGATGAGAGTGTCCCTGCACACTGCAGGGGATTGGGACTAGGTGATCTCTGATGTCTCTTCCAACCCAAACCATTCTGTGACTCTATGAACATGCTGATGTCGGTGACCTAGGTTGGACACTAGGAGAAAAGGTTGGACTCAATGACCCTGGAGGTCCTTTCCAGCCATGACGATTCTATGATTCTACGACCTAGTCACACTCTGCTACAGCTTGCTCAGTGGCGTGGCGACCAGAAGCCAGGAATCTTATTTCTTTTTCTTCCACTTGCTGGCTTTTCCCTTTTTCCTATCCCACAAATTTAACAGAGATTTCACAAATTTTCCCACTCTGCAGCTGAAGGAAACCAGCTCTGGGTAAGTGTTTCCACAGGCAAGCAAGGCTTGCCCATTGCATACTAGCCTTCTCATAGGGGCAGCCAGCCAGCTTTGTGTAACCAAGTCCCTGGATGGCCACTGCTGATAAAACACAACCAGAAGGCTTACACTGAGAAGAGGCTAACTAGTCATGTGCAAAGGAGAACAAACTGTTGACAACACCCGATTGTCACTGGACCAACCCTCAGATGCTGGCCTCCCACATCCCACCTGAGCTAGCTGACTAGCAGGCTAATCATAGAATCATAGGATCATAGAATCATCAAGGCTGGGAAAGACCTTCAAGATCATCAAGTCCAACCATCTGCCTTACAACCCCTAACCACAAAACCATCTCTTGAAACACCATGTCTGCCCATTTTTTGAACACCTCCTGGGACAGTGCCTCCCCACAGCCTCCCTGGACAGCCTGTTCCAAGGCCTCACCACTCCTTCTGAGGAGACATTTTTTCTAATATTCATTCTGAAGCTCTTGTAGTGCAAACAACTTGACTCCCATTTCCTCTTGTCCTATCGCTAGTCACTAGGGAGGAGGCCAAGACCCATCTCACTACAACCTCCCTTCAGGTAGTTGTAGAGAGCAATGAGGTCTCCACTCAGCCTCCTCTTCTCCAGGATGAACAGCCCCAGCTCCCTCAGCCTCTCCTCATCAGACCTGTTCTCCAGACCCCTACTCAGCCCAGTTGCCCTTCTCTGCACCCTCCCCAGTGCCTCAATAGTCTAACTGACCTCGATAACCAGCAATAACGTAACTAGAAGGTTTTCCTCCACTGCCAAGTTATTTAATCAGCGACAAGGTGGAGCAGTAGAAGGGAGAAGCAGCACAGTAGCCCAGTTCTCATGACGTTTGGAGACCCTTCATGTGCAGCAAGAGAGAGGGATAAATTTATGTCTGATCTAGCCAGGTGAGCTATGGCGACAGTTTAACCAAAGAACTAACTCTCTTAGACTTTTTCACATTCTCTGTTCCTTCGAAAAACCCTCCCATTTCAGCTGGGTACCTGTAGAAAAAGTAACTGTTTAGCATGAGAATGATGGGCCAAGGCCCCCTACAACCCAAGCATAAAGGACTGGGGCTTTTTCATTTCTTTTTTCTCCTCCATGTGTCCTTCTGCGAGTCCCTCCCTGGAAATGGAAATAGTGTATTGTAATGCAGATTTCCTGCAGAATCTCACAGATCACTCTCTGCAGGGATTTCACTCTTCAGCTGAAACACTTCTCAGCCAAGGTATTGTTCATTTATTCAACGGCTTTATTTTTAAACACAGCCTCCTATAACTGTGCATTACTAATTCCTTTTAAAAGTATTGTTTATTTTTTGATCGAGGCTTGAGGGCTGGAGACCATTTAGCTGAGTTTCGTTCGGCTCTTTTTTTATTCCATTATTTATGAATCTAAAATACACTATGAAAGGTTCAAAATAAAGTAAAAGGTCTCAAAACTCCACTAGTATTGTTTTCCTTTCTTCAGTCCCAGCACCCAGTCTGTTTTCTCTTTCATGCTTTCCACTGAGAACCATTTTCTTTAATGCAATCACGAGCTGATTGACTCTTGCCTGTTTTTGCTTTCCTGCTATTTGTGGAGGTCACAGCCAGCCAAGATTTCATTTAACTTCTCATTAGAGACCATGCTTTAGCCCCAGAGCACTCAAGAGCTCAGAGACAGCCGGAGAAACCATCCGTATGGTTGGAACCACACCATCCGTGGCAGCCCAGAACCAAGGTGGAAGACCAGAAGCATGGAAATCCTCAGCCCCGCCTTAAAGTCACCCCTAGGAGCAGGTGTAGTCTTTCCTTTGGGTGACCACATGCTGAAGTGACCGGCAGATGGTTTTCCTCAGCAACGAATTGGCATCTCCCTCACAGCTGTTTTGGAAAAGTCAGATAGAATCACTACATCATAGAATCATCAAGGTTGTAAAAGATCTTCAAGATCATCAAGCCCAACTGTCCGCCCTACAACCTCTAACCACTAAACCATCTCTTGAAACACCAGGTCTACCTCTTTTTTGAACATCCCCAGGAACGGTGCATCCAGAGGAGCGATGATGAAGAAACCCTCTCCCCAGTAGGTAAAGGGAAGATCTGTGCCTTCAGAGAGATTCTTTTTTCTTTTGAGAGGGAGGAAGACTCTCACCCCCAGAAAACAAGATCCTTGTGGCAGAGGGAGAGAAAAAGGGTGGTACTTGATAGCCTCCCCCACTGCTGCAAGTAAACCTTTGGCCTGAGCCTCCTCTCAGCATAGAATCATAGGGCTGGAAGGGGCCTTCAAAAGGCAACTAAGTCCAATCTCCCTGCAACAATCAGGGACATCACTGACCAGACCAGACTGCCCACAGCCACATCAAGCCTGACCTTGAATGGCTCCAGGGACAGGGCCCAAACTGCCTTTCTGGACAATCTGTTCCAGCAGAGATCCACCACTCTCAGATTAAAGAACTTTTCCCTGAGGTCTAACCTAAATCTTTGCTTTTCTAGCTTCAAACCATGACCCTTCATCCTATTTGTCCCTGCCCTATTAAACAGTTCTTCCCCAGCCTTCTGACAGGGCCCCTTCAGGTACTGGAAGGTCACTATAAGGTCCCCTTGGAATCTTCTCCTCTTCGGGCTGAACAATCCCATCACTGGTACCATCGTACCAGTGGTAGAGCATCAGCAGTGGGAAAATACATTTGTCCTGAGCCTATTCTTACTGCGTCAACCCGTGCCAGAGCCTGGTAGAGATCAGTTCAAGTTTGCTGTCAGTATCTATGGCTGATATGTCAGTATTAGAATGGCTACGGGGATCTAAAGAAAACGAGCCCCAGACTACATCACTTGGGGATTAAACATCAGTTCTTCAAATTGTTTAGTACAATTTGGTGTATTTCAAAAAGAAGTAGACAAGATTCACCTTGTGGTGATGAATCCAGTGCACAAGAACTGGTCTAAGTCATCCTGGCAGGGGGACTGGACTAGATCAGGGGTCCTCAAACACCGGCCCGCGGGCAGGATATGGCCCCCCGGGGTGTCCAATCCAGCCCACCTGTATTTACACACACACCACCACCCCACCACCACCCCCCTCCCCTGGCAAGGAGCCACAGTTGACTTCTTCCTGCCGACTACTTGGCAGGGCTGGGCGGCTCCTCCGGCTCTCCCTCCGGCTCCCAGGCAGGACAAGCCAGGCAGCACAAACTATAGCCCGGCCCCCGACACTGTCTGAGGGACAGTGAACCAGCCCTCTGTTTAAAAAGTTTGAGGACCCCTGGACTAGATGCTAGATGATCTTTCAAGGTCCCTTCCAATCCCTAATGATTCTATGAGTCCAGGTTAGCCCATGGAAAGATCCTGAAGCTTTACACTGATGATCAAGACGTTTGCACCTTACAGTAGCAAGAGCAAAGCTTGAGGACTGTAGGTACTAATCGATTCCAAAAATTCTTGACTAGGGAAGACTTCATCCCACTCAAGGCAAAGCACTGGGATTAGGAATTTTGCTCAGTCTGGGCCTTCAGGAAACCTAGCTTGCATTGTGCTTCTGAAAGTAATGACCGTGGGGTTGTTGCCTTAAAAGACATCAGAAAATGAAAGGGAATGTTTAGACTTTGGTTAAGAAACCCTTAACAGAAGAAGTACTTTCAATGGGCTAATCGGAGTTGCAACCCCTAGCGTTCTAGCCCTTAAAATGTGCGTGGGCAGTTTCCAGTCACGCACAGAAATATAAATTATGGAATGAAGAATAATTGATTTAGAACTGTAAAAAATCTGCAGCCTTGCAGAGAAAGGGCAGAAGCAGCCAGATAGGTTTTAAGTCCTAATGCCTGCCTTGTGAGGGTGGCTCTGCCGAGTGTATAATGCATGAGTGGTAAAATAGGTCAAACCCTGGAAGCATCCGCGTCTTTGCAGTCATTATGACTACAATGGGTTTGCTGCATCACCAGTTGCATAAGAGCTCCACAGCAAAGGCGATGTGGAACGCAAAACATAATGAGCATCCTTGCTCTTGTGCCACAGACTACAGAGCTCCCACAGACTGGGGACCCTTTCCCAGTTTTAATGCAGTTATGCTGCTGTGGCCGGTGCTTCCACGTTTTAATCTCCATGTGTGACGGGAGCTTGCGTCTCTGTGCTTTCTGTACTACTCGTAAGACTCCAGCTATTTGTAGCACGGGAAATTTGGCAGGTTAGCAACGACAGTAATCTTTATTCAAAGAAAAGTTTGGTCCATTTGTGTTCTCTGAGGGCTTTGCGGGGAGAGGGCTTCGTCCCGTGATACCCCATCCCCCACCAACAGGGGAAGCTTGTTCTCTGCCTACCTACCACCACAGCTCAAGTTATGTCAGTGCTAGGTAATGAAAAGGCTTTGTTATTATCAGGCAAATAATAGAGAGCCTTTGTGCAAGGATAATTACAGTGGTTTGGATGTTCCTGGATTAACTCTTAGGATGAATGTTCATCTCAGTAAATCACTAATAAATATACATTAGCATCATGTCGCTTTCTGTTTCATACTCCAGTCATCCTGATCACACCACTCCCGAGCTTATCTGGTATTTTTTCCTGTAGTAGAGGCTTCAACCCCCTTTGCCTGGCCTTACTCTGCAGCTGAAGCAATCAGGACTTCCTGCATTTCACCTCAACCAATCTGTCTCCCGATAAAGCAGCAATGAGGCTGCGTAGCCTGCAGGCTACTGGGAAGAACAACTGGTAAATATTTGCACAGCACTTCGAAGAAGTAGGACCTGACTCATCACAGCATTGCTTCAGTTTTACGTCAGCATTAACCATTAAAATTCATGGCACTTAAAAAAAAACAGCTTCAAAAACAGCTGCAGAAGATCCACATGGAAAGGGCCACATGCCCTCACTGCTCTTCTCGCACTATTTTGTGGCTGTTACCTTTGCTTATCAGTTGCCAGAGCCAGTTCACCATCGGAGGTGATGGGGGAGTTCTACGAATAAGGGAGTGGTGGCACACGTGGGAGTCAGGTACCAGAGATGCCCAGCCAGAGGAGCAGGAGTCACACTGGCCTTGGATCCCTTGCTCATGTGATAACACCCCACAGCAAAGACTGGTTTCTATAAGAAGCCTGTTTAAATGGCATAAAGAGCCCTAAATACTGACCATAAAGATGTGCTGGATCTCATGCCTGCACAGTTGATGCTTGTGGAAGTCAACAGACTTTGCTGTATATCACAGCTCCTTATTTCACTGGATGACCCACAGATATGGGTGATGACATGAGTCCAGTACTGATGGTCCTTGGTGTGGCTGAAGAGTTTTTGATGAAAACCAGGAGGCATAAGGTCCAAATATTTATCTTGTACTTACAAGTAGTATTATTTCAAGTAAATTATGCTACCTGACTGCTCTAGGTTTACAAAATGAAGGAAAAGTAAGACACAAAAGCTTATAGAAGAAAAGGAAGAGTGGGGAAAATACTGCTATTATTATGGAACAAGAGTGCTGCAAAATTGCTGTGAAAATTGGAAATCCATAATTTTATTGCCAAACCTGGTTTTGCCTACAATAATAGTCATGAACAGAGATGGAAAAAAGAGACCCATTAGGTCATTTTTTCTGTCTTCTTGTTACTAGAGTGTCTCCCTACAAGGATCTTGACTGTTTTGTTCATTTTAAAAATAACTGAAGCAATGAAGGTTCATCGTGTTCCCTTGGGAGACTGTTCAGCAGACTAACAGACCTCACTGCTCAGAAATTTTTCCTCATTATCAGCATGGATTTTTCTTTCTTCACTTTCATCCCGTTACTTCTAGTTGTAACCTGGCTGGATCGTTTCTCTATTACAACAAGTTAAATCGCGTTTCTTTCCCAGGGCACACACTGGCATCAACCTGAGCTTCAGTGAAGAAACGGGATGTAAACTCAGGGTAGCAATTGGCTATCACACTTCTACTGCACATCAAGCTCACAAACAAAGGTAATTGCTATTTAAATCTGAAAATACCTTTTTTTTCTTCAATCATTTCTTTTTCCCCCAAGTACACAGCTGCCTGCTGCTTGAATCACTTAAGCATTTAGAAAGCAGCTTACGGACGCCAGATTCCTCCCGTCCAAGAAAACTGAACTGATGTGCTGGAGCTGCAGTTCACAGTTAAAGGGAAGGAATGTCTTTTAATTTACTACAGGACTAATACCAGACATATCTTTGTTCAAACACTTAGCTAAGGGTGAATATGCCCTCTGTGCAGGAGGTCACAATGGGGTATGTACCACTTAAGTCTCAATTATGCTCTATTTATACCTCCCTCTGACACTTCCTCTAATTGAGAGATTCTGGGGATTTTTCTCCATTTATCCATATTTTGGGTACTTCAGTCTCTCCAAGCAGTCAGTTGTAAGCAGAGTCAATTAAACCTTATCAACACTGGCGTGAGTTTCTCATGTATGACAAGAGAAAACAGCAAAAGACACTAAAGTAATAGTTCATTGTTATTATGCACATTGCTCCTCTTCCTTTGCACCTTTGCAGGCTTATAACAACTTTAAAGTTCAACCTCTTGTAAAGAAATGTGAAAAACTCCAGGTTTTTTTCCCCTCAGAAAACAGGCAGAAAAATCCAGGAAGAAAAACACAACCAATGTTAAAAAAGGGAGAAGGGAAACGAGTCAGCAAACAAATTAAAAACTGCAATTCAGACCCTGAATATTCACCTTAAATTGAGCTAATGAAGTGATAAAGATGTTTGTTGCTGCTTCTCTGAGATATTTATCCTTTTATTTGGAACACATTTCCCATAACATACCTTGGTCTCAACAACCTTTCTTTCAAGTTGACAGCCTTTTCAAGAGGAAGAAACACATAGGACAAAATACTAATATCTGTAGCCAGACTCCTAAACCTGTGGCCAAGTACCCAGAAGAGAAGCTAAAACTTGTGGCCAGGAAGCCATTACTTTATCTCAATTGCTATTTTTCAGGGGCAGATAGCTCTGTGAAAAACACATTTCTAGATCCTTGCTTCCAACTCCTCCCTTTTATCTTTTGCTGTAAGGGAAATATTTTCTGGTCTGCAAACTACAAGCTCGTTCCATAGGATCACTTAGGTTGGAAAAGATCTTGAGATCATAGAGTCCAGTCGTCAGCCTAACTGTCCCAAGGCCACTGCTAAACCACAGCCCTAAGCTCCAGCTCTCCAGAACTTTAAAACACATCCAAGGAGGGTGATTCAACACCCTCCCTGGGCAACCTGTTTCAAGGCTTGATGACCCTTTCCATGAAGATTTTCCCAATGTCCAACTTCCCCTAGCACAGCTTGGGAGTCGGTTCCCTCCAACTGCCCCTTGTCCTTGTGAAAACAAGCTCCACCTGCTCAGCCTTCCCCACGTCAGGCACGTTTTGGGATGAGAAGTTACTCTAATATGAAATCTCTGGATCTAGGCAGCTGCACAGCAGTGAAAAGAACAAGAGGCTTACAGGTGGCAAACAAATCAAGGTGGAAATAAAGAAATGCTTAAACTGACATGAAAGCCCATGTACAGGCACCGCATGGGGAAACCTGATGTGTCTGCGTCGTGGAGAACACGGCGACGCACCTGTGAACCTCCCGGGCTGTGTGTATGCCAGAGCCTTGAAATTAGCTAGTGTGAAAAATGTTCTTGTGGTTTCATTTCCTCTGGAGGGTTTCAGGTTAGGGTTTTGGTTTGTATTTTTGCCTTTTGGGGGTATTGGTTGGTTTTCTCTCCCCCTCTGTCTTTAAGCAATTAAAAACATGAGGGAAGATGAATTCATCGGTTCATGTCCTTCTGCAGGCGAGTTTGCTGTCCTCCACAGACATGAAGGGTGCCTTGGGTTTGAGGGTTTGTCACTGTTTCTGAGCCCTGGCTAATACTGCACGAAGCAACCTGCTTTGTCACTCTCTCCTGAGAGCTCTACAGACAGTCCTGGGTCTGTTTTGGACTATACTTAAGTACTACATGCACAACTTCTGTGACATCAGTTTATATTTGGATGTTCAAAGAACTGATGATCCCAAAAGTTGTGTCTTCCCCCTACAGTTCTGGGCTACCAAACAAGAAAGCTCAGCGAGTCATTAACTGAATGTCCTAAAGAACTACGTGAGCCAGAAGTGCCTGAAAGGGATGGTCTCAGTGCAGGGAGCTCTGCTCCTCGAGGATCAAACCATTTGCAGCACTTTTTCCAGACAAGGGACCCAGGAAAGCAAGGCCAGATGCTGCAGCCCACACTGAGCTTACGCTTTACCTTTCTTTTACTCCTGCCTGAATGAGAGTAGGGAGCTTTACAGGATCACAGAAACACAGAATGTTACGGGTTGGAAGGGACCTTTAGATATCATCTGCTCCAACTCCACTACCAGAGCACGATCACCTAGGACTAGTCAGATAGAGCTGCATCCAGGTGGATTTTGGAAGTCTCCAGAGCAGGACACTCCACGACCTCTCTGGACAGCCTGTGCCAGGTATCCATCACCCTCACACTGAAAATGTTTTTCCTGATGTTCACATGTGCTCCAGCTTGTACCCATTGCCTCTTGTCCTATCACTGGACAACACTGAGCAGACCCTGGCTCCATCCTCGTGACACTCATCCTCTCCATATTTACAAACATCAATGAAGTCACACTTCAGGCTCCAAGCTCAAGAGACCCAGCTCCTTCAGCCCTTCTTCATGAGGGAAATGCTCCACTCCACCATCTTTGTGGTTCTGTGCTGAAGTCTTTCAAGAAGTTTCAAGTCTCTCTTGAACTGAGAGGCTCACAGCTGGACACAATATTCCAGATGTGTAAAATAGCAGAGTAGAGATAAGTTCCTGTGTGACTTGGTCTAGGTGATCCTGCTGTTGCAGGCGGATTGGACTAGATGATCTTTCAAGGTCCCTTCCAATCCGTAGTGATTCCATGACTCTATGTGGTCTCACCAAAGTGTGCTCAGAGCCATGTTTCTCCTGTTACTTAGATGACCCCAGTTTCTACCTTAGGAGTTTACACGGATCCTTACATCAAAAGATGTCTAGTGGTCGAGACTGCTGACACATAGGAAAGTACATAGGGGTTCCCTGGGACCACAACTCTCTCCAGACTGCAGCACAAAGAACTTAGGTGACCTTGTAGCTGTCAGGGAGACTATTTGGAAATAAACAGTTCCACAAAATAATTTCCACAGTCAAATGTTGGAGGTAGTAGCCCACAGATTAAACTTGTGTTGCACTCAGATCCTCTTTCTGAAGACCCTTCAGGGCTTCCTTTTTCCAAAGCATCAAGTTAATACCAGCTGTGATGTTTGGACTGGATCATCATAGAATCATTAGGGATTGGAAGGGACCTCGAAAGATCATCTAGTCCAATCCCCCTGCCACAGCAGGATCACCTAGATCAAGTTGCACAGGAACACCTTGTAGGTTTCTTTCACACTTAATGACTGTATGATAATGATTCTATGATTACCTTCTAAATTAATCTGAGGAGCCCCTATGGTTGTGGTTGTATCAGGGAACAAAATTAAAGTCATTGTGATTATCAGCCCCTGGATTCCGAAAGTAAAGTCAAGTGTTTAGACAGTGTCTGATGTCTGCTCTTTCTGGGAAGGGCTGATGTTTTCGGGAAGTCCCACAGATAAGCCTGGCAGTCTTCATTACACTCCAGAAAGGGGTTTGTATCATCAGTTACCCCCTAAAACAGAGTCTAGCCATGGAAACTGACCTTCTCAATAAAATTGCTGAAGAAAGGCAGTAATATACATATTATTGTATCATTTTATAATTTATATTACATGATTGTATGTTCTATGTATTTATTATAATGATTTGTGCAATGCCTTGAGCAAATCTATTCAAGCCCTACTCCAGGACCAGCTTTTCAACAGCAGATTAAGACAGAATAACAAAACCCCCAAAAAAAAACCCTAGTTCATGCAACACTACAGAATGTTCTTAGCAAGATCCTAACAAAATCTGGTGAAATACCAAAGCAATCAGAGCTAAAAAAAAAAGGTGGGGGGAAGGAAAACCCTAATGAAGGCAAGGGCATGGAACTGACAGTTCAAACCAAGCAGCTCCAAAGCTATTACTACCTTCAGAATCGAGTGAAGAAAAGCATGAATTCAAATTAATCAATTGTCTTTTAAAGTAGCTGAGGTAGCACTCTGACTATTACCTGTGCTTTTAGAGCGCATCTCAAACGTGTCATTCAGGCTGCTGAAGACAGAGAAGACCCTAATGAATCATCTCGTTACAAATTAATCACCCCGGGATTAGGGGGTAAAAATTTCAGAAGCACCTTAAAATTACTTAGAAATCTAATTCCCATTTTCATAATTGACTTAGGCAGTTACATGCTGACTCTAGTCAAAAGTCAATGGGATGATAGATCCTAAATCACCCTAATTCATCTAAAAACGTTACTCACAACACTGGGCCTCTTTGTAGTCCCATTTGCCCTTCAGTGAGAGTCCCAGGCTTTGCCATCCCCAACTTCAGCCCACGTTCACCATACATTGTGCCTTCATTTTCATTAAACACTTCGAACGATGGAGGTTTCAAACAGCAAGCTGCTTGTCCACTCATCTTTCCACACGGACGCGCAGCATTCCTACAGCGACCATTTCAGACCACTATTGTAAACCAGCGAGGAAGGAAATGCTTCTCCTGAAACCCTTCCACTGCTGTCTGTAATTTACGAGATGACACAGCATCTACCACTGCCACACCTCAGACTAGGTGCATGTTTTAGATAGCTGACAGGGATGCAGAAAAGGCATTTTCCAATCTCTGAAAGGGGCTATCAGAAGGCTGGGGAAGAATGTTCTTTAGGGCAGGGAACGATAGGATGAGGGGTCACGGTTTGAAATTGGAAAAGGGTAGCTTTACCTCAGGCACCAGGAAAATGTCCTTTAACCTGAGGGTGGTGGCTTCCTGGAACAGGTTGCCCAGAAAGGTGGTGGAAGCCCCATTCCTGGAGACATTCAAGGTCAGGCTAGATGGGGCTGTGGGCAATGTGGTCTGGTGAGTGACGTCCCTGCTTGTTACAGGGGCGTTGGACTAGATGCCCTTTGGAGGTCTCTTCCAAACCTATGATTCTACGATTTGGTTTGGTCAGTTCTATGTTTTGATCTTCTCCCAGTTGTCTGTCCTTTTCCTAAGGTTAATGAGCAATCCCAGGACAGCCAATGTATCCTTTGAGTTCTAAGGGGGTAGAACTCTCCCTTATTGAATTTCCTGGACGCTACTCCTCTTCCATTGACCAGGTCATGTTCCGTTTCCTTCTTGAGGCACTAGGAAAATATTTTCCTTTCTCTGTCTCTATTCCACAACATCCTGTGTCACAGAATCACATCATTATCAAGGTCAGAAAAGATCTTCAAGATCCTCAAGTCCAACTGTCCACCCTACAACCCCTGACTGGTAAACCAGCTCCTGAAACACCATGTCTGCCTGTTTTTTTGAACCCCTCCAGGGACAGTGCCTCCACCCACTCCTTGGGCAGCCTGTTCCAAGGCCTCCCCACTCTTTCTGTGAAGAAATTTTTCCTAATGTCCAATCTGAACCTCCCCAGTGCAACTTGACTCCCCTTCCTCTTGTCCTCATGTCTGTCGCGTTGGTTGTATCTGCAGCATTATTGGGTAGCACTTCTACCATACGTGTCTGATTGCACTGTGACACAAGCCACAAAAAGGAAGGCAAGGAGTACATAACGTCTAGATTACACCTATTCATGAGCACGTGTGAGGGTAACACCTTGCTCTCTGATACAAAGGATCCCACGCATTTACTAGCTCTAGTGAATGACCATCTGGAAAGCGGAATCAGGACAGGGCAGGGAGGCAGCGAACAAAAGCAGAAATCACAAAACCACATTCAGATCTGTAGGAAAATTATATTCCCTCTAAGGCTGCAGTCATCCTGGCTTTCAGCTCTTTTTATGATTTCCCCCTCCTCTCTCCTCCCTTTTTATTGATTACTTTTTGGTTCTTTTGCCCAGGACTCTGTATTTTTTGCTCTTTTGTCATCTCCCCTCAACAAAAGCAGAGGACTTGGGGGTGGGGGGGAAGGATCAGGGAAGGGGAAATTCCTATCCTGACATTTATTTCTTCAGTGACCTTGGCAAAGTCACTTAATTTATTGTTTCCCTTGCTGTTACAAAACAGACAGGAATGAAAATGAAGTCTTTTTCTAACGTTCACAACTGCTTTGTCACCCAGCTCCGTCTGCTGAATGCGCTTTGAAACCCCAGACTGAGTTAGCGCAGGTTGGAGCCCTAATTGCTCTCAGCGATGCCTCTCCTCGACTCACTTGCTGCAGCAGTCAATACCTGCTCGTGGTGGGAGAACAGCAACGGCCAGAACAAATGCTCTGCCCCTTCTCCCGAGCCTGTTGCATCTCAATAAACTGGGCAGCGTCTCAGGCGAAGGGGGAATTCAAAAGAGTGGTCCCAAATCGGGACCCTGAAGGGCTCTGCATTCAGAATAAGACACTGTGGGAGTATCGTGATGACAGCTGCGCTTACCTCACTGCAAATAATTACTCTGATCCACAAACACAAGCTCAGCCCTCAGAATGGTCTTGTAAGCAAGGTCTGTTTTAATAGAAACATCAGTATTATGCGTTCCAGCCGATTCTAAATTGGTGGCAATTTTCTCCCGACGCTCCGTGAATTAAACCAGTTAGGACACCCGAGAAAAAACCCCTGAAATAACCAACGCCACAAAGCAGAAAGCGAGCTCGGTGTCTGAAGGTTAATGATTGCTCATGAAAGCTACAGAAATAAATTATCTGCCTAGGGACACCGTCACATGGTCGGCACAAAAGCTGCAACAGCCCAAAATGTTTATGTAGGGGAAAAAACCACTGTCAGCATCGATGCCGGGGCCCTTCCCTTCCCCCATCGGCGAGCTGGAGTCCTCAGCCAAACAGCTGCTCCTGACTGCTTACATTAAACTAATTTGTGCTGCAACACTGCAGCTGCTTAATTTTTAGAGTGAACTTTATCACCAATAAGTGTTACAATAACAAGTGATGCAGCCCTGCCTCCGAGGAAAGGGCCGGTTCCACAGCCACAAAGGGCAGCCCGAGGTGCCCGAATCCCAGCAAGAAGACAATACACAAAACACCACTGTACACCCTGAAGATCTACTCTTGGTTTTACTGGGGAAGATTTAAAGGGAGGGAGGGAGAGGGGAAGATCCCCTGGATTAAATGGGTTCAGAATGGACTCCTAAACGCAGCAGAGGCTGGTGAAGCAGAAAGGAAGAAGCAAAGTGAGGGGCTGGGGCTTCAGAAGGGAGTCCACCCATCCCAGGGTTGCCCACTCATCCCAGCAGGCCTTCTCCCTTGCACTGGGTATTTTGAGGTTGTCCTGCACAGCCTCCTTATTCAAAGCCTGCCCCACAGCCTTGCCCCTTTCTCCCCTCCAGGCTCCCAGTGGTTTGGTGATGCTGCTTGCACATCTTCTAGACCACAGATTCACCAGCATCTCCTTAAAACATTTATTGCAGTCAATGTGCAAACAGAAATCTTTTAAAAAGGTGGGGGGGAACCCTAACTCATTCCTATCCCAACAGCTTGAAAGCCCTGACCTCGTCCTCACCCCTCGCCTGGCCTCCCCCCTGAAGAAACGCGTTCAGAGGCAGCTCCATAGCAGGAAGTGTTTGCAGAGCAGCAGCTCCTTGGGTAACACAAGCGCTGCGATTACCAAATGTCACATGTTTGTTCCTCCCCTTTTCCTCTGAATTATTTTCCTCCGCGAACACGCCGTGGGCTTCATCTTTCTTTTTTTTCTTCCCTTTGCCGCAGCAGACACTGACCTGAGCGGCGACGGCTCCTGCCAAGTACGCAGGCAGGGCTGTGCTCCGGGTTGGACTTTGGCGACGGCCGTGCGTCGGGCGTTTGTTTGCGCTCAGAGCAGAGCCCTCCCCGCCCCCAGCGCCTGGAATGCGCTGAAACTTTTCGGGGTTTAATTAGTTCTAATATGATTAATGCTTTTAGCTGCGTATCTTGTTACATTCAGGGCGCTTGTTAATTTCTCCTGCTTTTAAAAAAAAAATGTGCCGGGCTTAGTTATTAAGAAAACAAATGGAGACGGGGGAGGCAAAACCACCACCGGCAGAGCAATGACAGAGTTCAGTGAAAAGCTGTAGCTGCCCGCAGTGGTGATAGGGTTGCAGACAGACCATGGTTTGCCTGTGTGCATGTTTCATCCTGGCCTCCAGCAGGACTGGAGAGGTGATCCTTCCCTGCACTTGGCACTGGTGAGGCCTCATCTTGAGTACTGGGGGTGAGTTTTGAGCACCTCAACAGCAGAAGGACATTGAGGTGCTGGAGCAGGTGCAGAGAAGGGCAACGAAGCTGGTGAATGGTCTGGAGGACAGGTCTGATGACGAGCAGCTGAGAGAGCTGGGGGTGTTTAGTCTGGAGAAAAGGAGGCTGGAGGGAAACCTTATTGTTCTTTACCTGAAAGGAGGTTGTAGAGCGGTGGGGGTTGGTCTTTTCTCCCAGGTCACTAGTGATAGAATAAGAGGAAACAGCCTCAAGTTGTGTCAGGGGAGGTTTAGATTGGACATTGGGAAAAAATTCTTCTTTGACAGTGGTCAGGGAGGGGGTGGAGTCGCCATCCATTGAGGGGATGGAGTCACCATCCATGGAAGTGTTAAAAAAGACCAGTAGATGTGCTCCTGGGGGACAGGATTTAGTGGGCAGGGTAGGGTTGGGTTAACAGTTGGACCGATGATCTTGTAGGTCTCTTCAGCCTTAATGATTCTGTGATTCTATATGTGTGCTTGAGAAGGAAGAGAGGCTCAAGGAGTGTTCCAGAAGTACACGCCATCCGTCCCCACCTTCCAAAGACTAGCTAGGAGGAGATGATAAATGAAATGATGGGTTCTTTCTGTTCAATTTAAAAGTAGAAAATACATGCAGAATTCCTTAGGGAAGTGGACTTTTTGGTCTTTATCAAAATAACATTAGTCAGATTTTTTTGCCCATTTTATTCCACCCCAAATGTGTAAGAATAGGATAAACAGACCCCAAGGGCTTCTGGGATAAACAGGTCCCAGGGGCTTCTGTCTGCTCTTCACGGAGCAAAGCTGACAATGGAAAAAATTACTTATGACAAGTGGGGTAGAGAATAGCAAAGTCTGTGCCCCCTTACCAGATCTTCTTCTCAAGTTTGGCCTTGAAACCTTTAAAACTTTATATATTTCTTAAAAGAACACTTTGAAATAATAATCCAAGGGGTAAGAGCTAGCTACAACACTGGAACTCTTGTCTGTACAACACAGGAGAGAAGTGCGAGGGGATAATTGCAAATGAAATGAAAGGAAAAAGCATGAAAGACTGTGAGGAGGAGCTGGTGGAATCAGGAATTTCAGGGAAAATGGGGATATTGGAAAAGGAGGCTACTTTGGGTCCAGAGGCAAAAATGGCAGAAGCCAGAAGTAACAGAAGAAAATAAAAGAAGGAATGAGAAGGAAGCAGCAGCACACTCAGAGGAATGTCAGCAGAGACTCGTTAACCAGGACTCTTCTGAAGTGAAGGAGCTTCAATACCAAATGGGACCAAAAGCAAATACAGGGATTCCAGGGTAACCAATACTTTGGATTTTCTCCATCTGAAATGTCTGGATCACAGAAACATATTATTTTAGGGGTTGGAAGGGACCTTGAAAGATCATCTAGCCCAACCACCCCCTGCCAGAGCAGGAACTCCTAGAGAAGATCACACAGGATCTAGGCAGATTTTTACTATCTCCAGAGAAGGAGACTCCACAATCTCTCTGAGCAGCCTGTGCCAGGGCTCTGTCACCCTCACAGTGAAAAAGTTTTTCCTGATGTTCACATGGAACCTTCTCTTCTCCAGCTTGTACCCATTGCCCCTTGTCCTATCACTGCACACCACTGAGCACAGCCTGGCTCCATCCTCCTGACACCCACCTATTCCATATCTATAAACATGAATGAAGTCAACCCTCAGTCTCCTCCAGGCTCAAGAGACCGAGCTCCTTCAGCCTTTCCTCATGAAGGAGACGCTCCACTCCCCTCATCACCCTTGTGGCTCTGCGCTGGGCTCTTTCAAGCAGTTCTCTGTCCCTCTTGAGCTGAGGGGCCCAGACCTGGCCACCTCTTTTCATGTTACCAAAAAGCCCAACAAAAGTCTGTTAAAAATGGTCATTCTGTAACTCTCATGCCAAGTGCAGCCTCCTTGTGCGGTGCCAGCAGTGCGGGGAAGGGCGCTGCCCCGGGCGCAGCCGAGACGCCCACCGGTAACCTTTACAGGGTGAAATTTTTAAGTGTGTCTATGAAAAGATTTGGCTTCACTAAACCAACATCTTCAAGAAAACCCTAGTCCAGCACAATGTTCACGAGGACAATGACTTGGTCTAGGTGATCCTGCTGTTGCAGGGGGATTGGACTAGATGATCTCTGAGGTCCCTTCCAATCCCTAATGATTCTATGATTCTATGAATACTCAGGTCACACATTTACACGACCTACTCGAGATTATACTGACTAGCCCCTAATACATTCCGTTACCCTTCTTCCTCCAGATGCGTTTGCACACTGACAAATCAGTCTTGTTTCAAATCAACCGGCCAGGGAAAGAGAAAATTTCCTCCATCTGCAGAAATTCCTGTGCTCACCGTCCAATAAATTCACCCAGCTGTCACTGTGGAGTGACACGGCAAAACAGCACATTCAGTAAGAGCCAAGTGAGAAATTAGCTGTGTAAAAAAAACCCAGCTTAATCAAGCATCTCTGACCTCCGCATATTAATCCGGCTCTCTGGGACTTCGTTTAATATTTCAGGGTCATAAGAAGTTCCAGAAATCTTCAGTTTTCTTTCTCCCCAAATTACTCCTAAGGACAAAGGCAGACAAAAATCTAGCCCAAAGAGATTTTGTATTAATAAAAATCATAAAGCCTCAAATATTTTTCCAGCCTTGTAAAGTAGAAAAGGTAACTGAAAGGAGAAACCTCTTCTTTTTTAAAAAAATCTAGCTCTTAAAACTACTCGAAATATCAAATTTCAGACTCCTGACAGTTCAGTTATTTTCAGGGGGGTTTTTAATGTCTGCCTCTGGGGCCTTGGATAGATGTACAGGTGGAAACTACCGAAGTTTACAAGCACCAAGTACATTTCTTCCCAGTTTTTTGAAGCTAACTGCTTTGAAAATACCTTTTTCTGTTGGCACAATAGACGCCTCATATTTCATGTACAAAGTGCTGCGCTGTAAGGGCACTGCTCACACCAGCACGAGATGACCCGCTCTGTCTTAATCATTGGTAGTGTGTCTGTTCCACATTCACATTGTAAAACCTTCACATCACAACAGAAAGTACTCTGGGTAAGGATATATCCAATACACAGCACCATCAACACCATCTGAAACCATCCGGATCCTGCACTAGATGTACAACATACAGAACCACACAGTCATCAGAGTTGGAAAAGACCTTCAAGATCATCAAGTCCAACCCTACAACCCCTAACCACTAAACCATCTCCTGAAACACCATGTCTGTCTGTTTTTGAATCCCTTCAGGGAAGGTAC
This sequence comes from Rhinopomastus cyanomelas, assembly GCA_013400115.1. Taxonomy (NCBI): domain Eukaryota; kingdom Metazoa; phylum Chordata; class Aves; order Bucerotiformes; family Rhinopomastidae; genus Rhinopomastus; species Rhinopomastus cyanomelas. The sequence continues at coordinate 138,225 of VXBP01003383.1, read as the reverse complement.
CTCCATCCCCTCCCTTGACAGCTTGGTCCAAGGCCTCACCACTCTTTCTGAGAGGTTGTTGTTCCTAAGATCCAATCTGAACCTCCCCTAGTGCCACTTGACCTCCATTTCCTCTTGTCCTATCACTAGTTGCTAGGAAGAAGAGGCCAAAACCTGCCTTACCACAATCACCCTTCAGGTAGTTGTAGAGAGCAATGCGGTCTCCCCTCAGCCTCTTCTTCTCCAGGCTGAACACTCCCAGCTCCCTCAGCCTCCTCTCATCACACTTGTTCTCCAGACCTCTAATCAACCCAGTTGCCCTTCTCTGCACCCTCCCAACACCTCAACATCCTTCCTATCCTGTAGAAGAATGGTTTCATTCTAATCATCACATTAGCTGAAGCAGTCAAAAGGACACGCAGCAATTCCTGCTCAGAGTTAAACACTCACACATGGTATCTTTTACAAAGACAAAATGACTGTATGAAGGACTAACACAGTAAACCTTCCCTTTTACACAGAGTTGAATCTCAGCTGTAAATTGTGTTCAATCTACTTCAACATGTTTGGCAATAAGTAGATACTAGGTGTCCTGCTTTGCGTTAGAGCAGAACCAACTCTGTTCAGTGATTTTACTTTTCAACCCAGTTGCATTGTCTGCAGTCAACAGTCAAATCATAGGACATGCTGGGTTGGAAGAGACCGCCAAAGGACATCTAGTGCAACCCCCTACAACAAGCAGGGACATTAATCCATAGATCCAGATTGCCCAGAGCCACATCAAACCTGGCCTTGAATGTCTCCAGGGATGGGGCCTCCACTACCTCTCTGGGTAACCTGTTCCAGAGATCCATCACCCTCTGATTAAAGAACTTTTCCTTGATGTTGAACCTAAACCTACCCTTTCCCAGCTTCAAACCATGACCCCTCCATCCTATCATTCCCTACCCTATTGAACAGTTCTTCCCCAGCCTTCTTACAGGTTCTCCTGTCAGGGAGTGGAAGGTCTCAGCTTAGTGATCAAATGTTTCCATGCATTCAGAAGACAAAAAGACAACACAGGAGGTGTTGCAAGATGGGGTCTGGGATATACAGGCAAAGCCACCTCACCAGCAGGAAAAACCCAAACAAGAGCACATGTGGCACAACAGCTGCGGAGCCAGAGCTAGGCAAGGTGCTTAACAAGCACCTTCCACTGAAGACTGTGCCTTCTCCTCAGACCCAGTATCTTATTTTATTCATGGATTCACAGAATACCAGGTTGGAAGGGACCTCAATGATCACATAGTTCCACCTATCAAGCTAAAACTAGAGTTTAAATTAGATGTCCCAGGAGCCTATCAAGCTGGGCCTTAAAACTGTCCAACGTAGCGCAATCCACCCTTTTTTTTTTTTGGGTGATTATTCCAATGTTTAATTGTTCTGATGGTGAAAACTTCTCCTCTGAATTGCCCCAGAGCAACTTGCATCCATCATCCCTTGTCTTTTCCATATGACTCCTTGTGAAAAGTAAGCCATCATCTTCTTGGCAGCCACCCTTTGCATCCTGGTACATGGAGATAAGGTGCCTCCGAAGCCTTATCTTCTCAAGGCTGAAAATACCCAGCTCTGTGAGCCCTTGCTCACGTGGCAGGTAAACGCATGATGCTGCAGCTGAAGTCTCTAAAATATTCTCATCAGAAGAGTAGTGAAGCACAGCACCCAAGAAGGAAGGAAAAGCACCTCTGGGCAGCCCTTTTCCCACCTGCTACGTGCCAGGGTGGCTCAGCTGGGTGAACCAGGTAAAGTTACACCTGCTGGAATCACTGCTGATTTACCCTACCATTTACCCGTAGCTCTGTCAGTAACCTCTGATGCAAAACTGAACATCAGACACGCTTGGACTGTTGGCAAGATTGTTGTGCCATCGATTCTCCGGCAACACCAGCCGACACCATCGCCTCTGCAGTTAACAAAACTCTCTTGCTATCTGTTCACAGAGCATTAACTGCCCAAGTGAGGCAGAGAATCAGCAGCAGCTTTCACCCAACAAACAGCCCAGACAAACCCAAAACCCTCATGACAGATCACCAACAAAGCCAACGGTGTCAATGGCTCTGAATGTGAATTGTGAGGGAGCAGCATGTTAACTCTCCTTGCGATTCAGGAAGCAGTAATTGAAGACTACTGGTTGCAGAGATGAACTGTCAGACATTTTCAAAGGGTTTTGCATCACCGAAGGCTCCGGTTTTCACAAAAAGATTTAGACACATGAGAATTTCTTAGCTGAAGAGAACCTCGGATTCAGGAGGGAGGAACAGGTCCAAAGCAGGAATGGGGTGGGGGCAAGGTTAAGAAAGCCACATATATATGAAATTGCAAGCCCCAAAAAGATCACTGTGAAGCAATTTAAAGGCAGAACACATGCTAGCACCCCCTCCCCTCCATATTGTGCGTTTCTCATGAGTTACTACAGTTCTGAGGGCACATTAGGGTCATGAAGCATAAACAAAGTGAGTAAGAAAAGCAGGAGTTCTCTCACTCTCTCTGTGTCTAAAACCCAGCAAATCAAAATGAATCCTTAAAACAAAGCATACAAAAAGAGGCAATGAACTTCAGAAGAATTTCACACCACTGCACCCAGCTGTTAAGCATGAAGCCGTAAAAAGTCCTCCTCACAACTGCTTTGCGCTAACGCTCAGAATATTTCTGAGACTCACTTGAAAACAAGACCAGATAACAAAAGCCAAATTAAACCCTTTTTATCCTTTCTGATTTGATTTAGAAGTCATGTATTTGTCTCAGGATGGGGAGAGGATTTACACAGAATCACAGAACATCAGGGATTGGAAGGGACCTCGCAAGATCATCCAGTCCAATGCCCTCTGTCACGGCAAGATCGCCTAGACCAAGTCGCACAGGAACATGTCCAGGCAGGTTTTAACCATCTCCAGAGAAGAAGACTCCACAACCAAGACTAGTTATATATTTAATTATATGAGTGAGTGAAAATGAGAGTGCGTTAGGGGCTTCCTGGTAAAATGTCACACTCATCAAAGCTGAAGTTAAGCAACTTCAGTTTGGTTACAGACGAGGGGAAATGCTGGCGTCACTCCCAACAAAAAGCAGCTAGAGGGGAAAAAAAACCCCTTGTAGATCTGATTTCCATATTTTTTTAATTGGAAACCATATTGTATTGTTAAAATAACTTTTCACTAGAGTTTTTAATGAGCATCTATTACACAAAGTTCATAAAGTTGAAACTCCATGCTATCAGAACTCCACTGCTGTTGATTCTGGCACAAGGTCACTTGTGTTTGGGTCTGTCTAGCTCAAGTGTAGACATAGGAGTTAGAAAGGTAATTTCAGAAAGAGTTCTGCACTTCAGGACAGGTTGTTTGCAAAAAGAATGCTAACGAATGGATTTGGCCACGGACAATGTGAGACCCTGAACAGGAGTTAGAGGAAAGAAAGTGTTTTTCAACCTAGAAAAACTCACCTGAATCTGAAGTCCCACTTTTCCACAAGGCCTTTGGGGGCTGCAGTCCATGGGGACATGGAGCTGCTAATATGCCTCACACCACGAATCATTACAACCATTCTGAACCCCTTCAGAAATCCTAAGTCCTGGCTATGAAAATGCATTTTAATGCATCAGGGGAGGCACTAAGAGAGGCAGAAAGAAGAAAACCCACAACTCTAAACTTACATGACGTAAGAGTGGGTTGCTTCATGCATTTGCTGCCATTTCACAACTTTCTAAACCAAGTAGGAAGTGTATTCCCAATAAAGTGTTTTCCCTTTGGGCTAGAAGTGATCCTGCTCTGGCAGGAGGAGTGGACTAGATGATCTTCTGAGGTCCCTTCCAATCCCTAATGAGTCTATGATTCAATGAGAAGCAGCACCTTCATCTAAGAGTAGGTTGCTGACGCAGAAACACTTCTTAGAAGAAAATACTTTGCTTTGCAAGGGCAGTAGGAACTGGCCTTCACCATGAATTGCCACCATCACTAATGAAAGTGGCTACCTGGATGGCTAACGAGACCTCTCATCAGGGAATGGTAATGGAGAGGAATCAACCTTACACACAATAAGTGAACAATCAGGTAATGGAGTCAAGGAACCATATAGGCAAGGTGGAAAATAAATGCTAGGGACTTGAAAAATCTAATCAATGCTTGATTAAGCTAATTGAAGCCCGGCCACTGAAAATTAATGATTCAGAAAATTGCTCCCAGAACAGAAAAAAGCAAAGATTGCTGGTTCTCACATAAGAGACAGAAGGTTCAAATGCAAAAGCAGTTACCAGGAGATTAATACCTGGCACCCAGGGCACATAAAAGTTTGCTATCTTACTTTTTGCCACATTAAATATATCACTTCCCCGCTGCCTTTCCAAGCCCATGCGTCCACCAAGTCTCTTAAGTCCATTAGTTTGATTTTGTTGAGGTTTTTTTAACTGTAAGAATAACAGCATCACTGAGGCTGAAAAAAAAAAAAGCAGTAATGTTCTAATTACTCCAGAATGTCTTCGTCTTTTTCTACTTCAGTGAAAACAAAGGGCCTGTGTTCCAACTGAACAACATAAAGGAGGGATGCTAAAAATAGCTGCGGCATGACACGCAGAATACACTTAGCAGGAGCTTAGGTACCACTGTTCTGATCCTAACCATCAGCTTTCAGCCAGAGGCTTCTTTAAAAGCCCTTTCTGAACTCAAGGGCTCCTTTTCCTGGCTTTCATCAATAGATTCTTAGATGTCCAGGGATGCTCCTGGCAGCTGCCAGTGGTCATTTAAAAAATCATAATGCAAGGCTACTGTCAGGACAACTTGCATTCAGCACAAAGAGACCTCTACAAGAAGTCACTCAAGTTGCTACAAATCAAAACAGTTGGAAAAGTATTAGGCAGCAGGCGTTTGGCACGAAGCAGTGCCTGAGCCTGTGGGTGGGCAGACAGGCAGCCCAAGTTCAGCTCTGGGCACTTCACTGAGCAATGAACCACCAGCAGTACTCAGGGGTCCTTAAACCCATTAAGATGTAAAACCAGTTAAAATTGTCCCTTTCCAGATGTAGTGCTTTTCTTAGGCCAGGAGACACCAAACCAAATCCTTGTGGTTTCCATGGAGCTCTGTTAAGCCGTAACAAGTAGACTGTGGACAGTCCATGAGAACATATCGAGCAGCACTATGGTCCTCACATTGCGAGTCTGATGAGAAAAAGCACCTGCTTTTACTAACCATCATTTCATTCTTGAGTTTATCCTGAATTCTTCTGTCAGCTGCACCTCATGACTCATTTGAGATGCCCTCCTAATTGCACACATTTTCAAAAGCCACCAATGACAAAATGAAGGTGTGACAGTAGCCCTGTGGCATCAAATGATCCAAGGATCACCGCGTTAAAGTAACACTGGCTCAGTCTGCTAGTGTGGCCACACTGCTGCAAGATTTGTTAGCTCCTTGTGAAGTCTGCTCATATTTTTTTTCTATCTTAATTAAATTATTTTGGAGCATATTTATAATTTAATAGTTCACTGGTCTTCCATTTTCCAAATGATTAATAACTGGATTATGATGTCCAAATGATTAATAAATAGAGCAACTTCCACCTGTGTGGCGGAACACAAGATACTCCAAAGATTACTTGGTCCTCTGAGAAGACCTGTTTCCTTTTCGTGTTTGTACTCTTCTGTCCCCATGGGATGTTGCTTTCTCAGAGTAGTACTTTGCTCAGAACACCAGAGATACTAAAGAGTTACTCAGCCAGGCCCTGACGCCCAACAGAATACGTTCATGCAATTAACATGCGGCTAAGGAGAAGCCCAAAGCTGGCTGGATGTGACACCCCTAAGCAAATCAGCAGTGAAGCAGAGGAAATGGGTGGGGTTTGGGCATCAGTTCAGCCGAGACAGGCCCTTTGCCAGGGGCTGTAAATCCCATCGGAACAAAGGGAACAAAAAATTCACTCCTAGGGACCTCAGAGATCCATCGATTCGAGCAGCTCTTCTGGATGCAGAGAACGTAAAACTAAATCACCTTCCTAACTGAATCAAAACAGAGATTGACCCTCAGACTTGCACCCCTTCTCAATGTTTTTTAAGGGAAATCCACGTGCTTTTGTTCCCTTAGGGGCCACTTTAAGAAGCATCAGTAATCACCTGCACCAATATGCTTTAGCAACCAGCGTTCATCCACCTACAGGATCATCTGAACGCCTCGTGAGGTGCAAATGCCTTTAAGAAACTCGTGAAATTTCTCTCCCCTGCCACATCAATCTCTGCTTCTAGGATTTTCTTTATAACTGGGGTTTGTTTGTAAATCATCCCATCAGTTAAATTGATATGAGTTGAAGCCTTTCTGTTCCATAATACTCAAAGTTAATATTTGGACTTTCTATAAATGTAAGTATAGTATTTGCTGTCTTCCAACATAACTGCTGACTTCAATACGAAAACACGTGCCGCAGTCAGCAGTCATTGTACTCTAAGTTCATGAACATAGAATCACAGAATGTATTGGGTTGGAAGGGACCCCCAACGATCATCTCGTCTAACTCTCTGGCAGCAAGCAGGGACATCGCTCACTGGAACAGATTGCCCAGGGCCCCATCAAGCCTCACCTGGATTGTCTCCAGGGATGGGGCCTCCACCATCTCTCTAGGCAACCTGTTCCAGTAATCCACCACCCTCTGATTAAAGAACTTTTTCCTGATGAACATGAACTGTTTATGTTCCATCCAGCACTCTGTCCTTAGCTCATTAGTTTGTCATCTTCAGACTCCTCAGCAATTTAAACTGTCACCTTCCTGGCTGGATAGAGATAAATTCCAAGCCTTCACTCCAGTAGAGATTAAATTCCTTGACCTGCTCACCGTCAAAATATCATCTCTGAAAAGGACATTGTTCCTCCAGGATCTGCCTTAACTTAATCTGTCAGCTATCACTGCTCTCGTTTGGAGCAATGCTCAGGTAGGTGATGGAGTTTCCATCCCTGGAGGTGTTAAAAACATATGTAGATATGGTGCCAGAGAACATGGTTCAGTGGGCACGGTGGGGTTGGGTTGACGGTTGGACTTGCTGATCTTGTAGGTCTCTTCCAACCGTAGTGATTTCTAATGATTCTGTGCTTGTTATAAAGACAGAAACAGTAAAAAATCAAATTCTGAATTAGAATTTCAAATTAGATAGTGAACGCACACATCAGCGCTGTGTCAAACAATGAAAGGAAGCTTTTGTTGACTTACGATGAATTTCATGTGGCCTTTATCCACAAGCACACGGAGTGAAGTCGACAAGAGTAAGTTGCAGGTGGAGGTCAAGAGTTAAAAAAAAAACAACCCAAACTAAAAACCACACACTGAAAACCACAAATTTTCTATAAATCTGCACTTTCAGTCCATGCAACAACTGCAAAATGCCACTCGTGAAATCACAGAATCAGAGAACATTAGGGATTGGAAGGGACCTTGGAGGATCATCTAGTCTAATCCCCCTGCCACAGCAGGATCACGTAGACCAAGTCGCACAGGAACATGTCCAGGTGGATTTTAAACATCTCCAGAGAAGGAGACTCCACAAGCACCTGGCAGCCTGTTCCAGTGCTCCATCACCCTCACCATGAAGAAGTTCTTTCTCATATTGATGTGGAAACTCCTGTGTTCCAGGTCACACCCATTTCCCCTTGTCCTATCATTAGATGACGCTGAGAAATGCCGAAATGCCCTGTCTGAGCTGACTGATAGGATCATTTCCTTATCTCTCTTCATTCCCCCCTGCTACCCCAGTCACAAAACAAAGGGCCAAGAGGAAATGGGAATAAGTAGTATTTAGGAGCTATACTAAAAACTGGCAGGTGTATGTTGATATAAGAACGTGTTTGTGTGTGTGTGTCACTATACATTAGAAGGAGAGACATCAGACTACATTTGTGGCCTATCTTTGCCAAACATAAAATCATAGCATCATTAGGGACCGGAAGGGACCTCAAAAGATCATCCAGTCCAATCCCACTGCCACAGCAGGATCACCCAGACCAAGTCACACACACGAAAAACAGTGTCAGTGCTGATCTGTAAATAGGTGAACAGTCAGAACAAACCAGCTTTGCACATGTCAGCAACCTGGGCAGGGTCCAGCAAGTCCAGATTTGAGGAAGGGGAATACTTTCATGTGCCGATACGCAATGGAGACCTGATGCTCCTGACCAGAGCTTTGGCTATCTGCTGGAGCATAATTAAGTAAGCGCTGATAATGCATTCTACCTGAGTCAGTAAAAGAGCAGTTTCTAGTCTGGATTCATCTTTTTCCAGCAAAGAAGAGCCGTTTTGATTCTCTTCACTATTTCATGGTATATCCCAAAGTCACCACAAGCCTTGAGAGATAAGGGGTTTCCTCTGTTAAGAAAATCAAGTTATTAAATTGGCTGGAGATGACTCTACCAGCAATGTATTCAAATCTTCTTTATTAATTACCGTAGCCGTTTAGTTTTGAGAGCCATATATAAAATTTTGCTCTGCTTTCACAGATAAAATACATTACGTACTAAAAAAATCCTAGGATTTTAATTTAGCAAAAACCCAGTAGTACTTCACCAAGCAACCTATTCTCTATACAGAGAGGAGCTCTGCAGTACTGATTCATTCTTTTACAGTGCATTAGTTTAATCACCTAGGAGATTTCCACATTCTATCCTAGCACCAAGCAAAATAATATCTAAACACACTGTGGTTTCATCCACAGAATGTATTTGACTCTTGTTTGTTTAAAAAGGCAGAAACAAATACTGTTTACTAATGCTGCAGTTAAGTTCAGCTTCTCCTATTAGTAAGTCCCTTGAAATAGAAGCCTATATAATTTTAACTATTTTTTGATATAGATAACATGGTAAAATTTGCTTAGAATAGACAAGTGAGTCCAAGTAATAATTACAACCAATAGCAGAGCAACCTTCCCTTAGAACCTGCACCTTTGGCTTTTTAACAATTTGTTGTATTACACACTCTCCCAATTATCAAGGAGTAATCCAGGGAGACTCTCAAGGTATAATGACAGATCATTAGCAGCTCACACAAAAGTGAACTCTAATGAGCAGACAAAAATCAACAAACAAAATCCTATTTTCCCCATTCAAAGAACATTCTTACTTGGTATAAAGAGACTGGATCAGGTCCAAACAGGAGAAAAACAAAACCAGAGCTGATAATAAAAATAGATGCGATAAGCCAAGTTAATAAAGAAAAAGTGCATTAAAAGAGAGGGAATGTTCATTGCTACTTGGTGTGTTCCCACTTTCCCAGTGTCTCTGGAAGAAGCAAATGCATCGTGCTCCGTAAAGCCCTTGTTTTAACAAATCATGCCTGTGTCTTTATGCAAAAAGTGACACTTCTATGTGAATGTGTTTCGCTCCCCTGTTTTCTTTATCTGTTGTGTTTCTGCTTGGTAATTGTAGCACTGCTCACAAGCAAAGATCTCAACTGTTAAACTCCTGCAATAGTTATTTACCATGCACTGTCTGGTTGTGCACAGACGTGTAGCTGGGTGCTAACGTGCACCAAGGGCAGCCCACAGGCAATCACATTCAACATATAACGAAGATTTGTGGCACTGAGCTCCGAATGTTCTTGACCCATAATGGAACCGTGCAGCACCAAATCGCGCTCTCCTACACTTCCTTCACAAGTCACCTGATGCTGATGGTGTTGGAAGAGACCTGGTCGAGGGTCCTCCATCCCATCATGGAATGGGTTGCCCAGGAAGGTGGTGGAGGCCCCATCCTTGGAGGTGTTTAAGGCCAGGCTGGATGAGGCTCTGGCCAGCCTGATCTAGGGTGGGGTGTCCCTGCCTGTGCTGGGGGGGTTAGAACTGGATGATCCTGTGGTCCCTTCTAACCCTGACTGACTGTGTGACTTGGTATAGGTGATCCTGCTGTGGCAGGGGATTAGACTAGATGATCTTTCGAGGTCCCTTCCAATCCCTAATATTTCTATGATTCTATGATCTGCAGATCACAAAGGGATCATGATTTCCACTGGAGTGAAGGTCTTCCCTGCACGTGCAAGGAGGTGGCAAAATGTTGTCCTATCAGGCTCCATGAAGTGACTTGCAAAGGAGATTCAATTCCACAAAAACTTGGGCTAACGTGGACAGCAGACACACATCTCATTGCCATAATTCCCAAAAGTGGTATACTCTGACTTATCTACAACTTCATCAATTCAAAACCAACTACTTTCCATCGTTGACAAGATTTGCCATCATCCTATCATGCAAAACAGCCAGTGACTGCTAGTTATAAAGTGAATTTAGCTCCTTAAAACAAATTATCTAGGCAAGCAGGATACTAGCAGGTTTGACCCTTTTCTATTCCCTTAGTCTCTGTACATTTAAACAGAGGCTGTGCGTGGGAAAGTCTAAACTAGGGACACAACAGTAGCAACTAAAGAAGAGTCAATGTAATAGTTGTTAAGGTGGTCAGAAAAGTGTGACCCTGTTTTCAGCATATGGAGGACGGCAGTGTAGGAGAAAGGGACCTGGGGTCCTGCTGGACAGCAGGATGACCAGGAGCCAGCAATGTGGCCTTGTGGCCAAGAAGGCAAATGGCATCCTGGGGTGGATCAGTTAGCAGATGGAGAGAGGTTCTCCTCCCCCTCTACTCTGCCCTGGTGAGATGGCATGTGGAATATTGTGTCTAATTCTGGGGCCCTCAGTTCCAGAAGGATACAGAACTGCTGGACAAAGTCCAGCACAGAGTCAAGAAGATGCTGAAGGGAGTAGAACACCTCCCTGATGAGAAAAGGCTGAGGGAGCTGGGTCTCTTTAGCTTGGAAAAACAGAGACTGAGGGGTGACCTCATTCGTGTTGATAAATATGTGAAATGTGGGTGTCAGGATGATGGAGCCAGGCTCTTCTCAATGTCATCTAATGATAGGACAAGGGGCAGTGGGTGTAAGCTGGAACATAGGAGGTTCCACATCAATATGAGAAGGAACTTCTTCACAGTGAGGGTGACTGAGCACCGGAACAGGCTGTCCAGGGGTGTTGAGGAGTCTCTTTCTCTGGAGATGTTTAAAACCCACCTGCATGTGTTCTTGTACAGCTTGGTCTAGGTGATCCTGCTCTGGCAGAGGGATTGGACTGCCAGAGGTCACTTCCAATCCCTAACGTTCTATGATTCTGTGAGTTCCCAGAAGAGCCTTCAATGCCGACTGAAGAAACCAAAATGCTTGGTACTCGGTGCATTCAGAGTGGAACCTGCACACAGGAACAAGAACACCCTGTAGAAAGGGAAGGAAGAGCATAGTCTGCAACACGCAACGTAACAGCCACACTTCTAGCAAATAAACCTCCATCTGGAGCTGCAGGTTTAGGAACCGGGTACTGAACTGCGGAAGAGTGAATTACATTTACTTCTAAATATTCTTATAGACAATTTTCACACTGCTGTAAGGATTCTGTAAGCAGCTGCTTCAATAAATCACAGGTATTTAGATTAGAATCATAATGTTAGAGACAGTATCTCCACCAGACTGCTTGCAGAGCACCCCGTGCCATGCAGCTTGTCGCACGGCCCGTCTTGTGATCGGCTTCACCAGAGCGCTCCGTGGAAACGGGGATGGATCTCAGTGCACAGGTCATCAAAATGCTAACATACATTAGATCTGTCAGCAGGCCTTGATCACTAAGCAAGCACAGCAAAGTGCTTGAGGAATTCATTGTACACTCAGAAAACTCCTGCTCTGGAGGCTAGTTAAATAAAGTCAAGGGTTCCTTGACCCATGTCACAAACTCACCTATCCAACTAGAAATCCAGATAAGCTTTTGCATTGTGATTCTTAGGCCAGTTTGTGGTGGGGAACAACAGATAAACCTCTCCTTCAATGCAGCAGTATGCAATTTCTCTTTTAGTTTCTAAAAAAGCACATTCAAAGCCCACCACCAGGAAAGGGATGCTAGGGCTGAGTTAGCTTCAGAATAATCACAGAACCAAAGAATCATTGGTCTAGGTGAACCTGCTCTGGCAGGGGGATTGGACTAGATGATCTGTCGAGATCCCTTCCCATCCCTAATGTTCTGTGATCATCACATCCAACTATCTGCCCTACAAGCCCTGACTGCTAAACCATCTCCTGAAACATCATGTCTACCTGTCTTTTGAACTCCTCCAGGGATAGTGCCTCCATCTGCTCCCTGGGCAGCCTGTTCCAAGGCCCCACCACTCTTTCTGGGAAGAAGTTTTTTCTAAGATCCAATCTGAACCCCCACCTGGTGCAACTTGATCCCATTTCCTCTTGTCCTTTCACTAGTCACTAGGGAGAAGAGGCCAACACCCACCTTACTCCAACCTCCCTTCAGGTAGTTTGTAGAGACCAGTGAGGTCCCCCTCAGCCTCCTCTCAGCAGTCTGAACAGGGTCAAGTCCCTCAGCCTCTCCACATACGTTTACTTTTCTGAACCCAACTTTTGAGGCATCATTTGAACCTTCAGCGCTTAAAACAGCCCCTTTGTCCACTGCTGAAACCAAGAAGATGCTGCTGAGTAGATGTACAAGCATCTCAGTTGTGACCAACCACTACTTGGTCCAATCAAAGTGCAGAAGACTGCTGCACTTCTACCTCCCTCCCAGGAGGCCCACATCAAGAAAAAGCCACTCATAAAGCACAGTTCTGGATGCTCCTCTTCTCAATAACTGTGGACAACCTCCGTCCTTCAGAGATTTCATTCAACTGTTACATGACCTTCACAATCTGCAAACAAGATTGCATCCCTACCCTTCTTGTTAGCTTGTTCCACTAAGTATTTCTGAGTAGAAACAAGGACCACCCATCTTCCATGGTGAAGAAATTCCATTACTGAGCACCCAGTGTTTGGGTTCTCACTTCAAGGATGTCTCTGAGGATGAATGAAAGAGGATGGTCACAAACAGATGTATTTTAACAACTGCATTTTTATCTAAGTACCTTGTCTAGAGAACTGGGCATCTGACAGGCTGTATGGGAAACTCAGGGGGCTGAAATGAGGCATTCATTGTGCCAGGGCAAGTTCAGATGGGAAATTAGAATGAATTTCTTCAGTGGAAGAGCAGGTTGCCCAGAAAGGCAGTGGGGTCGACATCCCTGGAGGTGTCCAAAAGGCAAGTGGATGTGGCACTGCGGGCCATGGCCCAGTAGTCATGGAGGTGTTGGGCTGAAGGTTGTACTTGATGATCTCTGTGAGACATAACAGTGGGTTGGCAGGATTTTTGTCAAAGGTTAATAGATTAATGGGATGTTAGGTGAACTTTAGCATGTAACAGTAAGCTGCTTTGGAATTATGTTTAGAATTGCTGTAGAGCTTTGTTTAGACTAACTGAGCTTGTAGAGAACTTCCCAGCCTTGGAAACAAGACAACAACAGCTTGCACGGCAAGAATCTTGTACAATCCAGCAGCAAAGGTGACAAAGGGAAGGTTCAATGTGGACAAGACACCCCCTCATCAAAGACCCTCTTTAACCTTAATACACATACTCTACCAGGAAAGAGTTTATGCAAAACATAGCATCTGTGTGAACTTTCTCAGACATGAGCAAATTAGGAACTGTTTTACAGCAAATGGGGCTCTCGCAAGGTGTCCCCGTCCTTGCCAAGTCCAATGCATTGTAAATAAATCATTCCAGTGCTTCATAAACTTTTTGCCTCCATAATATTGAAGGTGTTTCTAACAATCTTAGAGTTTCTTTCTGATCTTAGAGGTCCTTTCCAACCTTAATGATTCTGTGATGGCAATAAGAAACACCAAGCATGGGCACTTTGGTGGAACTCACACTATTCAAACATGGCCCGTAGTCCTTCTGTACCACCCAGCATCTTCAAAGATGTGCCTGTATCATGTCATGAACCCAGCCTAGCCAATACCTCCACAGATAGTGGTGTTGCACTATGTGGATGTGTCAGGTCATGTCCCAAGACAATCAAATCAGCACAGAACAGGAGGTTCCATATGAATATCTGAAGGATCTTCTTCACGGTGAGGGTGACAGAGCACTGGAACAGGCTGCCTGGGGGGTTGTGTTGTCTCCTTCTCTGGAGACATTTAAAACCAATCTAGATATGTTCCTGTGCAACTTGGTCTAGGTGATCCTGCTGTTGCAGGGGGATTGGACTGGATGACCTTTCAAGGTCTCTTCCAATCCCTGATGTTCTGTGATTCTGTGATCTAGTTCGTAAGCCCAAAGAGGTCAGAGAAGACCGTGTTAGCAGCGTTACACCCTGGGTGTAAGACATTAACAGGGTTATGCTACGTGGGCATCTTCGCGTCGCATTCTGAAATGTCCTCCTATCTGGCTTTTATATTATTTTATTTTACTACATCTGGCTGCCTGGCGAGCACTCCCATCCCAGAGGCCACAGAACACATTCAGAGCAAACACACTTATTTTCAGAATCTCAGGGCCCCACTTGAGGAAGTTGCTTCAACGCAAACACAAAGCCTGGAGCAAGACCCACGGGGTAATGAACCTCAGGGGCTATTAATCCGCAGCCTACGATTTGTGAATGTGCAGGATACTGACTCAGTAGGAAAAAAATAATTCTAAACATCTGTGGTATTCTTTCAATTCCAGATTAATTACACTGCTCAGATCGTAACGTTAGCCAGAAATCTCGAGTCTCTCCAGTGCTATGTTGAGAATGTTGTATTTTCCTTCGTGTGTATCGGTGCCCAGCTACAGGAGGAGGCTTCCTGCCCGGGACAAGCTTACGTTCAGCTCTGTGTCCTACATTCACTCCACAGCTCACCTGGCTGCCTCCTCTTTCTCCTTTCGTCTGTAGCCCTCCTGCAACTCTTTGTTACAGGGCATTAATTATTATTATTATTATTATAAGACAAAGGCTGTGTACATACCCCCACATGACTCCATCAAAATGGTGATATAAATGAAAACCTAGACAGGCTGTTTAATCCTTTTGAGAAGCTAATAATTATTTTCAATCAGCAAAGACTATTCTGCCATTTCAAAGAATGATTAATGACAGCAAATGTGTTTGTAATTTATTAGCAGCAGTTTGGGGAGGGGCGCCGCTGGGAAACAACATGGAAATGGCAGCCTCTGATGATATGAAGGCACTTCTGCTCCATATTATAAAGTCAAACATGAGGCTGGCTCTTGGTTGATTTATCCTCTGCACAGTGATACCAAGTGCCTGGGATTTATTCATGAATGGCTTTGCAGTTATTTTTCATAGAAGTGTCATGGAAAAAAGAAATCCACTAGCACAGGCTTATTCCACAACACTCATTCAGCCATCAGTATTCATCAGAATAAGCTTCTCTAAGAACAGCAGAATATCACAAGAAAACAGGAGGGAAAAGGCAAACAAGGAGAAAAGCAGAGGATTGACTGGACTGAGACAGGAGGAGCATTAAACCCCTCCATCATAACACCTGGAGAAATAAATAACTTCTTGGTCCGCACACAGCAGCGTTCTGAACACTCTGCAGACTCAACCACAGCACCCTTGCAAGAAGGGAATATGTCCAGGTCACCAACAGGAAACTGAGACACCGCAAAGCTGAAAACTCCGTAAATCACACTATGTTCTTATCACTTCCCTTAGTTGCCTAAATACTTCTAAACTTGATCAAACTTATAAAATTTCACTCTTCTGGTTGGACACTCCCTCAAGAAGACTCTGACAACTACATGGGACTTCACCTGCCTCGGTGCCCTACCTGACGGCGGCGAGATGCAGCTGTCCTTTTGTCGTGGAAGCGCCTTGCTTCTCCAGCAGTTTCCCCCGAGTCTAAGCTGCAGTGGTACCTAGAGAGGCGATTCCCATGTCTAGATCACCCAAGCATTATCATTCCCAAACAAATTAATTGCCGCAGCGTTTCCTAAGGTAAACGAGTCCAAGACACTGCACAGGCACTCAACTTGCCATAGGGGCAGCAGAGTGTCTGTAATGTGGGCAAACATGGAAAAGCCAAAACTCCAAAACAGCAACATTTCTGCATGCAAAGAGGCATCTGTGGGAATATTTCACGACATCATCCCTCAATGGATGGTGTTTCTCCCCCAAACAACTGACAGGAGCAAGCTGGAACCGGCTGAAGCCCCAACCCCAACAGGGTGTTTCTTTGGTAGCTGGGATCAGCAGAAGCACCATCTGCCCCTTCTTTTGAGGTTGTGTTGCCGTGCAGGAAGAAAAGCCAACCAGAAAGAACCCAAAGGAAGAAACATGCCCGGCATGACAGCAACTCTTTTCTCCCTTCTTTCCATCCCAGAACCCCATCAGGAGCATGGTTCCTAGTTCAGGGTCCCGAGGACAAAACAGACATTTACAGACCGAAAGGTCCAATCAAGCTGGTGGAACACATGACACACAACAAGAAATTGAGGAAACTGTACTGGTTCGAACCAGACAAATGGCTAAAACACTCTGGTTTCTACATGCTGGTTCCTAAAGGGGTTACTGGAGAGAAGACAGAGAGAGTTGCTTCTCAGAAGTGCACAGCAAAAGGACCTCAAGAGGTAATCATCAAAACTTACCGCACAGTAGATTCCAATTACTTATGACGGGGCGAAATAAAATCATACGAAGGGTGATCAAGCAAAGAAACAGGTTCACAGAAAGGTCATGAAACTTCCATCTTTGGTAATATTCAGAGTTTTCCTTGACAAGGCCCTGAGCAATTTGACCAAATGGTTTGAGCACAGGGAAGGAGTTGACCAGATGACCTCTAGCCTAGCCTATTCTATGATTTTGCTCAGACCTCCTTGTAACATGAGAGTTGGGAAGATGCCAGTTTGAACTGTTGCAAGAGTAAAGAGGATATGACACAGGGGTTGACCTCTGGTGCCCAACTCTACATCCACTTTTCCAGCTTAAGCAACAGTTCCTGCACAAAGGAGAAATGAATGAAATATCACAAAAGTCTCCTGAGCAACCAGAAAAAATAAGACCAATTATTCTGAAGAAATCCATCGGGCAAATCTAGCAGTTTCTGCTCAAGGCTGACATACCCCAGAGGGGCATGGACTAGCCTCATAGCATCTTGCTTGTATAGGGATGAAGAGGGTGCAGAATCACTAACTGGATGATTAGGGGCCCAGAGAACACGGCTGATGAGGAGAGGCTGACAGCTGGGGCTCCTCAGCCCGGAGAAGAGAAGGCTGAGGGGAGACCTCATTGCTCTCTACAACTATCTGAAAACAGGTTGTAATGAGGTGGGTGTTGGCCAGTTCTCCCTAGTGAGAGGACAAGAGGAAATGGAGCCAAATTGTGCCAGGGGAGGTTCAGATTGGATATCAGAAAAAAAATTTCTTCCCAGAAAGGGTGGTGAGGCCTTGCAACAGGCTGTCCATGGAGGAAGTGGAGGCACTGTCCCTGAAGGGGTTCAAAACATGGGTAGACATGGTGTTTCAGGAGATGATTTAGTGGTTGTAGGGCAGATGGTTGGACTTGATGATCTTGAAGGTCTTTTTTGATGATCTTGAAGGTGTTTTCTAACCCTGTTGATCCCATGATTCTATGATAGAGAACTGTAGGCTTCCTTCACCATGCCTTCAAGTGGCATGGCTGGCTTCTTTACGAACCTCATTCTTAACCAATCTATTTGCAGTAAACCACACAAGCAAGAACCTCTGAGGGGATTTTTGTATGGCACATTATGAATCACACCTTTTGGCCCTACTTTCATGTGACAGGGTCCTGGCTACAGCTGGAAGCGGAACACAGTCCTGCTCAGATCAATGGTCTGCTCTGATATGACAAATTCTGTGTTTTCATGCTGTTGCCTTTGATGTCTCTCTCTCTTCTCAAGCCTCATCTTGTTTTTATTCTATACATTGTATTTGGCTGAATTAGACTACAAAGTCTTGCAGAAGATGTTGGTTTGAACAAGACTTCAAAAAATAGCTCAGTACATCTGGACACCTCTATTTGAGTGACACTTTAATATAACTGGAGTTTTACAAAATGATGGGCACCTGATCTTTGAAAAACAGGCTCCTCTTAAGCTGTGTGAAGATAAGCACCACAGAAGTGATGCATCTGAAACTAATAGACACTTCTGAAAAATCCTGTGCCTTTACCATGATTGATAGAGGGCTGTGTCTGTCTCCTGCAGCCTTTAAGAAAGAGGCTGCATGCCTGGCTCAAGGGTAACAGCATCACTGGCTTCATATGCAACTGCCTCTCCCAGTGCACAATATTAATCTAGTCTGGATAAATCAGAAGAGCACTAAATCTTCAACAAACAGTGCTTCCACCTGTCTCAAGATAATGAAAATGTAAAGGTGTTCTTAGATCTTTACAGAAAGCAGGAGTGATTAGACACTACTGACACCTAAAAGCTCGGGCTGGTCGCACCACCACCTTTTTGTGTGGAAAGGGAAAAATTACTTGGTTCCTCAGTGACTCTTTCTGGAAGATGATGGTTCCTTGCTGTTACACAGCTCAAGGGAGCAGTACCAGGGAAAACAAAGCTCTGCTTCACAGATCAGTCTGGATTCATAAGAATACTAAGGTTCTATGAGCAAGCAAGATGACCTATGAAACAGAAAATGGGCTCAAAAGAATGTGCCTAGTTCTACATGGAATCACCACTTCAGCTTCCCCAGCTTATGAAGATCCAGAATGTTCTGTACCTCATTGCTGGTATATTGGCAGAGGAAGGACAATCACTGCTGAGGCAGGAGTCCCATGCCCACTTAGGCCAAAGCAGACCATCCTTTAACAAGTCTCTTACTCTAATTATTTTAAGCAGCTTTCAAGGACTGGCTGAGAGCATTGGGGTTGTTCAGCCTGAAGAGAGGGCTCTGGGGCTGCCTTACCGCAAACTTCCAGTACTTGGAAAAGGCCAAAGGCTGGGGAAGAACTGTTCAATAGGGCATGCAACAACAGGATGAAGGGTCATGGTTTTAAGCTAGAAAAGGGTAGATTTAGGTTAGGCACCAAGGAAAGAGTTCTTTAATCTGATTGTGGTGAATCACCCAAAAAAGTTGGACTTGATCTTAGAGGTCCTTTCCAACCTTAATGATTCAGTGATTCTGTGATTCAGCAGCATCTGCCATCATCAGGCTCAAACAGCAAAGACTTCAGTGGATGTAAATGAAAAAGAGCTTAGAATAGCATTGATCCTAAATGGTTGACACCTGACTACGCTCAATGACCAAGAAAAGGTAGCACAGACAAGAAACACACGGTAGTACGAGGCATGACTCAGTATTAAAGACTTTTGCCTACCTGTGGCAATAACAAGCCAACCCAAAGCATCAAGGAGATACAGGAGAGCTAAATCTTTGACTGATGTCAACACACATTAAAGTCTTTCTTGTCTTTTTTGTTTTGCTTGGCCTTACTACAGTCTTACAGTGGTGAAGCCAATAGAACTCCCTCATGTTTCAGCTGTCAGATTTTAAACATGGAGCTTCAAGTTAGTCCTAAAAAGTTGTGTGCAAGTTTTATTTTATTCCGAATGAAGTACCCTACCCATCAGTCAACTGTTCTGATGAATGAGGAATCAGACCAACTATGAACAAATACATTTCTGTGCTCAGGAAACCTGCTTTTCCAGATACCCACTGTGACAGCTGCTCTGAGAAAAGCTGAGCTGAGCGCAGATTTCATAGGATACTCAAGTCTGACCACATAATTCAGCACAGCTTGTATAATGCAGGACAACTGTGGCAACACCTCCCCACGTAGACACACTACCCTGGTGAAAAGGCAAGTCTTATTAGCACACTTCACTCTGAGCGTGGCCTGTCCAGCTGAGTGCAGAACTAAGTCCTCACCGCAGATTAAATGCGACTGCAAATACATTGCTGCGAAACACATTGTCGACAGAGCCTCTGTCAGCCCAAGATAAAGCTGTGGAGCCTTCCACAAAGACAAAAGTAATAGGCAGGTCTATAAAGCAAACAGACACATTATTTTACAAAATATATGATGTCAGCTTGAAGAGGGGGACGGCATCATACTGCTACACTAAGAGACTAGCAATGCACACTGCTGCCATCCTTTAGGCAAGACACATTACCTTAAACGTGCGGTAAATGGAGTTCATTAAACCCTGCTGGGGAACCTAGGCCCGACCAGGCTAGCATGGGTTAAAGTTGGTGGCACGCGCCAGCCTGCACCTTTAGGTCTTTGTCTAGCCAGAGCATTAGAGTAGGTAACTTGTTGGAAGGGTGTGAGCACACAGAATGAGATAAACTGCTCCAGGGGGTGTAAACAAAATGTCAATGTGCTGACAATGGACTGCAGGAGACAGCAGTAATAAGTTGGGTTCCTTGGGGATGCCTGTCTAGCTCTGCCTTGGTTATTAATGACCTTGGAAGGTGCTGCCTGAACTGGCCAAACACATGCGGTAACTGGAAATACCACAAATGCCTCACACTCTTAGAGAAGGTGTCACACCACAAAACAGCATTCAGGTGCCTGCATTGATAAGGGTAAAGCCATCATGGAATGCCTAGGACTTCTGGAAGCCCTTAACGCCTGT
This sequence comes from Rhinopomastus cyanomelas, assembly GCA_013400115.1. Classification (NCBI taxonomy): domain Eukaryota; kingdom Metazoa; phylum Chordata; class Aves; order Bucerotiformes; family Rhinopomastidae; genus Rhinopomastus; species Rhinopomastus cyanomelas. The sequence continues at coordinate 117,789 of VXBP01003383.1, read as the reverse complement.
GCAAACCCAAGCTGCTTTGCACATTCTTCTCCAGTGCTCACTGGGAATGCACAGCCAAGGTACCTAAGGCATCTGTGGGAAAAGGAGGGATGTTCAAGAATCACAGAGTCATAGGGTTGGAAGGGACCTCTAAAGGGCATCTAGTCCAACAACATCACTCACCAGACCAGATTGCCCTGAGCCCCATCAAGCCTGACCTAAAATGTCTCCAGGGATGGGGCCTCCACCACCTCTCTGGGCAACCTATTCCAGTGATCCACCTTCAGATTAAAGAACTTTTTGCTGATGTCTAACCTAAACCTACCCTTTTGCAGCTTAAAACCATGGCCCCTCATCCTATCATTCCCTGCCCTATTGAACAGTTGTTCCCCAATCTTCTTATAGGTGTCTTTCAGAGGTTGGAAGATCACTTTAAAGGTGCTCCAGAGCCTGGAAGAACAGAGGCACTTGAGGATAGCTGACCTGCAGGGAGGCTGGACTTACAGATTTATCTTCAGCCCTCCTCACCAGACACCTGTCAATGGACAAAGAGGGATGGATTGCTAAATTAGGCTAACTCACCTCCCTTTGCCAAGCCAGGCTTCCAGTCTAGGAAGAATCATAGAATCATAGAATCATTAGGGATTGGAAGGGACCTCGAGAGATCATCTAGTCCAATCCCCCTGCAACAGCAGGATCACCTAGACCAAGTCACACAGGAACCCATCCAGTCGGGTCTTGAATATCTCCAGTGAGGGAGACTCCACAACCTCCCTGGGCAGCCTGTTCCAGTGCTCTGTCACCCTCACTGGAAAGAAGTTCCTTCTCAGGTTGATGTAGAACCTCCTATGTTCCAGCTTACAACCATTGCCCCTTGTCCTGCCACTAGATGACATTGAGAAGAGCCCAGTGCCATCCTCCTGACACCCACCCTTCACATATTTATCAAAATTAATGAGGTCACCCCTCAGTCTTCTCTTCTCAAAGCTAAAGAGACCCAGCTCCCTCAACCTCTCCTCATAAGGGAGGTGTTCCACCTCTCTTATCATCTTTGTTGCCCTACGCTGAACTCTCTCCAGCAGCTCCACATCCCTCTTGAACTGAGGAGCCCAGAACTGGACACAATACTCCAGGTGTGGTCTCACCAGGGCAGAGTAGAGGGGGAGAAGAACCTCTCTTGATCTGCTAACCACCCCTCTTCTAATCCACCCCAGGATGCTGTTGGCCCTCTTGGCCACAAGAGCACATTGCTGGCTCATAGTCATCTTGTTGTCCACCAGGACCCCCAAGTCCCTTTCCCCTACACTACACTCCAACAGGTCAGTCCCCAGCCTATACTGGTACCTGGGGTTGTTCTTGCCCAGATGCAAGACTCTGCACTTACTCTTGTTATAGCTCATTAGATTTTTCTCTGCCCAGTTCTCCAGCCTGTCCAGATCTCGCTGAATGGCAGCACAGTCTGCAGGGGTGTCGGCGACACCACCCAGCTTTGTGTCATCAGCAAACTTGCTGACAGTGCATGCCAATCCCTCATCCAAGTCATCAATGAATAGATTGAACAGGACCGGTCCCAGCACCGATCCCTGGGGCACTCCACTAGATACAGGCCTCCAACTAGACTCTGTCCCATTGACCACCACTCTCTGACTTCTACCCTGGAGCCAGTTTACAATCCACCTCACTACCCGAAAATCTAGGCCACACTGCCTCAGTTTGTCTGCAAGGATGCTGTGAGAGACCGTGTCAAATGCCTTTCTTAAGTCAAGATAGATGACATCCACGGCTCTGCCCTCATCCATCCACCTGGTTACACCCTCATCAAAGGCTATCAGGTTGGTCAAGCATGACTTTCCCTTTTGTGAAGCCATGCTGACTGTCCCTAATGTCCCTCCTGTCCTTGATGAGCCTGGAGACAGCCTCTAGTACAAATTGTTCCATCATCTTTCCTGGGATGGAGGTGAGGCTGACCGGTCTATAGTTACCTGGGTCTTCCTTCTTTCCCTTTTTAAAGAAGCCCAAGTTTGAATGTTTACTTTTGTGAGAGCTTGAAAGACGTTCAGTTAAACTTTGTTCTGTTGCAATAACGGTATTTAGGAGATGGTTTAGTGATTAGGGGTTGTAGGGCAGATGCTTGGCCTTCATGATCTTAAATGTCGTGATGGTTGTATGATATTGGCAGTATCAAACCAACCAGTCTCTGCATACAGAAGGCACTTTACCCAGAACAAATCACAGAATCATTAGGAATTGGAAGGGACCTCAAAAGATCATCTATTCCAATCTCCCCTGCCACAGCAGGATCATCTAGACCACATCACACAGGAACATGGCCAGGCAGGTTTTAAATGTCTCCAGAGAAGGAGACTACATAACCCCCCTGGGCAGCCTGTTCCAGTGCCCCTTCACCCTCACTGGGAAGAAGTTCCTTCTGCTATCTATATGGAACGTCATATGTTCCAGCTGACACCCACTGCCCCTTGTCATTTTCCATTGTGAACTCCTCCAGTTTGCTACTAAAATTTCCAAGTGTGCTAATGGTTTAATTAAGGCAACATCTAGGTTCTGGCAGCCACATCTCAGGCACACAATTTAGCCAACAAGGTATCAGGAAGGTATTTCCCCCACACAAGGATCCTGTGCAAACAGTGCAGCAAGAGCTGAACCACACTTAACTCGCTTCCTTTGATCCCAAGTTGCAATTTATTTTTTTAACTACACTTTTAGAGTTTCAATATAAAACTCCTGGATTTTTCTGTGGACCACTTGGGTCCCTAGTAGTTTACCCCCTCCAAAACATATCACAGTATCACACATCTGTCATTGGCTTGTACCAGGGTGGTGCTGCTGAAGCCATGGCAGATAAGAGGGTGGTTACCTATTTGTTCTTGTCCTTATGTCCAGCTGAAACAACAAATTAGCCGAAAGATAAACGAGTAGTGGATGCTGATAGTCAGGTTCACATCTTTTGTCCTGTATCTGTTACAGATGAATGGATAATTGCACAGATACTTCACAGGTACCACAGGCACATGTACTACAGACAATCTCACGCAGTAAAAATTGCCTGTGGGCAATTCTCTGTGCTTATAAGAGGGGCAGGAAGCCCCAGAAGACTGCTAAAATACAAAGGGAGTTTCCCAGTAATGATCCACTCTTGCTATCCAGCTTATTAATTGCAGCCTGTTTTGACTCTACCTCCCTGTGCTTCTAAAAATAGGACTGTCAAAAGGCATTGCCGTATCAGCCCGCTCCTCTCTGCAAGCTAATCTATTATACAAGAAAAGGACTTTACAAATGGCCACATTAAAGACATCTAATGAAGGCAAAGCAGCTGTTTTAAACCATATTCAAACAAAATCTAGTCAATGAGATTCGGCCTCTGAATTTCATGTTGTACTATTAGGTATGTGGAAATTGAGCTTTTCAGGGGAATGAATTCTTTAAATTAAGTGAAAGTCAGGCTGTTTGAGCACCTCATTATACTCTGTATTGAAGATCTTTCTCATCCATATTATCCTACTAGGGATTGCAGTGATAACCACCACTGTATTCACTGGCATCATAAAAGGAGCAGGCAGCAGGCTCGAGCCAGCGCTTTTGATACTTCTGTCCTTATTCAAGCTCAGACCCTATTTATCTCAACAGAAATGGTGTTGGAGGACATGGAGCTAAGCCATGTGTTTTTAACCCAACGACATATTACATCCAGTTAAAAAAAAAATCGCAATTTTCCAGGCCTTGCAAAGTATCAAAGCCCCAGATCATTATTAATTACTTATGCATGCATATTATTCCTGCTTCCTACTGACAGATCTGCTTTGAAGCAGAATGGGTGCATCTCCTCCAGGCTATTCTGCCTCAACAGGGTCAGCTTGGAAACCGCATTTTTGCTACGCCTATCAGACGTGGTCTCCACCGTGGAAAAAATAAGTCTTAAGGCTCCTGCAGCTGAAAGAAACAACATGGAAATTCATATCTGCATCTCTGACATCCGATCGTGTGCCCATCCTGAACGAGCCGGTACCGGCGTGTTTTGCATGTTCAAGCTCTCATTTCCCCCTCAGTCAGTGATCTCATGCGTTTCAGCAGGGAATTAAAAACTTGCAGGTTTTTTTTAATAATTCAGAGCATATTAAAGTGCTCTTCACCAGAAAGTGTGTGTGTTCCTAACCAGGAAGTTCTAATAGGGATCCCTTGAAGGAGCTCAGAATTTTAAAAAAGCATTCAGTCATGTGATAGATTTTACACTTGAGTTTTAGGGATAAGATGCAGATGTATGTATTCCATTCCTAGCCATGAAAGGGCTTCACACCCATTGTAATTAATAGAAAATGTCAGGGTACAATCCTGCTTTAATTAAAGTCAATTTGAAATCTGATATTGGTATCCGTGGGAGTCAGCAGCAAACTTGATTTTTTTAGGAATCGGTTTAGTCCTCTGTGCTTCAGCTGGCGATTCCAGTTCCAGTCTAGCACAACGTTTGTTAAATCCAGACAATCAAACCAGCAAAGGCTAAATCACACGTTTGTTCATGCTGCAGGAGCAATCAATAACTCCTGAAACACATATTCAAAAGTAGCGTTGTCCTAAGACAGAGAAAATGGGCAGACAAATATAAAGAGGTAGCTTTAAACTACGAGATACAACATCAGTTTGCAGATTTGTTTAGGTTGGAAAAGACCTTTAAGATCATTGGGTCCAATCTTCAACCCAACTGTCCCAAGCCTACTGCTAAACCACATCCCTAAGTTCCAGATGGACGTGAGGCTGAGGGAGCTGGGTCTCTTTAGCTTGGAGAAGAGGAGACTGAGGGGTGACCTCATTAATGTCTATAAATATTTGAGGGATGGGTCTCAGAAGGATGGAGCCAGGCTCTTCTCGATGTCATCTAGTGATAGGACAAGGGGCAATGGGTGTGAGCTGGAACATAGGTTCCACATAAAAACGAGAAGGAACTTCTTCACGGTGAGGGTGACAGAGCCCTGGCAGGGGCTGCCCAAGGGAGTTAAGCGTCTCCAGAGAAGGAGACTCAAGACCCGCCTGGATGTGTTCCTGTGTGACTTGGTCTAGGTGATCCTGCTGTGGCAGGGGGATTGTACTAGACAATCTTTCAAGGTCCTTTCCAATCCCTAATGATTCTATGACTTTTAAACATGCCCAGGAATACACTTGTTTAGTTTTCTCCCATTTCCTTTTCCTCCTACTCCTAATCTATTCCCATTTTCATCACGACATTTCCTTCATTCTCTCTGCCAACTCTGTTCTGATGCCTTTGCATTGAGCATCAAGAGACGCCCCTCTACACCAAGCCATACATCTCATCCTTCAGGCATGGCCTCCAGAGCCTTTTATTCATCACTGAGTATCTTCCATACTCTGAAAGCAGCATGTGGATTCAAGCACCAAACCAGTTGTTTGCATGGGAAGTTGGAGAATGCATATAACCTTCCACATAACCTCATAGTGGACACCCTAGGGTGCCTTAGCTTCACTAATACAGCCAAGCACATTGCAACCACCACTGGGACCCCAGAAACTGGGACCCAGTAATAGCTCTGACAAACAATTCTTTCACTGGATCAATTCATTCACCCTCTTTGTCTCAGATTATCTGCAAAGATGGGTACAAGAATGCTTCATTACTTTTCCTCATAGGATTCTACAAGACAGTCTGACATCCAAACTTTGGTTTCTCTCTATACCTGCTTGAGTTTCATTTCATTCAAAGGGTATTAGAATCACAGAGTCATACAATCATTAGGGATTGGAAGGGACCTGAAATGATCATCCAGTCCAATCCCCCTGACACAGCAGGATCACCTAGACCAAGTCACACAGTCAGTCTGGGTTAGAAGGGACCACAGGATCATCCAGTTCCAACTCTCCCACAATAGGCAGGGACACCCCACCCTAGATCTGGCCTAGGCTGGCCAGAGCCTCATCCAGCCCGGCCTTAAACACCTCCAAGGACGGGGCCCCAACCACCTCCCTGGGCAACCCATTCCAGGCTCTCACAGTGAAGAACTTCCTCCTCACATCCACTCTAAATCTACCCATCTCCAGCTTTGTTCCATTCCCCCTAGTCCTGTCACTACCTGGTATCCTAAAAAGTCCCTCTCCAGCCTTTTTGTAGGCCCCCTTCAGATACTGGAAGGCCACAATAAGGTCACCTGGGAGCCTCCTCTTCTGGAGACATGAAGCTCAGGTTTTATTAGCCTTTTATTAAGGGACATATGCAAAACTGAAAGTTGAACATAAGGCTGTTGCTCCCGTTAAGAAATACGACCAGAGAAGGCAAACAAGGAAAATGAAGAAGAGTGTTCCCTTTAAATTAGAACAAAATTGTGTCCCAGAATAGATGGAGCAAGAAGATGCTTTCAGGGGAAAGTATGTTAAGTGCTGAAGACATCAACTAAATTGTTCAAGAACACTTCATGCTACTTAATGGCCTTCCTACTTCAACCCTCAAAAAAGTTAAAAAAACGCTTCCAAGAAATGTCTTCAATCCCCTCATTTCTCCTCCCCAGAGGACAAGCAGCAGAAGAGACAGCACAACTTAAAGGTCAACAGATTCATGCTCCGGCAATAAATGGAGGAAGCAAATTCCACGGTAATGGATTCCTGACTCACATGTGCCCTATATCCAACCCTTTGTCTGACAGCCCAGGTTCACAGATCTCTCCAGTTCTGATGCAGAGGAAATGTTCTTTTTGTTAACCAGAGAAAACACGTTAATGGCTTCGGGACTTAAAGCTCAAACTTTATCTGGAGACCTAGCGTACCAGAAGAGAGCTCAGAGAACACAAGCACAGGGAAGACAAGAGAACATGCTCAAAAACTGAGTGGATGCAGCCCTAGGCAACACGGTTTGGTGGGGCTGCGTTGACAGTTGGACTGGATGATCTCTTGTAGGTCTCTTCCAGCCATAATGATTTGATGTTTGTGCTGCTCCAGCCAGAGCTTCGGGTGACCTCTAAGCTGTGGCACCATAAACACCATTTTGCCATGAACCAATGGTGAGGTTTCAAAGGCAGAAATATACTGAAAGGAACAGTTATAAATTCTAAGCCACTATTTTTCAACTTTCTGGACACCTAGAATCAGGGTAAGAAGGGATCTGTAATAAAAGCTGCTTTCTCAGCTGACTGTAATTTTAAATGGTCCAGTAAAACGTAACCAGAAGAAAGCCTGTTTGTATGAAAAATGCTAGTCCTAGAATTACATTCGAGTGCCACAACATTACAATATAAATTATATCTTCACGAGAGTATTAGAGAAGTGGGTAATTAAAAAAGCCAATTTCTACATACATGAAACACATTTTTATTGCTTAAATTAAGTGCTTATTATAGAAACCAATTATTAAGCTATACTGCACTTTAGATTTTATGAACTGAAGCTACAAATGACTTGGGTGCCTGACTCCACCTTTAGGTACCTCAGGTTAACAACTGAACATTAGCACAACCCACAGGTTTTTTTTCCAATCACTCCTTAAGCTCAAAGCCAGAGCAAGAGATCAACAGGTAGCCACATGCCAGCCCATGAAGCGGCTCACAGCCCTGCCACCTCATGCTAACCCTTGGTGGAAATCTCTCAGTTAGCATTTGTGGGGAGGTGAGGGGAAGCAGTAGGGTCAGGGCACACATCTGTCAGGATTAGGGCACACGCACGTGTGCTGGGGAATATGTTCTGGTCTCCTCTCTGCCTGATTCATCAAATGAACTTGAACCCATTCTCCTGTTTCTCTGGGAAGCGGCCACAAATATCTGGGCTATTCAGTGTTTTGAAAAAACGTGTCTGCCTCAATCTGTCCTGTTATAGCTGCTCCCCTCCGGATAAACATTTGTGCACTTCTTGGAACACACACGTGAATCTAGGTCTCCCATATGACCACTTGAACCAGGAGGTTATCCTCACAGGCTCCACATTCCCAGCGAGTTGAAGGCTTTGATAGGAGATCTGAGCATGTTTTTTTGGGGCAACTATTGGAAAACACAAATACATTGCCAAAATACAGAAACAAACTAAATACAAATTTCTTATATCCTCACCTGTGACATACTGACTCAGGAAACTCCCATGATGGCAACAGTCAGAGGTCATCCTGTGGTACATCACACCCTCACAAGGCTGTCCACTGAAGAAGTGCTTGTCAACAGCCTTGCATAGGAATAATTTGGTGGTAGACAAGAAACTTTAACCCAAACTTGGCCTGAGCAAAACAAGCCATTTAGTGACTGTTAGGTTCTTTACCCTTTCCCAAGATAAAGGGATAAATGCTTCTTCACCAACACTTAGAATCATTGGGTAGGAAGGGACATCCAAAGGCCATCTAGTCCAAACCCCCTGCAGCAAGCAGGGACATCGCTCACTGGAACAGATTGCCCTGAGCCCCATCAAGCCTGACCTAAATTGTCTCCAGGGATGGGGTCTCCACCACCTCTCTAGGCAACCTGTTCCAGTGATCCACCGCCCTCACATTAAAGAACTTTTTCCTAAACCTACCCTTTTCTAGCTTAAAACCACTACCCCTCGCCTTATCATTTCCTACCCTATTGAACAGTTCTTCCCCAGCCTAGCAGCACATACAAAGCCTGGTAGAAGCAACAACAGCAAGAGATGTCCATTTTGGTGCTACACACTCCAGTGCTAATGGGACTGGCTGTTGCTGACGACAGCACGTGCGTGCGTACCTGGTAGTGAAAAATTAAGTCAGTTTCAAATATCTATTCACTCCCTGCCAAGAGCATTATTCTCCACATGGAAACAACAGGCAATTACTCATCTGCTCCAAGGTCTCTCTTGTGAAGAGCATCATTCTGTGACCACCCTCACATTAAGTTTGGGGTTGTCTACACATGAAGTTGTTGCTGATTAATATCACGTGTGGCCAGAGATCCGCACGTGGCATTAATCAGAAATAGCTGTGTGCAGACAAGCCCTGAGTCACACCAGTAGATCTAATGAGACCAGGAGGAACAGTTGCTAGCACCTCTGAAGACAGATCCTTCTTACCTAGCACAATGTCTTTAAGACACTCCCTCAGCCAATGTCTCCAGCCACCAGACATCCTTAGAATACACCTAAGCACTCTTCCAGGTCCTCAAGCCAGTGCAATGTGTGGCCAGATGCTCAATTTGGAGACAAGCCTGCAGATATTCTCTATAATCAGTCACTCCTTTGATGCAGATCCCTGCTATCACAGAGCTGGAGGACCATAGGAGTCAGTCCCGTGCTTGTTCAAGCTTTGCTGGTTTTGGTCAAGCATCAAAGATACGAGGTTTGAGCTCACTGAGCTGTCTGCCTAAAGCAGACTAGAGGCCACTTCCCCCACTGGCAACTCCCAAATCCCCTTCTTTCTTGGAAGCCACAGAAACTTGCAGACACCTTCCCTGCCCTGGTTTTAAACCCTCTGTTCCCTCTTGAGTTCTTTTCTATCCACGTATCTCTGATGCATGGAGACTCCTTCCTCAGCAAGTCTGGGTAAATTTTGAGGTTATTTTCCCCTGAAGCTGGTTCATTTTATCATAGAGAGCCAAACTGTCATTCCTCCAGATGCCACAACTCAGAAGTACTTTCCTGAACAATTATTTATTGTTTTGTTTGATCTGCTGGTCACCTACAGTCAGTTCCAGCCGTGAACAGAGTTTAAAGAACGATTCTCAGCAGAAGTTATTAAACCAGTGTCATCTGAGCACTCCAGTTTTCTTATTTATATACACAAAGCTAAAGTAGCACTTCAATTTACTAGCCAAGATGGGAGTTTTTTTGATAGAGAATTATTTTGATACTTTTTGATATAGAGCCGATCTGGTGTTATCTGTTTTTCCAGGTTTATCTTATAACACTTCTATTTTTATAAAGAATAAAAACCTAAGACTTTATTTAGACAGCCACTTTTTTAAAAATTAATTAAAAAACCCCTCCACAGCCAACAACAAATCCCAACCAAACATGTCTCCAGATACAAGCCAGTGTGCCATTTCCTATATAGTCTTTGTTTTTAAAAAAACCTTATTTGTAAAGTTGAGTATTTAGGGTTTCTGGGGAGGGCTGAGCTGAGATGGGGAGGGTTTAACTGCCTGCCATAGGGAAAATGATACCTCTGTGTCTTAGATGTGGCTTTGGAATTCTCTTTTAACAGTATATCACTTGTTTTAGACCAGGTGTTGACTGGTCAAATTACAGGAACATGAAGCATAATTTGTACTTGTCACGCAGGCAGCCCTTTCTTAAAGGCATTAAGTACTATCTTTTTCACCTGATTCAGTGAAAAAAGATCTAAATGTGTGGTGGGCAGTTACACCCTCTCCATGTGCCCCCACCCGATGGTGCTTTGTTATCTGAGCACTGGAATCATGCTGGACACAGCTGGAAAAGAGGCAAAGAAAGCAATGTGGGAGGAGCAGAGCACTTAGAAACCATTCTGGGTTTCGTAAATAGGAAAAAGCCATTTTAATTCAAGATGATGTAGTTTCCAAGTGATTAAGCCAGAGAAAAAGATGACTTATTCTTCCAGTGAAACTGGAAGAGGCACATAGGGAGTCCCTAACACACACAGGGGTTCAAACTGACAGGCAGAAGGGCCAAAAATTATAATTCCTAAAATCTCAGGCTAAGGTTGTCCTCAGGCAGTAATTTGATATCACAGGCACAAATAAATCAACCCAAGTTTTTGATGCTGAGGCCTCTATAGCTGCAATCCTAGCAGTCCAGGGAACTCACTTCAGACTAGACTGAGTCCAGTCCCCTGAACCAGGTGTGAGTTCCTCCAGCTGATTCCAAGTTGTTCAAGAGACCCCACTGTAGGCTTGGACCACCACCAGTGGTTTTGGGCTACAAGCAGAGCAAAGCTGCTGTTTTCATTTCCCTGACAGGAAATAAAATTTAGTTAGCACATACCAAAAACCTTCTGCAAACTAAACCAGAGCTCAGCAAGAGGAGACAACTGGGGAATTAACTTCAAAACTGCACTGCTGCTTCAGCCTGGAACAGCACAGCCTCAGGCACCTGAGAAAAACCACCTTGATTTCCAAAGCAGCCGAGCACCAACAGCACCCAGTGACTGTTTGTGTTCAGAAATGTAACATTAAACTACATAACAATGGAAAATTAATCAAAAACAAAACCACAAAACAACACATACAAGTACTGAGACTTCATCTACCCCTTCCAATGGCTCTACAACAAACTACTGGATGAGCAGTCCTATGCAGCGCTCAGAGCAGAGACTGGAGGGCAAATGTTCAGGCCAAAAGCTACAAAGGTCTGAGGCACAGAGAAACCAGGCAGATGAAATCTCTCAAGTCCAGTAAGACACCCAAGTGACTTTGTGCCTTCGGTGTCCTCCACCAAATAAACCAGGGCAAACCACTTTACAGCTTGAGGGGTTACATGAACGGGTGCCTGCTCAGGCAAAGTAATTCTGCACTTGGTCACTTCAAATGCAAAAATGACCCAGAGACTCCAGACTGCAGATAAACCAATAGCACATCGTACTCTCAGCTTGTTATTCACAGAAACTGAGAATCACCCAGGCTGCAAAAGACCTTTAACCATTAGCCCAACTGTCCCAAGGCCACCACTAAACCATGTGCTTAAGCCCCACACAATTTTTAAACACATCCAGTGATGGCAATTCAAGCTCCACTCTGGGCAGCCTGTTCCAAGACTTGATGACCCTTTCAATAAAGAATCTTTTCCTAATGTCCAACCTAAACTCCCCTGGCACTGCCCGAGGACAATTCCTCTTATCCTATCTCTTAAGGAGAGGCCAACTCCCATCTCACTACAACACCCTTTCAGGTAGTTATAGACAGCAACGAGGTCTGCCCTCAGGCTCTTTTTCTCCAAACTAACCAGCACCAGCTGCTTCAGCTGCTCTTCACAAGGTTCATTTTCAAGACCTTTCAACAACCTTGTTACCCTTTTTTCTGGACCTGCTACAGCACCTCAATATCTTTCCTGTAACAAGGAACTCAAAACTGATCCCAGTACTCAAAGTGTGGCCTCACCAGTGTGTTCTGCATAGAGTGGGAGTGATTTTGCAGTGATTGCACTTGTGCAGCCCCTATTTGGGGCAACGGTCACCCGTGTAGGAAGCACAGCTGTGGAAGCTCCCCATAAAGCACCTATTGACAGCATTAATCCCCAGTTTTCCTTTGGAGTGATTATAAGCTGATATATATCTGATGTTCTTAGATGGTTTCTATACATTTCCGAGTGTGATGCTACCAAGCAGCTTTTCAAACTCCCATAGCAAAAGCCTGATTTAAAGTAAATAAATTAAAAATTCCTTAAACTGGGTCATACATAGGACATTTCTCTTGGTGATGCCTCTGCATTACAGAACAGCCTCCCAATTTAAATAGAAGTCAACCCCATTTACAAAATTGGATTGGACAAAACACTGGAGAGCCCATCACAGTGTGGGGAGTCATTGTGCAAACACAGTACAGAATGGCAGAATGACCTCGCTTGCCCATTTGCATCTCTAATTTCTGTGATATAATCTGCAATTATTAAAGAAATTAATTTCTTCGTTTCGAGGAAGTCGGGAGAGGACTAGAGTGGTGGGAAAGAGGAAATCGAGTTTTGCAGAACTACAATTCCAAAAATAATTCGGAAAATAAAAATGTGCAAAAAAAAGTTGTTAAAGTTGTGTAAAAGGAGGGTTAAAGGTTACTGAAGAGAACTGACATTCAGCATTTAAAGGGAAAAGTTTACTTAGCTGGAACAGCAGGAACAAAGCCGCTCCTTGTTCCTATTGTATTCAAAGTTATTTGTTCTCTTCCACTCTTCTGTGCCATTTGCTTATATATTTACTGTTCCACACACAGAATCCTTCGCAGGTCTTCCAAGCGGTCAGAATTTAAATTAGATTACAAAAAGAACATCAAAAGCAGAGTGAGACTTGAAATGGCTCACTGAAAACAACGGCAAGATTCGTTTCTCAGAAGGGAGGGAGATGGTTTTCAAGAGTGCCTTAAAATGAATCCAGAAGGAGTATCACTTCTCTTCGGCCTGTCAAATTGGGCAGGTCTGCTCCGAGGTGAATGTGAAAGGGAATGTAAAAATATTTGTCATACTGGAATACCCTGGGGCTGAGGTGGGCTCTGGGGCTCGAGGAGACATCTCATGGAGCTGCTGTGGGGCTCAAGGTGATGTCCCACAGAGCTGAAGTGGGCTGAGTGATGCCCCCCTGGGCTGATATGGGGCTTAAGGAGATGCCCCATAGGACTGTACTGGGCTGTAGGTCTCTAGAAGATGTCCCACAAGGCTGAGGTGGCCTGTGCGACTCAGGGAGAAGCCTCATGGGGCTGCTGTGGGGCTCAAGAGGATGCTCCACATGGCTGCATTGGGCTGTAGGTCTTGGGGTGATACCCTTTGGGGCTGAAGTGGGGCTCAAGGTAATGTCCAATGGAGATGATTTGGGCTGCAGGCCTTAGGGAGATGCCCCAAGGGGCTGAGGTGGACTGTGGGGCTCAGTGAGAAGCACTGGATAACTGGAGCAGAATGTTGATTGTCCCTTGGCAGCTGCAGGTAGGTGCTTGGGAAAGAGATTTAGGAAGACACAGTGGGATTAGATGGCACAAAGTGTCCTGTACCAATCCATGTAATGACTAGCACAGTTCTTCTTGATACTGAACTTAGGGAAACAGTGTGGCAATGGGATTGCTAAAGTTTGTTTGATGGTTGAGGTTGATGATCTTACAGGTTTTTTCCAACCTAAACAATTCTATGAATCTATGAAAGCTTTGTGAAGCCACAGTAAGTAGAGTGCCCAAAGGTGCATCCTATCAAGGGAACAGAATCAGAGTATGAGTTGTTCAGGATACAAGTTGTTGCTGCTGCTGCTGCTTGTAATAATGAAGATGGTCTCTGGCTGCACCTTATTTCACAAGATCTGCAGCCGTGCCATGCAGCTGTTCCGCACTCTGCAAGTCAGGAAAACAGGCAGTCCAGCCTTTTCCCCACTCTACCAAACTCACATCGTTGCCTCCTGCCCCACACAGACAACATGGCCATGCTTGGACCAGAATCACAGCTGGTAACCTGTCCAATTGTTGACCAAAAGTCAACAATCATACAATCACAGAATCATTAAGGTTGGAAAAGACCTACAAGATCATACAGTCTAATCATCAACCCAACCCCACCATGCCCATTAAACAATCTCCTTCAGAGCCACATCTGTGTGGTTTTTTAACTCCTTCGGGGACAGCAACTTCACCCCCTCACTGGGCAGCCTTTTCCAAACCCTGACCACTCTGGCAGTGAAGAAATTTTTCCTGATGTCCAAACGAAACCTCCCCTGGCACAACCTGAGGCCATTTCCTCTTGTTCTATAACTAGTGACTTGAGAGAAGAGATTGACCCCCACATCTCTACAACGTCCTTTCAGGTTGCTGTCAAGAGCAGACAAAACAACCCCAGCCTCAGCCGTTCCTCACAAAATTTACTTTTCAAACCCTTCACCAGCTTCATTGCCCACTCCAGCACCTCAATGTCCTTCTTGTTTTGAGGTGCCCAAAACTGACCCCAGTACTCAAGATGAGAGCTCATGAGTGTAGAAGGGTCACCTGTCTAGTCCAGCTGGCCATGCTACTTCTGATGTAGTAAACAAAGCAAGTTTCAAACCCTGCAGCATCTGCTCTTCAGGATGCAGTGGCCTTGTCCATGAGGGTGTTTTTTCTGGAGACTCTTGGGACTGACAAGGCCAGAGTAACCCAAACAGTCCCAGCAGTGACTGGCACAAGACTGCGGATGAAACTCCCCATCCAGGCGTATTCCAGTTGCTGCATCAGGACCACCAGATCCGGCAGCTGTTTATCTCCAGCAGCACTCTCAAAGTTTCAACAGGAGCTGTGCTCCTACCCTTTAACCATTAAAAAAAGGGAAGCAGTAACAAAAACCCACCCCACAAAACCAAACAAATTAAATGTAAACATCCCCTTAGGGATGAAAGTTTTTCCCCTCCTGTGGAAGAACCCGATTTCAGAGCAGCTTTGCTCTCCTGTTCTGTACCACTTCCTACACGCTGTCACCATACTCCAGCACTTTGTGCTATCATTCCTGTGGCACCAGGTTACCCAAAGTCCTCTTTTCTTCTTTCCAAGTAATTTTCCACTCCTTATACCTATGAAGAAGAGTTTGACAATGGTGACTGGTACAAAGCTGAATCACAAGCCAGGCAGTTTCTCTGAAGAAGTTTTGGGGCAATTCCTAGGGTCAGAAAGGGACCACAACTTCCCTTCAAGTTACACACAGATACACAGATCATTAGGAATTGGAAGGGATGCCCCAGCTCAAGCAGGATCATATAACCTAAGATGGGTTAAACAGAAATGCATCCAGATGGGTCTTAAAAGTCTCCAGAGAGGAGACTCCACAACCTCTCTGGGCAGCCCATTCCAGTGCTCTGTAACCCTTACAGTAAATATGTTTTTCCATTAAGATGGAACTTCCTGTGCTCCAACTGACACCCACCGCCTCTTCTCCTATCACAAGGTGCAAGTGAAAAGAGGCTGTCTCTTTCTTCTTGACACCCAGCCCTCATGGATTTATAGACAGTGATTAAGTCCCCTCATAACCATCTCCTCTCCAAGCTGTAAAGTCCCAGATCTCTCCATCTGTCCTCACAGGACAAGTGCTCCAGTCCCCTAATCATCCTCGTGGGCTTCTGTTGAACACTCAATCACATCTTCATCCCTCTTGAACTGGGGAGCCCAGAACTGGCCACAATATTCTAGATGTGGTCTCACTAGGGCAGACTAGAAAGGAAGAAGAGCCAACCTTGATCCACTGGACACACGCTACTTGATCCATCCCAGGATTCAATTTGCCTTCCTGGACACAAGAGCACATGGCTCTTCCATAGAGAACTTGTTTTCCACAAGAACTCCAAGTTCCCTCTCCATGGAAGTGCTCTTCAGTAGATCAGTCCCCAACCTGTAGTGATGCGTTGCATTAGTCCTTCCCAGGTGAAGGACCCTGCACTTAGTCTTCCAAAACCTCATTAGGTTCCTCTTAGCCCATCCTTCCAGTCTGTCCAAGTCTTCTTGAATGGCTGCACATCCATCAAGTGAATTGGCCAGACCACTCAGCTCAGTGTCATCAGCAAACTTGCTGAGGAGACACTCTATGCCGTCATCAAGATCATTAATAAAGACATTAAATGAAACCAGACCAAACACAGATCCCTAGGGGACACCACTGGTTATAAGCCTCCATCTAGACTCTGTGTCATTAATCATCACTCTTTGGGCTCTAAGCTAGCAGATCCCAGCTTAACAGGACGACAAGGAATCACCATGAGAGCCAAGCCCCATTTTATTTGAGTTTATTTATTATTTTATTTTATTTAAGCTCTCAAGGTGCTGAGAGAACTGCTCCTGAAGAGATGGCTGTTCATACAAGACCCATCAGCCCACTGGGTGGGTTTTGCCTATAGAGCAGCTCCCCATCACAGACCTGACCCTCACAGCTGGCTGTACAGGACACCTAAATAACACCACTCACACCAGCAAAAACTTCTGGGTCAACAAACAAGTTTATAAAGAGAAAGAAGGCTTTGATGTCAGATCCCTGGACTTTGAGCAATTTTGTGAAAGGCAAAATGCAGGATAAGGGGGAGCAGAGGAAGTTATTTAAACAGTCAAAAGCCTTTGAATAAAGATGGTTCACAAAGGGCTACTAAGAAGGTCAGTTAGCAGGAGCAGAAGAGGTAGCAACATCCTGCCAGTCGTGGATGCAAATCCAGTTAGGGGACAGCACAGGAGCAGAGCAGGAATAATTGCTCCATTCTCTTTAAGTAGTGGGGTGCCTCGAGGACCAAAGCAAACAGCAGCGTTGTTTAATGTACTTGTGGAGGACCTACTGGAACAGCTGGATGCATAACAATGACAGGCAAGGCAAGGCTGGCGGGTCATTAGGCATCTCAGTAAACCTTGGAAACACTGAGTAATGCGTCATCGGGGGGAACACAGCGCAGATAAGGGCAGAGGAATGCACCTTGGAAGGTGACTTAAACTACTCATGTGTACATGCAGAGTCTGCGGCAAGTGTAGCCTTTCAACAAAAAAGACTGAGGTAGCCGGGGAGCGGGACTGAGTCACCATCCCGGGATGTGCTTGAAGATGTGGTGCTTAGAGACCTGGTCTAGTGGTGAATGTGGTAGGGTAGTGGACTTACTCATCTCAAGGGCCTTTTCCAACCCCACTGATTCTAGGATTCAGTGATTCTGTGTCTGCTCACTGGACTACAGTGGCCAAAGCCAGAAAATGAGCTGTAATACAAAGAAAATTGAAAAAAACCCAGAAAATATTGCCCCATGATTACAAAAAAAATACAGATAGTTTTCATTCAGCCAACCGTAGATGGATGTGGAAAAGAAACCTGCCTACAAAATAAACAAAATGACCTTGCAGAGGTCAGCCCTTCCAAGTGCCAAGTTGTGTCCCCTGTTAGTGACTACAGGATACCCCGGGCTCTCAGCACCTGCGCTGAGCAGAAGGATGGCTTTTAAAGAGCGAGCACAGGAAAGCTCTTCTAGCAAAGGGCAGAGCAGACACGGCACAGGGCATGGTTATCTACCTTCTTCAGTAACAAGGGAACACACAGAGGGACAGGGCCTATCGAGGCAGTGTGTAACTAACATGTAGAAAGCCGGTCACAAACAGTTCCTGCGGTAAATAGCTTCATCTACTGCCACAATGGAAGAGACTAGGACATACATTAAAGAGAAAAAAAGGAAGTGCAGTCCTTCAGCTCATGTAAATCGAGTCAGTCCATTAACTGCTGTAATCAGCAGCACTGATTATACAAGCTGGGGAGGTACCACTGCACCAGTTGTTGTACAGAAAATAAAAATTACAAGAGCCTTCAACTTCCAGTGCTCACAGCTCAGCAGAGTTGAGACAAGCATCCCTCAGATTTATGTCTCCATCAGTGACGAGTGATGATATAACTGGCGAGTTGCTTGATATGAGAGGTTTGTCTTCTCAGTCGTGCAGCCACGAGGGAATCCTTCCCCAGGTACAGCGCTGTCGGATGCCTGTTGTGTTATGAGCTCTTCAGAAGACGCTAGCGCTGGCACAGCTAGTGCTGGGTGCTGAACTCAGCGTACCTGCAGCTTTTCCTATGAACACCTGTCTTCAGGCAAAGTCTGTGAGACTAAATTCCAGGTATCTTTTAGCTATTTGTTCTTTCTGTTGAAATCAAGTTCCCTTGTGCTCTGCTAACAAAAAACTGAGCCAGGGAGAGTTAGCCATAATGAGCAGCAATGAACCTTATATTAGAGTTTAAAAATAGCATTAAGCAGAGCTATACACTGAATTTCAGCCAGTATTAGTCACAGAGCTGTTTGTTTTATTCCACATAAATATTCTTGAGCAATCAAGTAGCCTTGAGAATTCGGACATGAAAGACAATGAATGAAATGTTTGCAAAACATTTCAAACTGGCAGGAGCTCTTCCTGAAATGGCAAAACTTTCAGAAGAACTGTTCTGAAACACAGAGAGTAATGGATATTCCTTGGACTCTTGGAGGAGCAAAAGCTCTATGCACAGGTTTATTGATAGTAATAATCATCTTACCAGCCTGGAGGGGTGCACTGGAAGAGCAGGCAACCTCAGAAGGGTAGAGCAGCGTCACACTTGGAGGAAAGACCTTGAAGATAAGGTCAGAAGGATGCAGAGCTCGTATGTTCTTCCTATCACTGATGAGAGACATAACAGTGGGTTGGGAGGATTGTTATTAAAGGTTAATAGATTAATAGGATGTTAGGTGAACTTTAGCATGTAACAGTAAGCTGCTTTGGAATTATGTTTAGAATTGCTGTAGAGCTTTTGTTTAGACTAACTGAGCTTGTAGAGAACTCCCCAGCCTTGGAAACAAGAAAACAACAGCTTGCACAGCAAGAATCTAGCAGCAAAGGTGATGAAGGGAAAGTGCTAACACTGAACACCTTCCCCACCAGAGCAAAGTGTAGGGCCCTCGTTTTATTGTGCATGGGCACTGCAGTAAGCAACGTTGTTGGGTGCAGTGGTTTCTGCAGGAACAGAAACTGGTTATTGAAGTGGGGGTCACAGTTTGGAAGGAAGAAGCAGGCTTTGGATGTGGTTATGCAAAGAAGGACATAACTCCACTGTGATGGATAATACGTTACTGGGCTGCTACCCTTCAGCGTTTGAGAGGTTTGGTGGGGGGTGTTGCGTATAGCTGCAGGAAATGGGCTATTTGGAAGGAAAATTGAAGTGATCTTCCTGGACAAGAGCTAGGAGGATTGAAAGTTTGCAAGGATGAATCATCCTGCAGCAGCAAGGAAGCGAGCGCCTCCAAAGAGTCTTGCAGAGGTAATTGGTAAGAGGCACTGGGAGTGGAATATTTAGGACAGAAAGAGAAAAATGGGGAGCGTTTTGTCCTATTGCTTGGGTGGGAATGAGTGCTGCAGGGAGCTGCTGCCAAGGGGTTAATGGAAGGGTCACCTTTTGTTTGAGATTAAAAATGCTGAGGGGGCCTTACCTCTGTTGAAGCCGGTGATGATGATGATGATGATGTTTCTAGTGCCATTAAAGTGGCCAGGGTCCCACTGAAATGAAAGCAGGAAACTAAGATAATTTTAAATTTTCTTTGACATAAAATCTCTGTAGCCAGAGTAGCGATACTTAGAGGCTGAGTCTAAAAAGATCTCTTCTAAGAATTTTATAGCAGCAGGGTATTCATTTTTTCCACGTTATAGAAAGACAAACTTTCAAAAGGACAGACTTTCAAAAGGAGAAAGGAATTTTGGTGCTTACGTCTGATTTTCATTACATTGCTGGAATTGGGAGAGGGGGGAAGAATAAACACCCTGGCTCCCAGCCTGTTGATGAGACCATTGCATCAGCTCTTAAAGGACTTGTTTTGCTTTCTGATTACATATCACCATTTAAACCCATCAGCTTCTCCTTTAAAAGGAGAAGTGCATGCTCAATTCTAGAGTAATTAGGTAATGCTAGCATTGTGCTCTGAAACTGTAAAGTGCTAATTTATGTAAAAGACAAGTAGTAGGATTATTAGCGCTTGAGTATGATATCATCAGGCTGACGAATGAGAACAGCAAAGTGTGAACAACCGCAGACATCTGCCCTGTCTTCCCAAAAACAACCTAAACCAAAATGAATCAATTGAAAACGATCAGTGTATCACCATTTTGCAGCACTCCCAAAGAAATGTCTGATAACAAAATGGGATTGTCTCCATGTCTCCATCTAAGGGACTACAAAACTTGAGCTTTAACTGATTTTAGGGAAAACAAACTATTTTGAACTATTTATTTTGTCCACATTTCCCTGTTTTTTCAGTGGACTTAGGAGCAACAACTGAAATGTACTGAACTCGAGTCTGTTCCTTCTGAATCCTATGGCACATGAAGCAGCCACTTACACAAGTGGAAACATTTGCTGGTGCCAACCCAAATGAAAGGCTGAGAGAAAACAGGAAGGAATCTACATAGAAAGTGTTTAACTCCTCTTGAGAGGGACAGCAACAAGCTTCCTCTGCAGCAAGTACTCAGGGAGAGGGAGGCACTGATAGGCTTCTTCTAAACTGAGAATGGCCCATTTGAGGGAGATTAACCCTTGCCAGAGACAACAAAATAACAGATCACAGTTCCAGAATAAAACAATGTGTAGTTCCAGACTGAGATAAGAACCAACCTGCAATGTAAAGCCTCAAAACAGAGGTAAAATGGGTAGAGGTTGTCAACTTCAGAACTGTAGTGAAAATCTGCTGAGAAGAGGGATGAGGCTGGCAGGAGTCCAGTGGGAGAGAGGTGTCCCTGCCCACAGCAAGGAGCGGGTAGAACTAGATGATCTTCAAGATTTACAGTCTAAACCATTCTGTGTTTCTATGCTTCCCAGACCCTTGTAATAGGAAACAACACTGGAGAAGATGTAAGTGAAATAAGTTGCCTAAAATGCTGACGAGAAAGTTTGCTGCTTACAAATTCTTCTGGACCCACAGCAGAAAGGCCTGGAGTGCATGAGGCATCCCTTACTACACAGCACACACGTTGTAATAATTTCATTTAGGGCAAAACATAATCAAATCAAAGGAGAAAATGTAAAGTGCAACTCTCTGCTGGCAATGTATGACATGTGCCCGACACCACAACTGCTTGTAACCCTTTCTCCTCACGAGGTGGACTGATTCAGAGTGGCAAGGACACTGTAATGACCCTAATGACCACATGATTACACCAAGAACCACTTTCCTATATGTTCCAACATGTTTGGCACACTCGTGTTTGATGCACACAGAACCCTTGCAGGTTCCCATGGAAGTCAGTCATTCTCACATGATTTAGCATGATTCTGGGCCATGTTATACCACCAGGTCCAATAAGCACATCCAACTCTATATTCAGGACAGCAACAGAACATTCACCTTATATAATCAGTATGCTCATTTGACTAATATCTTATTCAAGTCAGAACTGTTGGAACTGCAAAGGGAAAATGTGGACTTAATCAGCGGAATAATATATTTTAAACTGGATATACTCACACAGATCAGAGTCTCACGTAGACTGCTGTGCTGTTGAGAATCAACCACCTGGAAATCGAGTCCCAAACACTGGATTTGTGTCAGTTTAATCATAGAATCATTATGGATTGGAAGGGACCTCAAAAGATCATCTAGTCCAATCCCCCTTCAACAGCAGGATCGTCTAGACCCAGTCACACAGGAACATATCCAGGCATGTTTTAAACATCTCCAGTGAAGGAGACTCCACAACCCCCCAAGGGCAGCCTGTTCCAGTGCTCTGTCACCCTCACTGTGAAGAAGTTCCTTCTCATATTTACATGGAACTCACTATGTTCCAGCTGACACCCATTGCCCCACATCCTACCATTAGATGACACTGAGCAGAACCTGGCTCCATCCTCCTGACACCCACTCTTCACATATTTATAGGCATTAACTTATAGACAATCAGCTGATGGTTGGTGAAGAGAGTCAATCTGACTCATACCAAGAAGTATCTTACTTCCTGCATGGCCTTCCGGATTCAAAGCAGACTATTTGTATGCAGATATGAGAGAGTTGGGTACCTTGTGAAGAGATCTGACTCAAAATGGGACTGTTAATCAGGCACACTAATGTATCAAATGTGCCAGTATTTGTGATCATAAATCTTCCTCTTTTTTGAAGCATTCCAATTCATTCTAATAATAAGATTCAATTATTCAGTGGACATCAAATGAATGGCTTGTCCACTACTAGCACAATTAATTATGGGGCGTATGCAATGAACAATTTAGGTGTAATCATCCAGGTCTAACACACACTTACAAGTATGTGGTCTGCTTTCGAATAATTCATAATTAAATAAACATTTCATTCTACCTGAGACGTTCTTGCAAAGTCTTTGTTGATCCAGAACAGTATTGGTTTGGTCTCCAAGAAGAACGAAATCTTGTTCATACAGCCCAGCAGGTGACCATTTTCCACCTCTGCGCTCTGTTTGAACCTGGTGTCGTGTGGTTTGCTAGACAGGCTACTACCACTTCCTCAACCTTTTCTTTTAGCTACTTCCTCTTCCCATGGATACCAAAGCATAAAGAGTGGCACAAAGGTCCATTTTGGGGTTCTGCATCACAGAATGCATACATACAGAGCAATGCTTGATTAATGATTTACTTATAGGGGGAGGGGTTACTCTATGTTTATGTCCTCTTGACCCTCTTCAAGAAAACACATCTTCCACAAGATTTTTGGTTTTACAGAGTTACTTAAAAAAATGAAACAAAAAAGAACCCCAAAAAGCAACCTTACAGTGAAACTACACTTAAGGAAGAATCTCAGCTGCTGTCACACAAGCTTGAAGGACACCTGGAGATGTTCCTGTGCAACTTGGTGATCTTGCTGTGGCAGGGGAATTGGACTAGATGATCTTTTGAGGTCCCTTCCAATCCCTAATGTTCTGTGATTCTGTGATGCTAAGAAGGTCTCAAGGGTCAAATAGTGGAGCTTGTCACCCTTTCTAAGACATTGACACACAAACAAAATGATGCAAAGGGCGCAAAGCCACATTAACTACTACCAAAATAAAACATACCAGCATGTTACTATCTTGAGACATCTAAACAAACAGCACAAAGTGGGTGGGGAGTAAGCAGAACAATTTGCATAGCCTGTGTTTTCCTTAACTTAGAACAGCACTTTGATCGTGTGTACATCTTTGGTTCCTAGCGCATCTGTAAGGGATGGAAGTACATTAAACCCTCTGACATACACCCAGAAGTTTCACCAAGTGCCTTGCTCTAAGCAGCCCTTTGCTTTTCATAAAGAGTTGTTACTAAAAGACACCCCAGTAACCCCCATCCTTAGCCAAAGAGCACAGCACACAGATGGATTACCTTGTGACACCTGGCAAGAAAAAATGCATGCTGTGCTGACCACTGCAGACAGCACATGCTCCACCTCTCTCTGCAGTTCCACCGACTCTCCCACATTACCCAGATGTGAAGAATAGGGCACAGACTCATTTTGAAAACACTCCAGAGACTCCTCAGAACACAAGCCTGCGCTCCTTGTGGGTCATCACTTCCACACTTGGGCTGTCTACCTGTATGGTAGGTGCACTATCTTCAGTGAGCCTTTCCTGGGGCTGTGATGGCTTTAGGAAGCCTGATCTTGGTGCAAATCTAAGTGAATTGAGTTAATCCTTCATTTTCTGGGCTGGTGCTGTTCCAACAGCCAGATTTGCCAAGGTAACTCCTTCCTACCTGGACACTTGGAGCATTTCATGTTAATCAGGTCTACCCTCAGACCTGTGGCTAATCTTGGGTTCACTCTTCTCCCCAAAATCACACAAGAGGTCTGGCAGTAATCAAGTCGGAAAATGGAAGTGCCCCCTAGCCAAAACCCCTGTGTTTGTACCTCACAGGCTAAAACCCCACTGTCCTCACAAAGGGAACTCCAGAGGGAAAACAAAAGCATGTTAAGAGACCAAACCAGATTTCTCTGCCTTCTGGGTGCCCATCTGGAACAAATTTGCCCAGAGATTATGTGGATGCAGGCCAGGCTGGACACAACTTTCAGCAACATGATCTACTGGGTGGTGTCCCTGCCCAAGATAAAATCGGAAGTAGATGATCTTAAAGGTCCCTTCCAACCCAAACCACTCTATGATTCCGTGAAACTTGTCCGATTCATTGTTTTCCCTCAGGGTAGGGCAGAGAGAAACAAGCAGCTGCCATTCAGGTCAACACTAGGAAAGCTGGGGACCTCCTGCTTCTCTCTTCCAAGGGCCAGGTTCCCTGGGGAAGGGTGGGATTGAAGGAAGCTGTGAGGAAGTCAAAAATGAGAGCAGCCAGAAAATCACGGCTTGTCTTCTCAATAGAAGAGCTTAATCATTTCTACAGAAAGGGCATTTCTTCCAGGACATCAATCCAATATAAAATTTCCTATGCGATAACCCCAGCAGATGTCCTGAACTGGGTTTTCCTGACCGCTTTGTGTCAGCGTGGGAGGGAACACATAGAAACATCTCCTCAGGGATCTAGGACAGACAACTCACAGAGAGTTAGGGACGATATTTTAAGAGTTGCAAGATCCAAATCTCCGTGAAACCCATTGCCCTGTGTATCTTGTTCCAGTGATACCTCCCTGGAACTTAAAGTATTCGGCCAGTTTGAGTATTTCCAGTAAATACCTGGAAAAACACCATCTGGGATTCTCCTTCTTGTTTTTCCTTTCCTTCATTTCATCACATCTGAGGATGTTCCAATCTGGAAGGAGTGAGCAAGGCTGCAGCCTGAGTTCCTGCTTGACCTTCTGATCCAACATGTTAACATCCAAGTGAGGATCCATCTTTTCCCTTCTTCCCCTCTCTCATGTTTGATATTTGTCAGTGATTCTTCCTTTATGGGAACAGCAATCACATTCTACTTTCAACTTGGATTCCTCACTGAAGAGCAACTTTATGAAGTTGCTTTCTTGCGGTTTCTTGCCCTCCTTTCTTGTCGTTTGACTGATGAACCAACCCAGGTCTGCAGAAGGCTTTGAAGAATGTGAGTTAAAGAGTTTCTTTAAATAACCATGGCTTAAATCAGGAGAGGCAACCATGAGATTCAGGGCTTCCTGCTAGCTCAGTGGTGATGGGCTCATGCTTTGCCCTGCATTTCCCTAGTTGCCTGTCACCAGCCTTCAAGCCATTTCCTGGAAAGCAACCAGCAGATTGTTCCCA
Source organism: Rhinopomastus cyanomelas (assembly GCA_013400115.1). Classification (NCBI taxonomy): domain Eukaryota; kingdom Metazoa; phylum Chordata; class Aves; order Bucerotiformes; family Rhinopomastidae; genus Rhinopomastus; species Rhinopomastus cyanomelas. The sequence continues at coordinate 92,569 of VXBP01003383.1, read as the reverse complement.
CTTTGCTATGGCCCTAAGCAAGGACAAACTTGGCTCTTCTGGCTCCACTCTGTTGAGCCTTATCTGGACTCCACTTTTGACGCCTCCATGATGAAAGCTCTGTAAATACCTGACAATAGGTTCTGTATGAGTGAGGTGCCATGGAGGCTGTGACTTCCCTACAACTGCTTCTGGCAGTCTCATGCCAATTCTCCATAAGTCACTTTGGCAAGCTGGCAGCTTCCAGCATTTGAAAGCCAAAAATAGGAAAGGGCATTTGCAGGGCGGTGATATGATGTGTGCTTGGCTTTGAAAAGGATTGCAAACTTAAGGCAGTGGAGAGCAAAAAGGCATACCAGCATCTCCATGGATATGTGACATTAAACAAACCACTTGTCATGATACACAGCTGACTACTTGCCAAATGGAACAGGATCTTCTTATTATTCATTTTGCCCTGAAAAACCTGCACATCCCCAAGAAGGAAAAATAGCCAGAAAGAGACTGTTAACTTTCTGGCCACCTCTGCCCATACTGGAGGTCTTTGTACAATGGCAACTCCCAGACATTCACCTCCTCTGGTGTAATAGAAGACCAAAAGGTGAAATGCGGTGGGCACACTACTTCATCACCGTAGGAAAGGAAGCTAAAGTGTGAGGTTATTTCCTCAATGTAACTCTGACAGTTGTGAAGCTTCCTGTCCTCTCAAGACTTGGATTCCATTCCTGCCCTTCTCACGGTTGGGGTGTAAGCCGGGTATTTTTCTGGAGTCTCTGGTATGTGCCTACCCACTGCTCCATACCCACATGGCTTTGCTAAGGATTGCACCAGCCACGCAGAGACTTGCCCTTCATCTCTCATCCACTTGACCTCACTGCAACTGAGAACTCAACTCTGCTTCCATTCCAGGGGCAGGTAAGGTGGAGCTAACCCTCTGCTGGTTTTCATTGTCATAGTTCAGTGCAGCGAGGTAAGGGGCTAGCCCACCCAAAAGAGAGCAAGATGGGGCCTCACTTCTACCCTTGGCTGTGTAGGAGATGATACCCAGGGATGATCTTCTGCGCTTCTGTGTCCCTGCAGAATGCATGGAGGAGCAGAAAAGCCATGTGAGCCTACATGATCACACAGAATCACAGAATCAGTGAAGCTGGAAAAGACCTCAGAGATCATCCCGCCCAGTCCATGACCTAACATCATCACTTTAGCTAGACTGACACTAAGTGCCGTGTCCAGTCTGTCTTTAAACAACTCCAGGGATGGGGACTCCACCACTGCACTGGGCAGTCCATTCCAGTGTCTGATCACCCTTTCCTTGAGGAAAGGCTTCTTAACATCCAACCTAGTCCTCCCCTAGCACAGCTTCAGGCCCTGCCCTCTTGTCCTGTCCATAACTGCCTGGGAGAAAAGCCTGACCCCCCACCTGATGACAACCTCCCTTGAGATAGTCCCTTCTGAGTGTCCTCTTCTCCAGTCTAAACAATCCCAGCCCCCTCAGCCTCTCCTCACAAGACCTGTTCTCCAGACCCCTAATCAACCCAGTGGCCCTTCTCTGCCCCCTCTCCAGCACCCCGATGTCCTTCGTATACTGTGGTGCCCAAAACCGCTCCTAATACTCAAGGTGGAGTCTCACCAGTGCTCAGTATGGGGGCCCCATACTCAGGCCCCTACATATATACAACACAATATATGAGGCCCAAATAGTCAGCACCGGTGAGGCTGCAAGAAGAAGGAGCACAGGTCTTGGGGTGCAGAAGGTGGTTTGCACACACACGGCCCCACCAGTGTGATGCCCTGGGGAGAAACAAGCTGAGCTAGGGCCATCGCCTTTGCAGAGCAAGAAGCCACCTGCTCTCTGTGTGTCCTGTGTCCCCTCATCACTCACAGAACCATAGAATCATTAAGGCTGGAAGAGACCTACAAGATCATCCAGTCCAACCACCAACCAACCCCACCTGCTCACTAAACTATATACCCCAGGGCCACATTTACTCGTTTTCTGAACGTCCAAGAACAACGACCATACGTAATGTAGTAACTCCCTCCACACCAGCCAGGGGCAAGCACGGGTGGGCACTCACTCTACAGCCAGGGGTGCTGCGGGGCAAACACGAGGAACGGCAGCAGGTGGTGGAGGTAGAACGTCCAAGCACCCCCCCTCACACCTCGCGTCTGTGAAAAAAGACGGATCTGGAATCCAGCCCGGGTCCGGGGAGCTGACGGCAGGCACCTGGACCGGGGCAGGGCTCAATGGTGGGCGCTCCCCTCCAACCCCAACCCCCTCCCGATCGTGGCGCCTGGCCCCACGTGTGACTGTGCTCCGTCGTGCCCGCGCTGGTGGCGGCTACGCGCCCCCGCGCCCACTTTGTTCGCGGGAGGGTGATGGAGGTGGGTGGGGATGCGGGGCGACCCCACGTCCACGCGTGTCGCTGAGATCGCCCGCACCCGCCTGTGTGCGCGCCCGTCTGTGCGTGTGCGAGCTGGGTGCTGGTTGGCTTTCAGATGGGGTTTTTTTTTTCTTTCCTTCTTTTTTTTTTTTCCTCCTTCCCCGCTTGCTCCAGGTTTTACTTCTGGTTGCCTGTGAGGGTTTTGCTCCTCCCTTCTGAAATCCTATATGAGCCGCGGCCAAAGGCGGGCGAGGAGCGCAGCTCATTGTTGGCAAGTGCCGATGAGCCTCGGCGAGGAGTGAAAAACAGCTCCGGGGCTGCTGCAGCAGCGACCACAGCAGCGTCACGGCAGCGCTGAGGAGGACCAGGGCAGCCCCCCCTATGCTGGGTGACTCTCACTGACTGACTCCACCGCCGCCTGGAAAGCAGCAAGAGGCAGGAGCCGGGAGGTGAGTGCGGCGGTTCCCGCAGCCGGTGCCGGGGGTCCCTTTTGTGTGCAACAGGAAAAAACCCGCGACTGTCGGAACACGCAAGGAAAGGTGTTTCCCAGCCGCCTGGCTTTGAGGGATTCCTTGTCTGTGCGTTAACCGAAATCGTTGCGACTCGATCCCAAAAGTTGCTGACAGCGGCTAGGTGGGACTTGACGGTTCTTTGCTTGTTCCCCGCAAGTTCGCGAGAGCGCCGTGGAAACCCGCGGCTTTGCGCGGGGCTCGGGAGCCCTCGGAGCGTGCGGGAGGAGGCGGCTGCTGCCGCTAGGTAATGCCCGGCGTGGAGTGGGAAGCCGTGCGGTGCTGCTCGCCGGATTAGCGGAGGGCACCGAGATTTTCCGTGCGGCAGGCTCCGCTTTTCTTTTTCCCTTTGTACTCCACGGTCGAGCCGCAGCAGGGTTTTCTGTATTTTTTTTTTTAACCCTCCTTTCTCCCCACCTCCCTCCGCCGCCTCCGAGAAAGAGGACGGCGGGACCGCCAAGTGGTTTCTGGCAGGGCCGGGTAGCTGCGGCCGGGCCGGGCGAGGGCGGCTGGATGTCCGAGGGTTTCTTTCCTTAACGTATCCCCACGGTAACTTTCCAGGTGGGCGATGGCAGACCACATGATGGCCATGAACCACGGGCGATTCCCCGACGGCTCCGGCGGTCTCCACCACCACCCTGCGCATCGGATGGGCATGGGGCAGTTTCCCACTCCCCATCACCACCACCAGCAGCAGCAGCCGCCGCAGCAGCACGCCTTCAGCGCCCTGATGGGTGACCATATACATTACGGGAGCGGGAATCTGAACGCCGGCAGCGGGGTGAGGCACGCCATGGGGCCGGGCAGCGTGAGCGGAGGGCACCCCGCCGGCACTATGCCGCCCCCCGCCCGCTTCAGCGGCTCGCAGTTCATGCCCCCCGCCGTGGCCAGCCCAGGAGGGCAGCTGAGCGCCAGCATGCAGCTCCAGAAGCTCAACAACCAGTACTTCAGCCACCACCCGTACCCGCACAGCCACTACATGCCGGACTTGCACCCCGGCAGCCACCAGCTGAACGGCAGCAGCCAGCAGCAGCATTTCAGGGACTGCAACGCCAAGCACGGCGCTGGCAGCGCTGGAGGCAGCGGGCTGCCCCCCGCCGTGCCCCACGTCCCCGCGGCGATGCTGCCGCCCAATGTCATAGACACTGACTTCATCGACGAGGAGGTCCTCATGTCCTTAGTCATCGAAATGGGGCTGGATCGCATCAAGGAGCTCCCAGAGCTGTGGTTGGGACAGAACGAGTTTGACTTCATGACGGACTTCGTTTGCAAACAGCAGCCCAGCAGGGTGAGCTGCTGATTCATTTAAAACAAACAAAGGACTTTTCTATCGGTGCGAATGAAAACATTCCCCTAGACACGGTGTCTCACTTTTCAGGGCTTGAAAAGGTGAGAATCTGGAAAGCAGAGAAGCAGAGTCAACTATGCGCTCGTATGAATTTTTGTTTAAAATTTTGTTTCTGTTGTTGTTAAATCGCTGCCACTTTTTTCGTAGCTTTGACATTCACGCCCCCTCCTGTAGTAATAATTTCTAGCGAGCTCCGCCTTTTTTTAAGTTGGTTGTTTCCCCGCCCCTCCTTTTTTTTTTTCATTTCCTCGCTGTAACGTGCCCATCATTTCCCACAGCGCTGAACTGTTAGATGTTAATCTTGGCAAATTGCTTAAAATCTCGTGGATTCTGTAAACGATGATTCCCAATGACTTGAACCGCAGTCAAATTCTGAGTGAACGGGGAGAAAAAAGAAAACACATTGCATTAGTTGGTCGCATGAACTTTGAAGGGCAGGTACTACTGCACAGATGCTGCCATCTTGCTTAATTGTTAACTATGCATTGCAGTGCAGACTAATCATTTCATTTATTGCTTGTTTAGGGTTTGTTTTGTTTTTTATTTTTTTAAATAAGCTAAACTGGAAGTTTTAACAGATGTGGGCCAAACCTTTCCAGATCAGGAAGAAAGTAATGCTGTTACTTCAAAAGTCTGCTACCCATTCCCCCTCCCCCATATGTACAGACAATGATATGGTGTGGATGGAATGTTGACTAGTGGCAAAACATTTCACAGGTTTTTTTTTATTATTATTTTTAAATTTTTTTTTCCTTTTGCAACCAATTCCGTGTCTGTCTTCAGCATTTTGACACTGTGCTAGTATAAGTTTTATTCAGTACATGAAAAGATACTACTGTGTTGAAAGCTTTTCAGGAAAATTTTGACAGTATTTTTGTACAAAACATTTTTTTGAGAAAATAATTGTTAATTTATTCTATTTTAATTTGCCAATGTCAATAAAAAGTTAAGAAATGCTTTAGTTTTTCTAGAAGTCATTTACCAGTATTTTTCTTCCAAAACTCTTCTTCCCCCCCCCCTTCCCCCACTGCCCCTGGTAAGTAGAACATCTATCTGTACAACCATGTTGGTGTGCAAAAAGACATTCCAAGATAGAAAGTACACTACACCCATATATTATGTCATGGTGAACTAGGTAGGTGAGCAGGATTTGACCATTCTTACAGCATAAAGCCTCATACGTAACATTGTAAAATGCCTGTCAGTGTGGTTTTATGAAATATAAAGTTGCCGAGGCGCGACTTTTTGTGACTTGCCAACATACTTGCTTTAAATGTAGTTGTCCAGAGTTATGATGCATAAAGTATTTATTATATTTATCTATTAAACTTGTAATTTTATAAATCTGCTTTCATTTATATAGTAGACTTGGGGGTGGTTTTTGGGGTTTTTTTTGGATGTTTATTCTCTCACCTGTGTGAAAAGAAGCAGAGGCTTAGTGGGGGGGTGGGTGGTATTTGTTGTCTGGGAGGGGTGGTGGGTGTAGTCCTGTCACCTTCACCAATAGGGCTAACACCAGAGGTGGCTGCATTGATCCGGATCTGCATCACACCAAGACCAGCTGTGTTTCACTTCCAGAGACTTAAGAGAAGGGATTTGTATCCTTAACATATTCCACTGACCCTTCTCCCAGAAACTGCTGCCAACTGAAGCCACTTCAGCAAATCCATACAGGTCTGCATTAAATATTTGGGAGGAAAATGCCCATGCTTGTAAGGCAATTGATGTCTTGGCTCTTTAGTGCCAACTGTTGCAGCCTTCAGCCCCTGCTCAGCCTTTGGCAAAGCTCCCACACAAGTTACTAGTTCAGTGAGGGCTGTGGGATCAGGACCCTAAAAACATCTGTAACCCTGTTTAGCCTCGCTTCCCAGGTTCAATACAGGAGTGACACCACCATGCATTCCTATTTTACTTAGTTTTTTCATCCACATATTCTGAATTTGTTGGGGGGAAAAAAGCAGCATGGTGGCTACAGTTAAATTTTAAACCTGGGCACATATCTGGGAGGATATCGCCACACAATGGGAGTATAAATAGCAGTGTCTTGAATCAAGCAGGGAAATTAAACTGATTACTATTGCTAAAATTGTCCCAGCTGGGCACAAAAGTGATACTTGCCCTTCTTTGCCTTCCCAGATAGGAAGCAGCTAATATGCTTTATGGATGTGAAAGGAACAATAATAATGCATAAAGTGCTAGCCAAAGTGGAAGGAAGGAAGTGCACACTTCTGGGAAAAGCTGACACGAAATGCTCTCTGCAGGCAGTAACAGCCCATTCTTAGACAGAGACTGCTAATGTTCTGTGACAGTACATTTAACATCAAATGGCAGTGAATCATAACTTATCGACTCGACAATAACGTCAAAGACTGTTCAGAAGAGTACAGCTGTAGTTTTAAGAGTCACTGCCTGACCTGCCACCATATCCACAATGCTTTTTCTGTTTTAAAGCTGTTTGGGCTGCCCTCTACAGCTGGAGTGTGGGGAGGGTGCTTTTCTTCTGATTTTTCTAATCAATTTCTTAACAAAACAGACTATCAAATTATGTGTGTGCCCAGTTTCACCGGTGTTTAAAGCCTTTGCGATCTCCCAAAACAAAAGGGAATACTCTAACGACAAGCACTTCTGCTTCATAAAGTTGGTTAACAGCAGATCCTTCACAGCTGACACATCACTACTTAAGTCTGTCAACATTAAATCCTTCCACGTAAGCTTTTCCAATAATAGGCTGTTTGACGGGTGTGCTGGTTGGTTCTCTTTGTGTGGACTCCTGGTAAAACTGCTGCTTCTAAACACCAGCAGCTACTGAAAGCACCTGTGTTGGACAAGGTGTCCTCAAGGAGTTTTACAAGTTCTTAAAAAGTGCACCCTGGGGGAAATTTGCAAAACAGAATCACAATAAACCAAACCACACTGCTTTTAGGTTGTCCCTTAGCTTCCAGTCAAGAGTCAGGTCCCTGTGGCAAGCACAACCACATGCTTTCTCATTGACAGCATTATCCATCTAGCAATATCAGGGGCCTGATCTTCATCCTCCTTTTCACAGGTCATTAGTGATAGAACCAGAGGAAACAGCTTCAAGCTGCACCAGGGGAGGGTTAGGCTGGACATGAGGAAACATCTTTTCACTGACAGAGCGGTCAGGCCTTGGAACAGGCTGCCCTGGGAGGGCGTTGAGTCCCCATCCCTGGATGTTGTTTAAAGATGGTTTGGCTGTGGTGCTTAGAGATCTGGTCTAATGGAGACCCTGGTAGAGTAGGGCTAGTGGTTGGACTTGATGATCTCAGGGGTCTTTTCCAGGCTGAACGATTCGAGGATTCTCTGGTTCTGCGATTCCCAGGGTGAACCCCTTGACACTGCTCTCACCATCTCCCTGGAGCTGAAGCAGTGGCCTTCAAGCAGATCCCCTGTGTCCTCCAGACTGGTTAGAACGGCGCTGAGGCAATCTGTTGTTAGAACTCGGCAATTAGCAGCAAACGCACACGGTGACCCAGTTTTCCAGCCACTGCTGGGTCCTCACGAAGGTCGGTGGTTTCTTGCGTCCCACCAAGCTGCCCTCAGCGCAGGGAACTCGACCTCTGCCCTTTGGCTGCCTGACAAGGGCTCCCCACACGCGATCTGCCCCGCTCTAAGCCACCGCCACAAATAGACGCGCTGCTTTACTCGGAGCAGGGATCAGCCCTAAGCCACCCCGCCACGCTCGGCGCAAAATTAGGCTCCGATTAACGCAATCCCCGGCCTTTTTCCCCAAGAACCCGCGGGAGGGCAGAGGGAAGGGCTGAGGGCGCTGCACAGGCTGCTGGCGGGCGGCGGCCCGCGGCGCTATGGCGCCCCCGTGCGGGCATTCGCAGCCACTGCCTGCCGTGGGGCCGGCCGTGGGGCCGGGAGCGCCGTGTGCTGCTACCTGCGGGGCCTCCCGGGATGTCTCGGCGTGGAGAAGAGAACGAACCTCGGTGAAACTGCTCGCCTTGGTGTCAGGTTTTATTTTTAAAAAGGGAAAAGTTACATAAAAGAGGATTATCCCCTGCTTATCTTGTCTTGCAAGGCAGATTGGAAAGTTCCAACATCTGGATTTGCAGAGTTCTTTCATGCGTTTCTTTTTTTACCTTTTTTTTAACCTTTTTACTTATTTTTTATTTCTTTTTCCTCTATTTCCTCTAGGAGATGTTTTGCACCCTCCAGCTTTGCTAAATAACTTGCCTCAAGTTGGATACTTGGATCTAAAGCTGTGGGGTGAAGGGTGTCCAGCTGCTGTGAGAGGCTGTAGAGAGGTGGGCGAGCTGGTCTCTTCACACAAGTAACAGGTAACAAGAGGAAACTGCCTCAAGTTGCTCCAGGGGAAGTTTAGGTTGGACATTAGGAAAAACTGCTTCGTGGAAAAGGTCATCAGGCCTTGGAACAGGGTGCCCAGGGAGGGGGTGGAATCATCATCCCTGGATGTATTTAAAAGTTCTGGAGAGCTGGAGCTTAGGGACACGGTTTAGTGCCGGCCTTGGGACAGTTGGGTTACTGGTTGGACTCAGTGATCTTAAAGGTCTTTTCTAGACTAAACAATTGTAGGAGTCTGTGAATCCGTGATATCAATCCCTGCAGATTGCTGGTGTTTGGCCTGAGATTATGGCCTGTGTCTCTGGAGCCTTATCAGAACACTTCTGTGGGGCATGGGTAACGTCTGCATCAACATAATGCTGCTGTAAGAACCATCCTGTTCCCATCCTATTCCTCCTGTCCTCGGCCTCCACCCTCTCCTGGCTGAGCTTTACGCATAACAGGGTGCCCAGGAGAGTGACACCCCATTGCGTGCAAAACCTCAGCAAAATCGGGGTGGGCATAGGCACAGAGGGGAGGGAAGTGAAGCCAGAAAAGGCAGTTCTTGTCCATGACCCTACAACTATCCTTTCTAAAGACCTTAATTTGCTCCAAAATACTCACTGTGGGGCCACTGCAGGCAGGAGTAAGAAATGCCAGGGTTACATATCTGGGTTACACACACTGACCTTACCCTGATCTATTTCTGTATCATCACTCATAGGGACAGCAGCGTGAACAGGGACTGAGTAACATTGACAGGAGCTGTTTAAATAATAAGACAAAGTATTTTTTAAAATACTCAAGCAAATGCATTTGTCAGCTAACATGGTATGTGTAACAAAACTAAGACAAGGAATCAAAGGAATTTGGAACCCAAGGCAGCAGCATTTTCTTTAGGGTTTCATGTATTCTAAGTGCATCATTTTGTCAGTACAGAGGAGGTGTTTTACATAGTTTCTGAAAATATATTTACACATTTCAGTATGGTGACACTATTGTGCTCACGCAGAAGATAAAGCTGAGTCTCAGTATCTGCAACAGGAACGAGAAACATCAAATGAAGAGATGAGCTGCTGCTGTGGTAGTTTCTCTGTTATTCTTGCCTCAATTTAGAAGGAATTTTGCAGCACCACTTATTTAACAGAGGTGGATCAGGTATAGCAGTCCTTCTCCATCTGCTGCACCCTTCCTCTTAAAAAAATTGCAGGGGCAATTTGATCCCAAACCTGAAACAGATTTGCAAGGACATATTTACCCTATTAAAAACAAGCAAAAGCTTTTGCATCTTATTAGGCTTCAAAGGGCAAGATATTCCTTATTTTGTCAGCAATGAAGTGAAACAAGAGAACTTTCAGAATCATCAAGCTCCTAAAACTATGAAGTCAGTAGTGTGAGCACACAGACTTCTTAATCTCAGAAGCTAAATATTTAGCAGATACCCTTCCCAATGGCTTATGCAGAACGTTCTACCTATTACATGGTGGGTTTTCTAATGTGAGTGTCCTTTTCATGAGAAGGTGAAGTTTCTCAAAGTGCATAAAATACCTTACTGCTGCCCTTCTGGAACAGAGGAGGTTCCACATCAATATGAGAAGGAACTTCTTCGTGGTGAGGGTGACAGAGCACTGGAAGGGGCTGCCCAGTGAGGTTCTGGAGTCTCCTTCTCTGGAGATGTTTAAAACCCACCTGGATCTGTTCCTGTGTGACTTGATCTACGTGATCCTGCTCTGGCAGGCGGATTGAACTAGGGGATCTTTCAAGGTCCCTTCCAATCCCTAATGTTCTGTGATTCAACCAGAAGTGACAGAAGGAATTTCAGATTTCACTGTCTCTGCCAGGATTTGTAGAGGCTTGTTCCTCAAAACATTTTCTTCCAGCTACCTTATTTTATCTAATGATTTTTATTTTCTTGGTCTACAAAGATCTGTCCTTGATCTTTGTATGAAGCAGGAGAGTATATTTAAGGTAGGAGTGGGTTCCTGGGGTTTTCCTCTGTCAGGAAACGACAACAAACCTTCACACACATCTGCTTTTACAGAAGCTAAACAATGACATTTTAATTTGCTTATAGGATTTTGTAGTTACATGCTTGGTTTCTTCTGAGCTGCTTGTAGCAGGCTGCACTAAGGCAGTGATTCCAGAGGTACAAACACACGTAGGCAGATGACCATAAAGCCTTTCTAAGCGGTGGGCAAAAAGGGTTAGTTAGGTTCATCACTGAGGAGGTTTGAGCAGATGGATCTGAAAACCAGTCAGCCCTAACGCACAAACTGGGAACGGGTGTCTGCCTGTGGAGCGATGAGGACAGCTTGTTTTTGATGTCATGTCTGAAGGGCCACTCTACACTGGAGAAGTGGGGAATTCAAGAGAACATCATGTTAACTTTGCCCTGGCAGAGACTAGTGAGCAAAGCTGCTGTTGGACAGAGCTGCTGACACCCGCAGTGCCAGCTGCTCTGCTCTTGAGGACCTTTGTCCTCGCTGCTGGAAGACAAGCAGGGATCAGTCCCATTCCCAGTCAGCACCACAGTGGGGAGGATTACAGCCAAAACATGGACTTGAAGCTCAGTTCTACTTTTTAAATCCACCTTCCCTGTTTCAACCCCTCACAATCCAGTATCTCAGCCTCTTCTGGTGGGTTTCTTTTCAGTGTCCAGGAAGCCTCAAAGGCCCCGTTGCTGTCTCTTTACCTCATTTCAGTTGAATCAGGCTGAAAATGAGCCTCTAAACATGTTTTGAGGCAATGTCTGATGTGCAGTCAGCCGGTGGTTCACTGTAGCCACATCCTAGGGTGGCGGTGGAGGGCGACAGCTGGTCTGTCCCAAGTCACCTTGAGTGTGACTTTGCCCTATAAGGACAAGAGCAACCTCTGACTGGCATCGAGCCTCGTTCACAGATGGGCAGCTCGCTGTCCCATTGCCTGACTTCTAATCTTCCTTAGCTCTCAACTTTTAAGACCACATCTCGCCTGACCCTTTAATCAAGCACTTTGCATGAAGGACAGCAGTCTACAGATAATTGCATGGATTTCTAAAAGAATGTCTTTCAATTATTCATATTATTTTGGAGATGTTTGGTTTCAATTCAGTTTATGTATTGAAACAGGGCAGGAGTAATTTAACGTGACGGATAAACCTGCACTGGCAGAAAGGCTGCAGGGCTCAGCACTTGTCCACTAGATGTAGCTGAAGCCCTGTGATTCTTATTGATTAAAGCCTTTCAAAAAGCTGCCTTTTAATTTCATAGAATCATCAAGGTTGGAAGAGACCTACCAGATCATCCAGTCAAACCACCAACCCAGCCCCACCCTGCCCACTTAACTGTGTTCCCCAGGGCTACAGCTACTTGTTTTGTGAACACCTCCAGGGACAGCAACACCACCCCCTTCCTGGGCAGCCTGTTCCAACCCCTGACCACTCTGTCAGGGAAGACATTTTTCATGACGTCTAGTCCAAACCTCTCCAGCACAACTCAAGACCGTTTCCTCTTGTCCTATTGAGAGTGACATGGGAGAAGGATGTATCCCAAGAACAAATTTGATTTGTCGTATAAGGTTCAACCGAATGGTTATAAGGTTGCCCCTGAGTCTCCTCCAGGCTAAACACCCCCAGCTCCCTCAGCCTCTCCTCATCAGAGTTTTCCTCCAGTCCCTTCCCCAATCTCACTGCTCCTCTGGACCTGCTCCAGCACCTCAGTATCTTTCTTGAAGAGAGGGGCCCAGAACTGCCCCCAGTACTCAAGAAGAAGCCTCCCCAGCGCCCAGTACAGGGGGAGAATTATGTCCCTAGTTCTCCTATTGCTGATACAAGCCAGGAGGCCATTGGCCTTTAGTGCCACCTGGGCATGATGCTGGCTCCTGTTCAGGTAGTTGTCAACAAGTACTGCCAGGTCTCTCTCTGCCAGGCTGCTCTCCAGCCACTCATCTCCTAGTCTGTAGCTGCAGGGGGTTATTGTGACCAAAGTGTAAGACCCTGCACTTGGCCCTGTAAACCCTCATCCTGTTGGCCTCTGCCCATTGACCCAGCCTGTCCAGATCTCTCTGCAGCATCTTCCTCCGCTTCAGCAGATTCACACTCCCCTCAACTTGGTGTCATCCACAAATTAACTCAGATTCTATCCCATCATCCAGGTCACCAATAAAGATGTTTAATGGAACTGGGCCCAGTACTGATCCCTGGGGAACACCACTGCTCACTGGACACCAACTGGATGCAGCACCATTCACAACCACTCTCTGTGCCCGGTCGTCCAGCCAGTTCTCAACCCAGTGGAGGGTGCACCCACCCAAGCCATGGGGTGGCAGCTTTTCCAAAAGGTTGCTCTGGGAGACTGTGTTGAAGGCAATGAAGTCCTCTACTAGAAGAACTAGTTTGGTGTGTTTTTCAAACCCCCCAGGCTGTATTCTCCTTCCTTCACTTCTCCTTCCTCTAGCTAGCTTCTCTCTAGCTCTTTTAGCTTTGCCACAAACGGTATCCTCGTAACTTTGAATGAAAGCAAAAAGAAAGAACAACAGACCTGATGCATAACACGAGTTCAGGAGGTCCCTTCTCCATGTTGGATTGGGGCTTTTTTAAATAGTTAGGTTCCAAAAGGCAGTGATCTTGATTTATGAATTGTAAGATCAACAAGAATGAAGACCATTAGTCACCTGTAGCTTTCCCAGATTGGCTTCCTCACCAAAACCTAGGTCACTGATTCTCAGAGTCTAGATCTAACCTAGCTAGCTGCTAGACCAGCACTGTCCAAGTCAAAAATCAAAGCCTGACTGGTGGCTTTCCTTGGGAAGATTTAGGTGAAAGATCAAGAGTTTGAGTTTACAGTCAGTTTCTCTAATTCTCAAGGGCTCTAAGAAATGCAGACTCTGTCTGAAGAAACCAGGTGTTGGTTAAAACCACTTCAAAAAGTTTTGAGTGTTCCTTTTTCCCCACAAGCAATGCCAAGCTTTGACTCTTCTTCCACCTAAATGAAAACTTCATTTCTGCAGGAGCTCTAACATCCTCTGAAGGCCATGAAGACTGATATAGCCTGCAGGCCAGTGTCTTGACAGAGGATGAGAAATCATAGAATCATAGAATTGTAGGGTTGGAAGGGACCTCCAAAGGGCATCTAGTCCAACCCCACTGCAACAAGCAAGGACATCACTCACCAGACCAGATTGCTGAGAGCCCCATCAAGCCTAACCTTGAATGACTGCAGGGGTGGGGCTTCCATTACCTCTCTAGGCATGTTCCAGGGATACACCACCATCAGAATAAAGAACCTTTTCCTCGTGCCTAACCTAAATCTACCCTTTTCCAGCTTAAAACCAAAGCTGGGATGGGTCTCCTGCTCTCTGCAACGGTCAAAAAAGAGACATAGGCACCTGTCTGCAAATTGTAGTTTCTCAGCTCCATGAGATCCCACTGGCCAGAAGCACAAGATCTGGAAACAACCATTTCTGGTCTTGTCATACATGGGGATGTGGACTGTCCTGGTTGGCCACTTCACTACCAGATCAGTATCGGTGAGAGCATCGTTTTTGGATTCTAGCACAGAGACCCCACTAAGAACCTGTAGGAGTTACAGTAGTATCACAGTATCACAGTATTATCAAGGTTGGAAGAGACCTCATAGATCATCAAGTCCAACCTGTCACCACACAGCTTAAGGCTAGACCATGGCACCAAGTGCCACGTCCAATCCTGCCTTGAACAGCTCCAGAGTTGGCAACTCCACCACCTCCCTGGGCAGGCCATTCCAGTGGCCAATGACTCTTTCAGTGAAGAATTTTCTCCTCACCTCAAGCCTCAATTTCCCCTGGCGCAGCTTGAGGCTGTGTCCTCTTGTTCTGGTGCTGGCTGCCTGAGAGAAGAGAGCAACCTCCTCCTGGCCACAAGCACCCCTCAGGTAGTTGTAGACAGCAAGAAGGTCTCCCCTGAGCCTCCTCTTCTCCAGGCTAAACAATCCCAGCTCCCTCAGCCTCTCCTCATAGGGCTTGTGCTCAAGGCCCCTCACCAGCCTCGTTGCCCTTCTCTGGACACGCTCAAGCACCTCAATGTCCTTCCTAAACTGAGGGGCCCAGAACTGGACACAGTACTCAAGGTGTGGTTCTTCACAGCTTTCCTGCTGAACAGCTTTGGGTTTATTTTTTGAAAGATACAATTTCAAAATCAATTTCCATAACACCACTGTTTCAGTGAATTCAGTTTGCAATAAAACCGACCCATTCAGTGCCCCATAACTCTTACGCTGTTCCGTAAGGGTGTAATATGACAGTCTACAGTAATAAGGAGGTGTGTAAGATGCAGAGAACATGTGTGCTGAGGAGAGGCAGAGGGAGCCTCATGTTCAGCCTGAAGAAGAAGAAGCTGAGAGGAGACCTTATTGTCCTTTACAGCTGCCTGAAAGGAGGTGGTGGGGAGGCTGATACTGGCCTCTTCTCCCAGATAACTACTGACAGGACAAGAGGCCACAATTGCACCAAGTTCAGATTGGGAATTAAGGGAAATTTCATTAGTGAAAGAGCAGTTAAACATTGGAACAGGCTGCCCAGGGAAGTGGTGGAGTCCCCGTCCCGGGAGATGTTGAAAAGGCAAGTAGATGTGGCACTCTGGGACATGGTCTAGTGGTCATGGAGGTGTTGGGTTGGGTGTTGGACTTGACAATCTTAGAGGGCCTTTCCAACTGTAATGATTCCATGATCTGTAATGAAAGTGTGGGAAGAATTTAGAAATGCCTGCAATGAAATTAGAATTTAGAAAGAGCCCTTTTAAAGGTCTTGAGACACAGAAGCACAGTGATGTGCAAGCAGTGGTCTAGAAGTCAGAAGCTTGGTGACTCTGGCAGTGTGTCCCTGCTGAGGGTAGCTACATCCAAACCAGGGATGGCAGAGTTGCATGAGGTTCCAGTGCGAAGCCTGTCAGGACTGATCTCCCACTCTGTTGATTTACTTCTGTAGAATCACAGAGTCACAGAACATTAGGGATTGGAAGGGACCTTGAAAGATCATCTAGCCCAATCCCCCTGCCAGAGCAGGATCACCTAGACCAAGTCGCACAGGATATGTCATAAACATCTGGACCAATCAAACATTTTTCATGGTGACCTCTTGGGAATCATTTGTCTCTTGCTTAGACCTGTGTTGATGAGAAAAAAAAAGGGAGGGGAAAAACCCCCTTATTTGCATTTATTTGCATACAGAAAGCAGGTGTTGCACACTGCATCCATTTTCTACAGCTTTTCCAGCTTTAAATGAACCTAAGAAGGGTTGGGAGGTTATGATTTGCCTTCTAATAAGATTTTGTGGCCTGAAGGATTTGTCATCTACATAAGATTTGCCAGGTTTCTTTTCTTCTACAGCTCAAGATCTTGGCTACAAGTGGCAGTTAACGAAGCAGCCAAATGAGCTGACAAAAAAAAATCCCAACAGGCAACAGACCTGACTATTTTAAGCAAATAATTTAATTCTTAATCTACATCAGTAAGAATATCATTTCAGAACTCTATCAAGGAAACCACTCTAAGAATCTGGAGGAATTCCCCGTGGTTGGCTACTGAAGGGTTTTTGATGTATTCTTGGAAAGATTCGAGTCTTTTGAAACTTTCAGAGCAAGCAAAATCAATTATCAGGGTTTCAATTTTCTCCAGGCAATTTCCACCACTTCAGCTTGCCCGAGAGATAGACTTTCCATAAATGCATCCTGATATGTGCTGTTTGAAGAATTTGGCCAAGTGGAGCGTAGCTTCACTTGAAAAATTACGTGTGAGGCAAAGAAATCCCTCAGGTGAGGCAGGCAGTCGCACCTGAATGCGCTCCTGCAGTTTGGAAGTGACTCTTCTCCAGTAATTCAGTGGGGAGGAGACGAGCAGTGTTGGCTGCTTCCAGTTAATCTGATGCTGCTGATTTACATCTTTTCAAGCTAACATTGACACCTGGTAGGAAACTTCAAAAGATACTGAATCCTGAAACAGCCTGGTTTTGATCTATCTGAATTCTGAAAGGATGCTCCTCTGGTTAGAAAACAGAGCAGAACAGAGCTGGACCAAGCCAACCATCAATCCTGTGTGTTTTGTGAACCTGCCAGGGGAACTCTCTGGGCCCAATTCATATGTGGTCTTGCTGGAAATCTCATCTCAGGGGTAATTTGGAAGTCTTCCAAATGGCAGCAGTACATTGGTCAGGGGTGAGTTGTGAAGAAGAAATGATCTGTTCTAGTAAGATAATGTAAACTGACTTGTATGAGGCAGCTTTTCCACTTTCCTCCCCTTTTCTAGCCCCTTCCATTCCCACTAATGAGCTCTTGCATCACTTTCACTATCAATATGCAACTGGCTGTTGTTTTTTCCACATTGCTGTTACAACTGGTAAAAATTAGACATGGAAAAGACTTATTAAAGGCTCAGTCCTGCAGCTGCTCTGTGCATGGAGCAGCCATTGATTTCCCAAGCAGCACCTGCTGGAGCACAGCACAGAGAAGAAAGCAGATTAGAAACTGAAGCTGGCTCTCTGTGCTGTACATGGGTGGTAAAGCAGCTCGTAATTGGAGCCAAACATCTTTTTCTGGAAGGCAGAAGCCCCAGATTCTGCTAATAAGTCATAAATAATCTGAGCGGGCCAAGGGGTTGAGCAGCATTTGCAGCTACAACTAACCTGAGGCACTCTGGGACATGGTCTAGTGGTCAAGGAGGTGTTGGGTTGAAAGTTGGACTGGATGATCTTAGAGGTCCTTTCCAACCTGAATGATTCTGTGATGCTGCGATTCTGTCTAAGAATACAGGAGGGAAGAACAGGGATTGCTGCAATGGGAATGGCACAGCCTGAGGTTACACTTAACACTTGGGAATCAGGGGAGCGTTCGTGGTGAAAGAACCTGTAGGAAGAAGGTGGGAAATAACAGAGGCAGATGAAATGTGGTGCTTAGAGATGCAGTGCTTAAAGGTGTAGTCTAGTGGTGAACTTGGCAGAGTAGGGTTGTTGGTTGGGCTTGATGATCTCAAGGGGCTTTTCCAACCTGAATGATTCCATGATTCTGTGACCTCAGTCCTAATGAGAATCTTATCTTGTAGGATAATGACAGGGTGGTTGATGAATTGCTAGTCCAGAAGGAACATGTGGTGATGGGCAGAGCTTGCAGCACTACTGTGTGATGTCTAAAACCGCTGCTGATGTAAACACCAGTGATCTATTTTAAGACACAGGTTGTGGGTTGAGAGCAGAAAGCACAATACTAGAAGCCTATGGTTACAACCCATGACACTTGCATGGAAAGAGACTAGCTTAGTGCAAGATGCAAAAGGATGCAAAATACATAATTGCATTAACAGATCAAAACTTTGAACTGGTGTTAACTGGGGTTTTTCATACGGGTTTTCCAGCTGTCTAGGTGGAATCACCCTTATTAAACACAACAGCATTTGGGGACCAAATGGGTAAAGAAGAAAATAAAACCCAAGAGGTGAAAGGATGAATAAATAAAAGATCAGGTCAGAGAGACTCAGATTAAGAGACTCAGCTGAAAGACAAAGATGATGGTGGGCACCAGTGTCACAAATTTTCTGGGATAACTTGATTTTGTGTACTTTTTATCTTCCCCAGTCTTCCTGAAGACATGTTCTCTCCCCTTGTCCAGGTCACTGAGTAATGTGTTGAACAAGACTAAATCCAGTACTGAGCCCAGAGGCACATTGCTAGTCACAGGTCTCCACAGGACCCTGCACCACTGATAATGACTCTCTGAGCTGTCACTCAGCTGTCTCTTGACCAACCTCACCATCCACTTGTCCAACCACCACTGCATGATTTTCCTAATGGATATGTTATGGGAGACAGTGTTAAAGGCTTTGCTGAAGTCAAAGCAGACAACCACCACAGCTCTCTCCTCATCTACCCAGCCAGATATGGCATCATAAAAAGTTATCAGAGTAGTCAAGCATGATGAATCCATGCTGACTATTGCCAATAACCTTCTTCTCCTCCAGATGTTTGAAGATGGCATCCAAAAGAATTTGTTCCATCATCATTCCAAAGATGGAGGTGTGACTAACCAGTCTGTAGTTTCCTAGGTTGTCCTTCTTGCCCTCCTTGAAGACTGGAGTGACATTGGCATTTCTCCAGTCCCCAGGCACCTCCTCAGTTCTCAACAACCTTTCAAAGATGATGGATAGCTGCCTGGCAATAACATCTTTGATAGCCTTTGCCAGATGTCATTCCAGATTTGCCTTATAAGGAGGGTCCATTTCTCCTCTTTCTCATGGATTGGAGGAAGCTTTACTTTCTAACACAAAAAGCCCAAAGCATTGCAAAAGCAGAAACCTCAGGAACAGCTGTTTCCATGGAGCATGTCTTCAACCACCTCTCTCCTCAGCTCACCAGTTGCAACTGTCCCAGCATGCAGAGTCCAAATTTCAACTTCTTTGAGTGGCCTGTGGGTCACAGGAGTGGGAGATGCTGGTTGCTGAATGAAGAGCACACAGCTGAGCTCTCTGAATACCGCTCCGTGTGTTTGTGGGCGTTGGCCTCTTCTCCCTAGTGACTAGCAATAGGGCAAGAGGAAATGGGGTCAAATTGTGCCAGGGAAGGTTCAGACTGGATATTAGGAAAAGCTCCTTCACCTATGTCACTACAACCTCCCTTCAGGTAGTTGTGGAGAGCAATGAGGTCTCACCTCAACCTCCTCTTCTCTAGGCTGAACAGCCTCAGCTTCCTCATCAGATGTGTTCTCCAGATCCCTCATCAACCCAGTTGCCCTTGTCTACACCCTCTCCAGCACCGCAATGTCCCTCCTATATTAAGACTCAATTTTCAGGGGTTGCAGCTGTGTATGGATCATTCCTTTAGTTTATCTTCCCGAGGGCCCAGTTCCCTCATGCTATCTCTGTCAGAGCACGGAATAGCCAACATAGTTGGCTCACACCGCCAGGCAGCCTCCCCCTCGCCTATCAGCGCCGGTCCCCTGCAGCGTCTGTTCCTGCTGTGTCATTCTGTCCTCTCCTCATCTGGTCTTCCCTGGGTGGCAGATCGCAGCACCAGTGTCCTCGTCTGAGTCTCTGACCAACGGTTTTCTCCACTCTGCTCAACTTTTTTCTCCGGTAAGTGTGATGAGCGGACTCCTTGCTGTCGCTGTCGTGGCCCTGGTCAAGGGCTTTAATCTCAGTGCTGCCCTTCGGGACAGTGCGCCCACCTTTTCCAGGAACAGCCTTAAGAGCCTGTGTGAGGAAAACAGGCGAGCAACTAAGTCTGCTTGTGAAGGGATGAAATGTGCTAACGAGTGATGAGAACACAGGCTGGCTGGGGCAGAGCTTGCCTTTGCGTGAGGCTCAGGGCCATGGCTTCAGCAGTAGGCGATCAAAACTCAGATCGTGATCAGGCCTTGACCCAGGTGCTGCCTGAGACTTCAGAACGTCTTTGGGTCTGGTTCTTACCATGTTCTTTGTATGAAAACCTGCCACAAAACCTCCACATTGTGGGGTTTTTCTACTGGAAGGATGGCACCTTGTGTGAGGCTACACAGATGGA
Source organism: Rhinopomastus cyanomelas (assembly GCA_013400115.1). NCBI lineage: Eukaryota > Metazoa > Chordata > Aves > Bucerotiformes > Rhinopomastidae > Rhinopomastus > Rhinopomastus cyanomelas. The sequence continues at coordinate 72,545 of VXBP01003383.1, read as the reverse complement.
GCATTGATAACGCTGGTTGTATCGCTGCGTTGTGACGCGGAGGGCTTTCTGATGCACCGGGCTACCACGCAGCACCTTGTTTTTCTGGAGAGTAATCTGAGCTGCAGCAGCATGGGCCATTCCAGGGTTTAGTTCGTGCTGCTCTGCACTGCTCCTGCAGTTCAGCCTGGGGTTCTGTCCAGGGGAAAACTCCGCTTTTACCATCATGCGCTGGCCGGCGTGAGGCTGCGGAAGGCTTGGTTTTAGCAAACTGTGTGTATGTGAATTTTGAGCATAAAGTGCTAAATACCATTCCCCGTTATAGAAGTGCTTAAAATAACTCCTGGCTGCAGAGCAGGTGCCATGTGTCCTTCTGCTGGATACGTGGGGAGGCAAAGGCTAAATATAGACTGGTTTGTAAACCCTCCAGAAGTTGGAGTGGCGAGAGGGGAAGGAGGAAGCAATTCCCATGAGAAGGAAGGGGAAAGGCTCTGTTCAAAAGAAAGATCAACAGACTCAGTGACAGCGTGCAAAACAGCCTTCCAGAGATGCTGGGAAGAGTGTGTCTGGTTCATGCTCTGCTCGTGCCTGGGAGTTGCCCAGTTGGCTCCAGTGATGATGCAGCACCTGGCAGGGGGGCACTTTCACCAGCAGCAAAGGGGTGACTGTTGCTGTTCTGCTAAATTAGGTGCCAACTGACCTTTTAATGTAGAGGTACTGGCTGGTTGCAAAGAAGAGCAAAGGCAAACCTTGGAACCATAGACTGGCTCAGGTTGGAAGGGACCTTAGCAATCACCTACTGCAACCTCCCTGCCATGGGCAGTGACACCTCTCAACCAGCCCTGGTGACTAAAGGCCTCATCCAGCCTGGCCTTGAACATCTCCAGGGAGAGGGCAGCCGCATCCTCTCTGGGCAATTGATTCCAGAGTCTCTCCATGTTTGGACTGAAGAACTTCTTCCTAAGATCTGGTGTAAAACTAAAGTGAAATGTTAAGGGATATGGTCAGAGACCAACTCAGCCTGTCAGCAGGCTGAGCTTAGCAGCAAAGCTGTTTCTCTTGTGACTATGATGTGCGCTCAGATGGGGTGTGTGCCTCTGAAGCCATCCACAGACTGCTGCTGCCACAAGCACCATTGTGGGACAGCAGACATGGCCACAAGTCCTGCTGTTGAAAAGCGTCAGCCTAGCACCAGCGTCCTTCACCTCCCACTTGAGAATTGAGGTTACTTGTGTCCCAAGGAGCTCCACTCCTGGGTTCTCCCAAGCTTTTGACAGAGGAAAGAGGAGAATGGAGGAGACCCTCTCCCACAAGTACCCTCTGGCTCTCCAGGGTGTTTCCCACTGGAGGAGAAGAGGACCAGAGTGACTGTCTGTAGACAGCAGTCACAAATCTCTGGGACCAAGCTTCCACTTGAAACATCAGGGCTGTGAGAGACAGTGATCTCAGGGCTGTAGAAGAAGACCAGGGTTTGAGAGAGCAGCAGAGTAAACAAGACACAATGCTGAGACCCCAGTAACTCATAAGTCCTCCCTTTTACAATAAAAGAGTCTAAGGCTGTGCTGGAGATTCAGGTGCCTGGAGGCAACAGGAAAAGTCACAGATGTGGATAATCTAAAATTGGGCAAGTCTAAATTTCCTCTAAGAGTCAAGGAATTCTGCTTCTAGGATCCTTCACCTAAATTTAGGCATTAGTATGTCAAAGACAGTGGGTAATGTAAATATTGTGGGTCTTGCTGAGATTGGCACTGAAAGTATTTCATGGCTTGATAAGGAAGAATTCCTGATGCACGTCAGGGTTAAACAGGCTGGAGCATGAGAAGGACCAGGGCCAGCTGCAGTCAAATCTCCCAGCGCCAAAGGCTGCAAGTGGGCTGCTCTCAGCAGATAAGAGCTGCCCTGTCTCTCTAAATATAAACTCCCTGGTGCTGTGGAAGCTGTTGTGCAAAACAAAGTGCAGAAGATCTACCAGCCATGGGCTTTGTGCCTGGAAGTAGTTACCAGACCTCTGGTTTAGCCTGAAGAAGAACAGAGTAAAACATTAAGAGTTGAGTGAGGAGAAATTTGGTGAAATACAGCAAGGGCAAGCGTGGAGTCTGGCACTTGGGAAACAACCCCAGGTACCAGTACAGGATGGGGACTGGCCTGTTGGAGAGCAGTGCAGGGGAATGAGAACGAGGGGTCCTGCTGGGCAGAAGGATGATGATGAACCAGGACAATATCCTCGTGGCCAAGAAGGCAAATGGCATCACGGGGTGGATTAGAACAGCTGTAGTTAGTAGGTTGAGAGAGGTTCTTCTCCCCCTCTACTCTGCCCTGCTGAGGCTGCATCTGGAATATTTTGTCCAGTTGTAGGCCCCTTCGGTCCAAGAAGGACAGGGAGCTGGTTGAGAGAGTCAGCACAGGGCCACAAGGAGGACTGATGGAGCTGAGCAGCTCTCTGTTGAGGAAAGGCTGAGGGATATGAGCCTCTTCAGCTTGGAGAAGAGGAGACTGAGGGGTGACCCAATTAATGTTTATAAATATGGAAAGGATGGGTGTCAGGAGGATGGAGCCAGGGTCTACGCAGTGTTGTCCTGCGTACAAGGACAAGGGACAACAAGTACAAGCTGGAGCAGAGGACGTTTCATGTGAACGTAAGAGAAAGCTTTTTCACTGTGAGGGTGATGGAGCCCTGGCACAGGCTACCCACAGAGGCTGTGGAGTCTCCTGGTCTGGAGACTTTCAAAACCTGCCTGGACACAACCTTTGTGACCTAGGTGATCCTGTTCTAGCAGGACAGTTGGACTAGATGACATTTTGGAGTCCCTTCCAACACCTAACATTTTGTGATGCTGTGATCAAAATGCATATTTGTGTGCATAACTGATCCCTTTCTATCCAGGAGTGTATGTTAAGGAAGATTTCCTTTTGAACATCCTGTGTCCTTGATTCTAAACATCCAGCTTCTCTTTCATTCACCCATATTTTTCCCTTATTCATGAGAAACAGCCTGCACAAATTAGTTGCTGCTGTTGATTTAAAGCCTGTGTTTGCAGACATTCTTCATGACACACTCAGCATCACAGAACATTTGGAATTGGAGGTGACCTCGAAAGATCATCTAGCCCAATCCCCCTGACACAGCAGGATCACCTACACCAAGTCACACAGGAACACATCCAGATGGGTCTTAAACATCTCCAGAGAAGGAGACTCCACAACCCCTCTGGGCAGCCCATTCCAGTGCTCAGTCACCATCACCATGAGAAAGTTCCTTCTCATATTTATGTGGAACCTCCCCTGTTCCAGCTCACACTTTCAGCTGGATAGTGCTGCAACCTGAGTGATGACAATGGGATCTGGGAGGTAGCCAAGGGAGACAGCCAGTGTGCAGTGAGAACTGTGTCAACTCCTGCCCTCCTACAACGAAGGAGAGAGAGTCAGAAGGGAAATTCAATGAAGTGTTTGGAAATAGGCCATTAACAATCCTATTCTTGTTCTGTGCTGAAAGTCTTACAAAAAAAAGTCTGAGTTGGGGATATATTTGGTTGGGCCTTTTGTTCTGTCTAAATAAAAGCTGGTGATCCCGGGTTTGCTAGTTAATTGATCACCAAATGCCAATTAGCTTAAATTAACAAATACAATTGTAAGCCCTAGCCTGAACATGTCAGAGATAACTGCATAATTTGTGAAGCTTCTATCTTGGCTCTTACAATAATCTTACTGACCTCGAATTAATTGGCAGCCAGTTAGCTCTAGTTAAAGCAAGACCACAAGGCTTGGTCTTGTTATCAGGGATTGTTTACCTAAACTGAACATGTAGAACCTAATCTTGCAGCAGCAGTTAAACTCCAATGAGATCAGAGCACACCGACGTCGTTCTACAATCACTTTGCCTTGTCACAGGAAGGAAAGAACTGGATGTGTGTGTCTGACAGGGTCTGTGAGATCAGGTCGTGCCACTGTTCCAAGCAGTTCCAGCTGGTGAGCTGTACCTGTGGGAGGACTTCAGAGGCATGGATTTATAGCTCACAGTCTTCACGCATATTCTGAGCCCCAGTCAAAGCTTTAAATTGTTTGCCTGAGGCATGATAAACCATAACACTTGGATATCTTATCTGTGAGGCCAGTCAGTTCTTGAGAAACATAGCCTTGGCGATGGCCATCACTGCACCTCCAAACATCACCTTGACTGGGGACAGCTTAATAACAAACTCTGAGTCATGTACTGCAGTAAATTACATTTCTCTTATCATGTACTGCCTGTGGCTCAGTTGGTTTATGATTCTAAAAGCTGAAGAAACTCCGACTCCACAGAAGATAGATGTTACAGCCAACTGAACAGGGAACAAAATGCTTCCCTGATCGCTCTAGGTTTTCAAAGCAAGTTGTCTTTTAAAAACTAAAAAGCAGTGACCCCAGCCATTGGAACAGAACCTAGAAAGTTATCTCCTTCCTCTCTTTGCTCCCCACTGGCACCATTGTGAATCACATCATTAAAAGGAGGAACAAAAAGCAGCCCTTTCAGCCCTGAGAGAAAGGACTCATGGCTACACAGAGTGAGTAGTCCAGCAGAAGCAGGGGCTACTTGCAGTTCAAGACCCTGCTGTGCCCCCAACACCTCCTGAGGGCAGTGCAGTGGTGATACAGCATCTCTGCTGGCAAAAGACTCACAGAACGCTGGGTCCTGCAGCTGCACACGGTCTGAGAAGCTGCTTCTGTTCCTGTGTGACTTGGTCTGGGTGATCCTGCTGTGGCAGGGGGATTGGACTCGATGATGTTTCAAGGTCCCTTCCAATCCCTAGTGGTTCTATGATTCTATGATTCTGCTAGCCCACACTTTGCAGGAGCTGTAAGTAGGTGCCCAAGATGCTTTCACTAACACCCTCATCACCAGGTCCTGGGTAAAATGGAGCGGCTGACGGAGCTGGGGCTGTTTAGTCTGAGGAAGAGGAGGCTGAGGGGAGACCTCATTGCCCTCTGCAACTGCCTGAAGGGACATTGTAGAGAGGTGGGTGCTGGTCCTCTCTCATCAGTCATTAGTGATAGAACAAGGGAAAAGCCTCAAGAAGCACAGTGGCCAGGGATTGAAACAGGCTGCCCAGGGAGGGGTGCTGAGTCCTCATCCTCGGAGGTATTTAACGATGATTTATAGGTGGTGCTTAGAGATCTGGTCTAGTGATGACCTTGGTAGAGTAGGGGTACTTGTTGGACGTGGTGATTTCAAAGGTCTTTTACCAACCTGAAGGATTCTACGAGTCTATGGGCAGCCTGTGGAGGAGCACAGACACGTTGGGGGCCATGGATTTGTCTGTCTGAGTGCAGCTGATCAGACACGAGGGAACAAAAGCTTCTCTTTGTAAACTGGGAACAAATAAGCTGAAACTTGCTCCAGAAAACACTGTGGTCTACCAGCCCGTGTTACAGCCAGTCAGTTTTGCTTCACTGTGAAGCTTTATTCCACAAGCTGTCAGCAGCACACAGCAGACACAAGACACCACAGCAGAGTGGTTGCAGCCATTTATCTCATTCTTTGCTGCGGCTGTGGTGCGACAACGCCAAGCCTCTTGGAGATGGAGTACCGTGCTGGGCTCGCCCAAGAGCACCACACAATTTTCCATGTACTGGTCTCATGTAAAATAACCCTTTTCCATCACTATTAGCTTAAGAGGTGCCAGCAGGGAACAAATAGGGAACGAAACTGATGCAGCTCTGAAGTGAAGTTGCCCAGCGCTGCAGTGAACAGATGAAGATGAGAAAACATGTCACAAACTTCCCTTGGTTAGGGAAGGAAATGGTCTACATTTTAAGGCAAGAGGAAATGGGGTCACGTTGTGCCAGGGGAGGTTCATGTTGGGTATTAGAAAAACTTCTTCCCAGAAGGAGTGGTGAGGCCTTGGAACAGGCTGCCCAGGGAGGAAGTGGAGGCACCATCCCTGAAGGGCTGCAAAACACAGGCAGACACGGTGTTTCAGGAGATGGTTTAGAGGTTGGGGTTTGCAGGGCAGATGGTTGGACTCTATGATCTTGAAAGTCTTTTCCAACCTTGATGATTTTATGATTCCCCCAGGCTGTCATCTCACTAGCAATGGGAGTAAGAGGGTTTGATTTTAAGTGTGAGGTTTGGGCAGGCTTTCCCTCTTGGAAAGCGTACAACTTGCTTTTCTCCCTGCAGGCAAATCACCTTGGTTGTTCAGTTAAGTATCTATCAAGGCAGAGCCAAACGATGAGCTGCCCTCCTGAATTCCACGCTAGATCACTCTCGTGCTGGCCAAGCCTTGGGACCATACATAAAACCCATTTTGTGGGCTTAATTAACCCTCCATTTGTTTGCCACCAGGTACCACGCCAAGCATGGAGAATGGCCAGTGTCCCACCTCGCCTGAGCAAGACATCCAGGGGCAGAGTGGGGACAAACCTGCCCCAGGCTCACAGCCTCTTTCTCCAGCCTCCACAGTGCAGCCCATCAGCCAGCCTGAAGCAGCCACATGTGACATCTCAGAGGAGCTGAGCCGGCAGCTGGAGGACATCATTAAAACCTATGGGTCTGCCTCAAGCCTGATGGAGAAGGAAAGTGCTGCTACAGGAACTGACAGGGCTGAGAAGGGAGAGTCAGGCAGCGTGGAGTATGCAGAGTATGAAGATGCAAATGAGGACACTGAGAAAGAGAAGGTGGCTCCTGGGGATGCTTCCAGAGCAAAGGAGACCAGTGGCAGCAAGGAGCAAAAGCTGGAAAAGAAAATTCTGAAAGGACTAGGCAAGTACTTCTGTGTGAAAGGGCCCTTCTGGAAACAGGGGTAAAACAGGTTGGAAAAGACCCTTGACATCATCAAGCCCAGCCAATACCCCTACTCTACCGAGGTCAACACTGGACCAGATCTCTAAGCACCGCATCTAAAACATCTTTAAACACCTCCAGGGATGGGGACTCAACTGCCTCCTGGGCAGCCTGTTCCAAAGTCTGACCACTCTGTCAGTGAAAAACTGTTTAGTCATGTCCAGCCTAACCCTTCCCTCGTGCAGCTTGAAGCCCTTCCCTCTTGCTCTTGCTCCTTTCTCATTCCCATCTGCCATGGATGGTAGGGACCTCTAGTTACCACCTAAATGACAATGCAACTTGTCCCTAATGGGACATCATTTTCAGCAGTTACCCCACAGATACACGTAAGCTGTATCAGATATTAGTCATTTTAAAGTCAAGCCTAGGACAGTGCCACACAACTCTGATGTGCTACTGGGCCAGCCAAACTAGTTGCCAAAGCTGTGAGTCTGATGACACACTACAGAAAGTTTCTTCTTAGCTAAAGGAAAATCTGGCCCCGTAAGTGTTCTCTTACTTCCTTGGCTGTAGAATCACAGAATCATTAAGGTTGGAAGAGACCTACAAGATCATCCAATCAAACCCTCAACCCAACCCCACACTGCCCATAATTAAATCATGACCCTCAGGGCCACGTCTATTCCTTTTTCGAGCACCTCCAGGACTGGGGACTCCATCCCCTCCCTGGGCAGGCTGTTCCAATCCCCGACCACTCCGGCAGAGAAGAAATTTTTCCTGGTGTCCAATCTAAACCTCCCCTGGCACAACTGGAGCCATTTCCTCTTGTCCTGTCGCTAGTGACTTGGGAGAAGAGACGATCCCCACCTCTCTACAACCTCCTTTCAGGTAGTTGTGAAGAGCAATAAGGTCTCCCCTCAGCCTCCTTTCCTCATGAATGATAGCAGTAGTGATGGTGCAACTCTGAGGGGTGGGAACCTGCAGAACAAATTCACTGTCATGCAAACACTGGTTTTCATCTAGCAGACAGCTGGACTCCCCGCTGCCTGTGAAACAAGCCTTCAGAGAGGTTTTTGAACGTGTCCTTTCTGCTGTGCAGCCACTAGAGAGCAAAGCTGTCCTCTATTTCCCTTCCTGCCTTGGAGCCCCACAAACCTCCTTTGTGTGAGAACCCAAGCCAGACGCAGACTAAGCCTATAGAAAGGTCACTGCAGGACATCGCTGCAGACAAAGGACTAAGCACTGCATGGAGCAGTGAAATTGTCCTCCTCAAAAATTCCTTGAATGTCTAGGGCAAAGTTCCTCAGTTCATGTTCTTTGGTGGTGTTATTGGTATAAGAATTCAAGAAAGACTTTGAGGTGCTGGAGCAGGGGCCAAGAAGGACAAAGAAGCTGGTGCTTTGTCAAACAAGTCTGATGAGGAGCAGCTGAGGGAGCTGGGTCTGTTCAGCCTGAGGAGACCTTCTCACCCTCTACAGCCGTCTGAAGGGAGGTGGGTGCTGATGTCTTCTCATCAGTCATTAGTGACAGAACAAAAGGGAAGGCCCTCAAGCTGCACCAAGGGTTAGGCTGGACATGAGGAAACATTTATTCTCTGAAAGAGCAGTCAGGCCTTGGAACAGGCTGCCCAGAGAGGGGTTGAGTCCCCATCCCTGGAGGTGTTTAAAGATCATTTACATGTGGTGCTTAGAGAGCTGGTCTAGTGGTGACCTGGGTAGAGTAGGATTCTTAGACTTGATGATCTCAGGGGTCTTTTCCAACCCGGATGACTCCATGCTTCTATGGTTAGTGAAAGTGCATGCAGGGCTCATTTTGGCCCACAGTTAGGTAGGAGATGGATTAGAGGGATATTCCTTTTCTGGTCTAGTGGTGATCTTGGTAGAGCAGGGTTATTGGTTGAACTTTAGGATCTCAAGAGTCTTTTACCAGCCTGAATGATTCTATGAATCCTGGACTAGGGATGTTTTCTCAACAGTTTTCAGTCCAAGATTTGGTTTATGCTCTCTTCAACTTTCTTACACTCTTGCTGTAGAGAGAACTTAGTGTGAAACAGTGGATTTTCTCCACAGGCAGTACTCTGCGACCACACTAGACTTGAAACAGAAATAGAGGCACAGTCAAGCCATTTTGTATTTGAAGAACAAGCAGTGTTGAAGCTCTAGCTCATGCTCAGGGCTGAAATGAATACCAGGAGGTATCAGAAGATAAATGGCTCCACAGTGATTGAGCTGTGCATGCCCAGGTAGCTATCAAGACTGTCGCTGGTATCCAGGCTCTCTTTGCCAAGCCAGACAACTGATTTATGCTGCTATCATGTAGCCCAGACCTGGCTGGCAGCACCCACTGTGCTCTGATCCTTTCTGTCTACTCCATAGTCTCTGTTCCTTGCTTCATGTGCCTCATGTCTTGTAGCTTTGAGCAGCACAGGAGCTGAGGACACCATCTCTCATCAGTTTTTGCCTGCAAGATATCCTTAGGGTGCAGGCCCTGTCCACTTCACAGCCAGTGCTGCTGCTGGAAGGCAGTTTGTTACTGAGGTCTGAAATTGGAGGGAAACTGAAACTCGTCTCTTCTTATGGGGAGAAGAAAAGCCCAAGAATCCAATGCAAAAATTATTCTCATCCTTCTGAAATGCCCAAGGTTTTGTGGACCCATGCATCAAGCAACCTGTTTCATAACAGAACATCAGCTTCAAACTACCTCTCCATCAAATCTCTGCTTCTTCTTTTTTTAAGGGAAGGAAGCCACCCTGCTGATGCAAAGCTTGAACAAGCTGAATACCCCGGAGGAGAAGCTGGACATGCTGTTTAAGAAGTATGCTGAGCTGGTTAGTACAGCAGGGGTTCTCTTCTGGGCAAAATGGTTGCACAGGAAGGTCTAAAACCCTCGTGTATGCCACGCAGCACAGCCACGCTTCGTGTAGCAGCGACGTCTGTTCTCTTAAAAAAAGCCCAGAATTATTGTCAGGGTCAAATAATCAATTATGGGTGAGAAGGAGAACAAAAATGTAAGGAAAACAAGCCAGAATTTGGAGCAACAAGTTGATGAGGCAGAATATCTGTACTTAAAGGTGAACCTGCCAAAACAACCCACAGTAGTGTCTAGGGTCTTCTTCCCAGTGAGGGTGACCGTTCCAACAGGCTGCCCAGGGTGGTTGTGGAGTCTCCTTCACTGGAGATGTTCAAGACCCCCCTGGATGTGTTGCTGTGTGACTTGGTCTAGATGATCTTGCTGTGGCAGGGGGATTGGGCTAGACGATCTTCTGAGGTCCCTTCCAGTCCGTAATGATTCTATGATTATTGCAAGGAGTTTGTCGTACACACCTTGGTGTGCAGGCATGGCTTTAAAGTAGGTATCTGTGATTTAATCAAAATGAAATCAATACAGGGATTGGTATAAAACATCAGGAAGCAGAAAACCAGACAGCAAACAACTGAGGCTGATCACAAGAGAAACCCCTACACAGTGAATGCAGAATCCAAGGTCCTGCCACCGTAATGTCACCCCTACAGCAATAGCACCTACCTGACTCTGTCCTTTTCCCAAAGATGGGTTATCTTCAAATCCAGTGTTTTCTTCTAAGTAGTTAAAGGACCCTGTTGCTATAAAAAATCTCACAAATGGAAAGTCTGCAGCCCTGTGCAGTTTGCAGAGCACAAATTGTGCCGAGTAGAACGTTGACTTTACAGTTGGTTCTGTGCACAGATGTGTCCATGTCTCATTATCATGTGAAGTTCAGCTTGTCCTCTTAGTCATGCAAAATTCTCTGATTTCATAAATTGGGCTCAAGCTGTTTATGGCTTGGCTCATGCTTAAAGAGACTTCATACCCATGGGTCTTCTTCCTCCGCAGCGTCCTGTCCCCCGCATTACAGCACCGCTGGAGCCCTGTGTCAGACCGGGGCTGCATTGCCAGTAGCCCATTCAGGAGAAAGGTGCCAGAATGTAAATTCAGAGCGTTCAGTTTCAACATTCTGTGCAATGACAATAAAAACATGAAATAAAACATGCACTAAACACAACTAAAAGCTTGTTGGACAGAGCTTCGTACTGCTCACTCTGTGCGGCCGAGTGGGGTAGTGTGATTGATGAATTGTCAGCAGTTGGCTGCCACTCTTTCTGCTCCTTCTTGGCCACCTCCATCATAGGCTTCAGGTCCCTTTTTGCTTTTGCTGAGTAGTTTTCCAGTCAGATCAGCTCCTTGGGCTGGTGAATACTGTGCACAGCAAGGAGTTGTTGCAGCACAGTTGCTTCCTTTTGCCATGAAAACTAGATCTCGCTCTTTTGAGAGAGAGAAAAAGTGTAGAGCAATGAGGATGATGAAGGAAGTGAAGCACCTCCCAAATGAAGAGTGGCTGAGGGAGCTGGGTCTCTTTAGCTTGGAGAAGAGGAGACTGAGGGGTGACCTCATTAATGTTGATAAATATTTGAAGGGTGAGTGTCAGGAGGATGGAGCCAGGCTCTTCTCATTGTCATCTAGTGATAGGACAAGGGGCAGTGGGTGTAAGCTGGAACACAGGAGGTTTCATACAGATATTAGAAGGGACTTCTTCCCAGTGAGGGTAACAGAGCCCTGGAACAGGCTGCCCAGGGAGGTTGTGGAGTCTCCTTCTCTGGAGAGGTTTAAAACCCACCTGGATGTGTTCCTGTGTGACTTGGTCTAGGTGACCCTGCTGTGTCAGGGGGATTGGACTAGATGATCTTTTGAGGTCACTTCCAATCCCTAAAGTTCTGTGGTTCTGTGTAGATGGAAGATGAATTATCTATCACCCATTCTGCCCAACCGGACAGCAGGGAGAGACAAAGGGCTGGAAAACTGGCTACAAAGTTAGGAAAATGGCAATTTTATTTACTAATACTGGGGTAGGCAGACTGGCTGGAGTTAGTAAAGCAGACTGTGCTTAACTTTAGCTTTTGCTTACAAACAGCTGTTGCAGAACTATGACCAGTTTATCCCTGGAGGTCCTGAGTGACTCACAAGTGCTGGTCATGTTTTCTTCAGTAATTACACAGAGCCAAAATGCCCCAAAGGGCTTTGATTCACCAGAGCCCCTCATTGAGACGATGTGACCTCCAAAACCACAGTGTTCAGTTGCTCCCATCTGCTCCCACGAGTAAGAGAAGCCTGGCAAGAGGAGATGCCCACATGGTTTTGGGGAACTCTTCCCTAAAGAGCTTTCTTCTCTATGAGCTGGACAGCTGTCATGGTCCACGCAAGGTGGGCTCATGTAGGTTCTTTCACCGTGATCTCCAAGTGCAAAATGCAAAACCAGGGCGACCACGCCAAGGGGCTTCTGCTTCAATTCAATGGTGCAATTTTATCATTTTACCTGTAAAGTGGCTGCAATGGAAGGAAAAGAACAGTGGAAAAGGGAGAGATAGTAAAGTACAGAGAAGAAAGACAATAATAGCTACCTCCACAGCGTCCCAGGCAGCGTTCATCGGCCTTCCGATCTCCTGGGCAGCGTTCCACCAGTCTTCTGATCTTCCAGGCGATTCTCAGTGGGTAAGGCTTCCAAAAGCTTGCCCACAAAGGCTTGCCCACAAAGGCTTGCCCACAAGCTTGCCTCTTTGCAAGCTTGCTGCCCCAAGTTTGGTTGTTAAGGAGCCATCTTTTATGCCAAGCAACACACCTTGCTTCACCTCTGTCCCATGGATCAATGCCCGTCTCTGCCTTCTCGAGCCTGGCTGCCACGCTCGTCCAAAGAGGAGGGTCTGAGGGCTCTCCCTGGAGGCAGTGGCTTTTGGCCAGGAGATGTGTTCTGGCATTGTAATGAGCAAAGACCATCTGAAGTCCCAGATTGCGTCATCAATGTCAAGGTGGCCCTTGGTGACCAATCATCCTTGACAGTCTCATGTTATCTGTTCCGCGCCAGGTAGCAGGGAAATAGCACCACACCGCTGACTGTGTTACGTGGGTGTTCCTGGCCTTTCTGCTATGATGGTTTGATCAGTTTTGGGTACCTGCTTGTACCTTAGTGCCCAGTTCTGTACCTTTAATGTCCAAGTCCATGATGACTAGTTGAGGCAATTCTGACCAACTCTTACAACAGCCCCAACACAAAGAGCATCCCTGGGCTCCAGCATCTCTTCTCCAGCAGGTTCCTGGGTACCTAGGAAGCTGCTTCTTTTTCAAGAAACTGCAAAACTGAAGGAGCAACAACTGTTTTACCTTGTGATCTGGAGAGGTCTCACCACAGAAAGCACAGCTCCAGGTCCTAATATCAAAACAAAACCAAAACCTTCTCAGCTGTCCTTCAGAGACACTCAAAGCCAAAGAAGGAAGGACTGAAATGGTGTGAAAAGAGTACTAAAAATAATTTTAAAATAAATGAATTCATGTTAAATAAATGAAAAGTTCAAGTAAACATAAAGAAATGCTGAAGATGTGCCCAAAACCAGAAGAATTTATTTTCTGTTTCTCTTTGTTTCATTTTAATCCCTGTTGCCCACCCAGCTCGAAGAACATCGTGCTGAGCAGAAGAAACTCAAGTACCTGCAGAAGAGGCAAGCGCAGATCACCAAGGAGAAGGATCAGCTGCAGAGTGACCACAGCAGAGCCATCCTGGCCCGCAGCAAGCTCGAGAGCCTGTGCCGGGAGCTCCAGAGGCACAACAAAAACCTTAAGGTGAGTGCTGGCCTCAGCAGGGCACCAGGCAGTGCGGAGAAAGATGCTGACGCCTTCCCATCTTACACAAGGGGACTATATAATACTTATTACTTAGAAATATAAGAATGATACATATATAAATACTGTATGATTATTGTGTATAACTAGACAGTGTCATTATTGTATATTGTTTAGTGATACACATGCTATAATTAAATAGATAGTTGTTATTTCTAATATAATTGCAATATATAACAATATCTACACTGTAGGCTGGCAGCCCTTTCACACCAAGACCCCTTCACTCCTTGTTTGGAAATATCCAACACTCCTGTACACCCCAGAGTGCAAAACCTTGCCCACATCAGCTGTAAGCTCTCGGTGTGATATGAGGCCACTCAACACTGGTGAAAATCACTGGTGCTGACCGACCAGGCCCCCAGACTGCAGATGCAAATGCGTGGGTGTGGACAGAGCAATAGGAAGGACCAACTTTACCCCGAAGGACTCACAGAAGGCTGGTGGGTGCTTTCATGTCACCTGGGCATTTTCAAGTGATCTGTGAGGGGCAGCCACTCCGGATGTTTACCTCAAGCCATCAGACGTCAAGATAGGAGGGATGCCAACACTACAGAAGGCAGATGGATTGTGAGAATCTGCTCATAAAGGACATATTCAGGTGTCAAAAGGCTGGGATCCATGTTCCATCTCTTACTAATGGTGCATCACACCACTGAACGTGAAATTGATTATGTGGTTATGCTTCTCAAAAGATTTTACGTTCAAGAAATATGTTCCTCTTGAACAGAGGAGGTTCCACATCAATCTGAGAAGGAACTTCTTCACGGTGAGGGTGATGGAGCACTGGAACAGGCTGCCCAGGGGGGTTGTGGAGTCTCCTTCTCTGAAGACATTTAAAACCCGCCTGGATGTGTTCCTGTGTGACTTGGTCTAGGTGATCCTGCTGTGTTGGGGGACTGGACTGGATGATCTTTGAGGTCCCTCCCAATCCCTAATGATTCGATGATTCTATGTAGCAGCACATAAAGGGTGGCTGCGAAGAAGGAGATGGAGACTCCCTTTTCCCAAGGAGTGCCACAGAAAAGACAAGGGGTGATGGATGTAGGTTGCTCCTGGGAAGATTCCAGTTGGACTCCAGAGGAAAGTTTTTCACCATGAGAGCAATTAGACAGTGGAATCTTCCCAGGGAAGTGATGGATGCCTCGACTTCAGACAGTTTTAAGGCTCAGCCTGACAGGGTGCTGGGCCAGCTCATTTAAACTGGATTTCTTCAGCTATTTCAAGGACTAAACCTGCTCTGTACCTTGATTTTGACACACACTGATTTACCAGACTGTCTTCAGTCAAAGCCTTTCGACAGCAACACCAGCCAATTTCAGGGTGTTTGGAGAGCACATTGTGCAGCACTTTGCATGACCTTAACTGAGATGCCTGAAACAAGCAAAGCGTATCTGTGGAGCAAAGCAGCAGACACCGAGGTGCAGAGAAATTGTATTCGAGAAATACAGTTTGCAACAGGTTTTGTTGAGCTCCTCGCATGGTTTCCCAGCCACCACACCCTTACTAGTCTCGCTGCCCCAAAGCGTGATTTTTCCTTTCTCTTTGCATATAAATGGAACCTCAGAATCATAGAATCATTGAGGCTGGAAGAGACCTACAAGGTCATCCAGTTCAACCGTCTTCCACCGTGCTCACTAACCGATGTTCCCTAGTGCCACACCTACGCATTAAATACTCGACTACACATGTTGTCTTTGCATTTAGGAAAGTCTCTTTCCAACATCCTGCCACTTGTTTTAGTTTGGGACTCAGGCTCCTAAACAAACCTATCCATGTCAGGCTGATTTTCATCAATCCTGTTCTGAATCTTGTCCTGTATCTGAGCCAGGAAAGGTACCCAGGGTCGTACTGGAGTCATAGAATCATAGAATCATTAGGGATTGGAAGAGACCTCGAAACATCATCTAGTGCAATACCCCTGCCACAGCAGGATCACCCAGACCAAGTCATAGAATCAGTCAGGGTTAGAAGAGACCACAGGATTATCCAGTTTCAACTCCCCTACCATGGGCAGGGACACCCCACCCTAGATCAGGCTGGCCAGAGCCTCATCCAGCCTGGCCTTAAACACCTCCAAGGATGGGGCCTCCACCACCTCCCTGAGGAACCCATTCCACGCTTGCAAGAAGTGTTCAGATTGCAGCCACTTCTTTATAAGAACATGGAGACATTTTAAGAGACCCGATGACCTGTGGTAGAACCCCCAAATTTCCTGTGCTTTCATTTAAATATCCCCCAAAGTTGAATTAGACAGTATGGACTAGATGACCTTTCGGGCTCCTTTCCAGTCCCTAATGTTCTGAGATTCTGTGGCAATTCTTACCCTATTTGCCTTCAAGCTTTAGCTCCTTCTGTTTGTATAAATGAGTGCAGTTCTCTTTCTCTCACTCGACTGAAAGGGCTTAAAACAAGACAACCCATCCAATGCTATTTTTAAGACCTTAAGTAGTTTTTATTTTGGGTTTGGCAGGACAGAGAAACTCATTCATAATTTTTCAGCACTTCTGGTTACGGTCCAAAGCATGGAAAAGAAAACCTGTAGGAAATGATGTCATTTCAATAGTGAAGGAGACATTTGGCTTGCCCAGGCCATGAACCTCCTCTGACTTGCCGTGTGGCTCATTATATGCACTTCACATCGAGTAAATGTCGTCTTCCCTCATCTGGTGCGTGGCATTGCCATTAGCTGCAGAGCCGTGCAGCCAAGTGGTGATGAATATGCAACGCGGAGCTGTGCTGAAAACCCCCATTTCTGGTTGGTGTTGGATACCGGCCTCCAAATCTGACTCACTCACCATCCTCACAGTCACAACTCACAGCAGAAATCAGATGTTTAATCCTCCCTCCAAGAAAAGTAGAATAAATGTTCTCGAAAGAGCAGAATGCATTTCCACCGCAACAGAGAGGAGCTCTGCTGAGACCTATAGAAACAAATTTCTCTGCGTGGTGCTTGTGTTCTGCCAATTACCTGCCAGCTTGGTGGCTACTTAGCATCTTGTAATGACACGAACATCTCAGGTCCCTCCTGCCGCCAGGCATGAAGCAACGACCTTCATACAAATGTCACAAGAGTCAACAGCTTTGCTTACAGCCTCACTGTGGGCTCAGCTCCAAAAAGGCTCAGGCCACAGGAGCTGGGAGTGAAGAGAACGGTTCTTTGAAAGTGACAAGTCCACACTCACATCATCTCAGATCACACAGCTTCAGCAGACCAACACCTTCTGAAGCCACACAAATAAGAGTGCAAGTCCAGTTTTTCCCCTCAGTCTTTGAGTTCTTGAGGTGAAAGCCCCTGGTCACTCTTCTCTCTGACGAGGGCTGTGCCTACACAAGGGAGACCTAAGAGGCACAAACAGGTCTTGAAACAGGGTATTAGAGGCTACAGGCAGTTCTGACTCGACTGAAAATCCCTACGGATCCAAGTCAAATCTGGCAAAGTTTCAGGCAAAAAGAAAAAGGATGACACAGTCTGCAACTGGTCCTTTTCAAAGGATGAAGCACTTCGTTCCGGGAATGCCGACGCATTTAAACATCTCAGTGGCAGCTCTCACCCGACGTGGGCACAGCGCTTCTCTCTCAACATTGTGCTAGAAAGAGTTAAATTTAGAAGGTTCTATTTCAATAAAAAGCTCAATTCCTGGTCAAGCAGAATGTGTCAGACTAACTCGAGTAATTCTCACCAATTAAAAAAATTAATTAGAAGCTTCTCTTTCATCTTGCTACAGACTTTTCATGACCTAATTTCCAACCCAGGTCCTGAATCTGGACCCCTCCAAGTAATTTGTTCAGTTCATTGCCAAATTCCTTCTTCCTCAAGCCTAAGAGTCCTCCTGGGCTCACACTTTGGGGTGCTCTGTGAGTTCACAAGTGTGTTCTTGTGTGAGCCACAGGGCACAGCAGGGATCCTTGGAGATTTTACAGCATTATCAGCATCAAGGCTCCAGTACTTTCCTTCAGTCGTCCAAGTTTTTGTCATCTCTGTGACATTCTGGTCAGCAAAAGGACAAACATAGAATCACAGAACCACAAAATCATTCAGGTTGAAAAAGACCCTTGAGATCATCGAGTTCAACCAACGACCTTACTCTACCATGGTCACCACTAGACCAGATCTCTAAGCACCATCTTTAAACACCTCCAGGGATGGTGACTCAACCCCCTCCCTGGGCAGCCTGTTTCAATCCCTGACCACTCTGTCACTGAAAAAATGTTCCCTCATGTCCAGCCTAAACCTTGTGCATCTTGAAGCCGGTTCCTCTTGGTCTATCACTGATGACCTGTGAGAAGAAACCAGCACCCACCTCTCTACAATGTCCCTTCAGACAGTTGTAGAGGACAATAAGGTCTCCCCTCAACCTCCTCTTCCTCAGGCTAAACAGCCCCAGCTCCATCAGCTGCTCCATTTTACCCAGGACCTGGTGATGAGGTTGTTAGTGAAAGCACCCTGGGCACCTACTTACAGCTCCTGCAAGGTGTGGGCCAGCAGAAACAGCATCTCAGCCTCTTCTACAGGCTGAACAGCCCCAGCTCCTTCAGCCACTCCTCATCAGGCTTGTTGTCTGGGCTGTTCACCAGCTGGATTGTCCTTCTCTGCACCCGCTCCAGCCCCTCAATGTCTCTTTGAACTGAGGTGCCCAAACCCCCCTCCCTGTGCTGTGTGTGCTGTATAGAATCTGGGTCGTGTGGCACTCGTTTTGCTTTAAGAGCAGGGCCTGTACCAACACCTCTGATGTCACCCTGCTGCTATAAATTGCAGCTCCTTAGAGCCAGCGAGGGTTTGATTCAGGTTTATTTATGGAAAATGTCCATGTGTGGGGTTATCAGATGTTTCTGTGCCAACGACTCTGCTAGTTGAAGCCTTATTAGAGGGGCCCTTTGCCTGCTGTGCAGCGGGTTCTGAGCACCACTGTGGCATGACTTGTGACTACGGCAGGTATGGTGGTCCTAGCCCCCTGTATGTGACGATCACTGCCTCCATTAAGGCAGGGTGCTCTGGAAGTAAATTAGGAGGGAATGAAAACAGTCCATGTTTCTCTGTCTAAAACAAAAGATCCAGATTTTTTCTTTTCTATAAATAACCCTCAAACATAATCTCAATAATTGGTAAAAAACCCAACACAGGCATCAGTCTTTCCCAAGTCTGTAAGAAACAGCCCACAATCTTTTGGTGGTTCCACTACCTAATCAATTAGTCAAATATTGGTGTCAGCTGAACACTTAGGGAAGAAAAATGGAGGAACTGGGTGAGATTCTATAGAAAGTGATAGATTTGTCTTAAAAATTAATCCCAAAGACCACAAGTTTGAGACGAGGGCTCCTACTTAAAAGGGGGCATCATTTTTTAAATTTGATCAAACAGAAATTCTCTAAATTAGCTTTTGACAACTTCCACTACACATCTTCTTCCAAAGGAAGAGCAGTGCTGCAGGATCATGAATCGAGACGTGCATGTGCGTCCCCTTCTCCAGGCTTGCTTTGATCTGAAGCTCTGCTCTACATCCATCTTTATAAATGCAAATTCCTCGCTCCCTAATTTTTCCAAGGCCCCCGTGTAATTTGCTCTGTAAATTTAGAATCATGCCCTGACGCTGCAGCAGATGAAAGAGAGAAAATCTCCAAAGAGGAAGGCAAACACGTCTAATCCTTCAAAGGGAAGCCTGGTGCCGCTTTGAAACAGTCTCTGGAACCGCTGACTCCCTGTCTTACTGGTTCTCTCCCATTTAACAACAGGAGGAAACAATTCAGCGGGCAAGGGAGGAAGATGAGAAGAGGAAAGAAATAACCAATCACTTCCAGGGCACTCTGAGCGAGATCCAGGCTCAGATTGAGCAGCAGAGTGAGAGGAACATGAAGCTCTGCCAGGAGAACACAGAGCTGGCAGAAAAGCTCAAAAGCATCATCGACCAGTACGAGCTGCGGGAAGAGGTGAGTGCAGCAGGGACTGTCAGCAAACCTGCCTTCCCCAGGGCAGCGTGGCCAGCCAGTCCTGCCCTCCAGCCATCACCTGGGGGTCTCGCGGAGGTGCTGAGAGCAGCCACACACTGCCTTCCCCAGGGCACAGCAGCAGCGTGGCCAGCCAGTCCTGCCCGCCAGCCATCACTTGAGAGCAGCCCCCACCAAGCTTTGCTGGTTGAGCAGGACGTGCCTGCAGCAAACCCTCAGAACTCTGCATGGAAAACCCTGTGGGCAAGGAGCTGTGTGGGGCTGCACCCTGATGGCATCACTGACAGCAGCCTTCCTGCTCTGGAGAGATGGGCAGAGGCACCCAAGCAGCAAGAGATGCCAGATGCCTACTAAGCTGACCCCTGCCCCTCTCACAGCTCCCCCAGATCTCCAGGAGCTTCCCCCAGCACCACTTGCCTGCTGCTGCTGAGGATGGTCCCAAGCACTGTGGGTGCAGTGTGTCCTCACACATTTATCCACGCAGTGGCCACTTAACAACTCAAAAGAGACTGTCCCCTGCACAGTTATGATAGATGAGCAATTCCTGATCTTCAGTCACATCAGGTTATACTGATGAATTCATACACAGAGCACAGAACCAGCAAGGAGCTTCTTTTCCCACATCAAAGATCACGTAAGCAGGTTTCCCCTCCCGTGCAAACTCTGGCAGAGTTTGTTCTTATCAGGGCTGTAGGGTTGGGGCAATTGCAATAGGTTTTGAGTCTTCCAGCTGATTTTTGTCTGATGAGGGTTCCGGCAGATACCGGTGCCTGCATGAGCGTGAAGGGCTGCGCGTGTCGCTGAAGCTGCACACTCAGCAGAATTTCTTCTCTTACAGCACCTCGATAAAATATTTAAGCACAGAGAACTTCAGCAGAAACTGGTGGATGCCAAGTTGGAGCAGTCTCAGGAAATAATGAAGGAAGCCGAGGAGCGACATCAGAAAGAAAAGGAATATGTACCTATCCCTCTAATCCACCTTCTACCTGACTGTGGGCCAAAATGAGCCCTGCATGCTCTTTCACTAACCATAGAAGCATGGAGTCATCCAGGTTGGAAAAGACCCCTGAGATCATCAAGTCCAGCTAAGAATCCTACTCCACCAAGGTCACCATTAGATCAGATCTCTATGCACCACATGTAAATGATCTTTAAACACCTCCAGGGATGGGGACTCAACCCCTCCCAGGGCAGCCTGTTCCAAGCCCTGAGCACCCTGTCAGTGAAAAAATGTTTCCTCGTGTCCTCCCTAACCCTCAGTGGTGCAGTCCTAGTCCTCTTGTTCTACCACTAATGAGCTGTGAATAGAGACCAGTGCCCACCTCTCCCCAATGTCCCTTCAGGTAGTTGTAGAGGGCAAGAAGGTCTAAACACAAGAAGGTCTAAACACCCTGAGGAATACCTTGGTTCTTCAGATCTGAGCTGGGACATGGCAGTAAAGACCTTTTTGTTGCTACTATCAGTGCTCCACACAAAGGAACAGCCTCTGGAAGGCCATTCTTGTTGGCATTTACAGGCTTTGAAGCAAAGCACAGAGGGGCAGGTTGGAGCACAGGCTGATCTAGCCAGCTCACCGCTACTGCACGGCTAATTCGCTGTGACATTGGGCCAGGCAATGCCACTGCTGGTCAAATGGCTGGAAGTCAATAGTCCTTCTCCCCTTGTGACGAACAAGCACATTTAAACAATCAGAAAAGGGCCATGAGGGTGATCAAAGGACTGGAAGACCTGACATACTAAGAAAGGGAAAAGCTGAGAGAGCTGGGTTTGTTCAGTCTGAGAAGGCTGAACCTCATCACCATGTAGCAGCACGGAAAGAGTGGCTGCCAAGAACATGGTGACACCCTTTTCACGAGAAGCCCCATAGAAAAGACAAGGGGTGAGGGACACAAGTTGCTCCTGGGGAGGTTCCAGTTGGGCTCCAGAGGAACATGTTTCACTGTGAGAGCAGTTAGACACTGGAATAGCTTTCTGAGGGGCAAGAAGAATGGGAGCTTCTCCGTGTGTACATCTGCTTGTCCCTGCATCACAATTTGGGGTCCAGCTGTGTCCTCCCTGCCACTGCGGGACCTATGTAAGGCCAAATCTCAACATTTCATCTGTAACTGTTGCTTCCTGGCAGATCAAAACCTCAGGAAGTGTTTCTAAGAAACCCGTTACACTGACAAAGCAAACTGTACCGCGGTCACTAGGAGTTTNGGGAGGTGCTCCACTTCCCTCATCATCCTCGTTGCCCTACGCTGGACTCCATCCAGCAGCTCCACATCCCTCTTGAACACAGGAGCCCAGAACTGGACACAATACTCCAGGTGTGGTCTCACCAGGGCAGAGTAGAGGGGGAGAAGAACCTCTCTTGATCTGCTAACCACCCCACTTCTGATTCACCCCAGGATGCTGTTGGCCCTCTTGACCACAAGAGCACGTTGCTGGCTCATGGTCATCCTGCTGTCATCCTGAGTTTTGCCACCAGATTTTGGATAGTGGGGAAATCAAAACAGTGACACAAACAGCCTTGTGTCTGTGACCCTCTTGCTGTGCCCCTCAGAACACGAGCTCTTGAGTTTGGAGCTGCCTGTCGCCTGTGGCCAGCCCTGTTCCCAGCCAGACCTTTGTGTATTTAATCCAGAACTGGTAGACACAGCTTTGCTAGTTTCTCTCCTTTCAAAGCAGTGGAAGTAATTGCCATCAGGGAGTAGGAGATGGACAACTGGACTTGATGATCTTGTAGGTCTCTTTCAACCTTAACGATCCTGTGATTTTCTTTGTGGTTTTGCCATATGTGTGACTAGCACCTGTGGGATAGCAGGTCCAAAACCAAGCCTCTCAAAGAATGTTCCTCAAATGCTGGAAAGCCCGGCCTGGGAGCTAGGCTGGCCACCATCAGCTCAGAGCAAGTTGCCTAGCTGAGGATCTTCTTCGACTGCCCAAAAGCCATGGAGTGAGTCAGCCTGTCATGATTCACCAGAGGTAGCCCAGCACCCAGAGAGCTGTCCTACGTTTTTCTCCCACCTCAATCCTTGCTGAAGCGCTGTCCCACCCACCCAGCTATTGTGCCGGTGTCTGGGGGAGTGATGTATGTGTCTCCATGGATGAAATCAAGGTGGGTTTGATGGAGTCTCCTCCTTCAGCTTGCTCTCCCTCCTCTCTCCAGCTCAGTAACGTGCACAACCACTGCAGGACTTGAAACTGTTAATATATTCTAACATTCTTACATCTTTAAGAAGGACATGGAGGTGCTGGCGCAGGTCCAGAAAAAGGCAACGAAGCTGATGAAGGGCCTGGAGAACAGGTCTGATGAGGAGTCTCTCAGGTTGTTCAGTCTGGAGGAAATGAGGTTGAGGAGAGACCTTATTGCTCTTTACAACTACCTGAAAGCACTTTGAGAGAAGTGGGGGCTGGTCTCTTCTATCAAGGATATGTTCCTTGGTCTAGGTGATCCTGCTGTGGCAGGTGGATTGGACTAGATGATCTTGCGAGGTCCCTTCCAATCCTTAATGATTCTATGATTCTTTGAAGTCACTAGCAGTAGAACCAGAAGAAATGGCCTCAAGTTGTGGCAGGGGAGGTTTAGATTTTAGATGGGAAAAAGTTATTCCCTAGCCAGAGTGGTCAGGGATTGGAACAGGCTGCCCAGAGAGAGAGTGGAGTCATTGTCCCTGGAGGTGTCAAAAAACAAGTAGATGTGACCCTGGGAGACACAGTTTAGTGGACATGGTGGGGTTGGGTTGATGGTTAGACTGGATGATCTTGTAGATCTCTTCTAATCTTAATGAGTCTACAATCTGTCATTGATTCCATGAAGTATTTTATTACTTTCTGAAGGCAGACTTCTCATGAAGTCCTTCCATGTAGAAATCTTTGCCCCTGTTCAAAATGTCATTGTCTCAGCTAAGGAGAGATGTCCCGTGCTGCAGCCTGTGTACGCCACATCTCAACAGGCAGGTCACCTCACTGCTTGTACCACACAGATGCAGCTAAGGATCCCCTGGATGAGGAGCAAGGATGACCTGCCAGAGCTGGGCTGAAGTTTGGCCTTGGTGTTGAAGGCCTCTTCCAAACACAGACATGTAGTGGCTCTGCGATAGCGCACGACGTTCCCAAAGGGTCAGCCTTACCTACGGCTGGAATGTTACTGTCACCGTATAACTGGTCGGCACCACCTGCACATACTCCTTGGACTGTCATGCAGCCCCAACACTGGAAAAGCCAACACTGACGTGCAGGTCTTTGCAGCTTAAAGCCTCTGTGGCTTTCAGATATATGACTGGAAGGTACTGATCAGGTTCCCACGTAGTTGGAACTTGAGGATTCTGACAGCAAAAAGGGAAACTTGATTTTCATTAAGAACCAGACTGACCATGAGCCAGCAGTGTGCTCTTGTGGTCAAGAGGGCCAACAGCATCCTGCGGTGGATCAGAACGGGGTGGTTAGCAGATCGAGAGAGGTTCTTCTCCCCCTCTACTCTGCACTGGTGAGACCTGGAGTATTGTGTCCAGTTCTGGGCTCCTGTGTTCAAGAGGGATGTGGAGCTGCTGGATGGAGTCCAGCATAGGGCAACGAAGATGATGAAGGAAGTGGAGCACCTCCCTTATGAGATCTCTTTAGCTCGAAGAAAAGGAGACTGAGGGGTGACCTCATTAATGTCTATAAATATTTGAAGGGTGGGTGTCAGGAGGATGGAGCCAGGCTCTTCTCAATGTCATCTAGTGATAGGACGAGGGGCAATGGTTGTAAGCTGGAACATAGGAGGTTCCACATCAATATGAGAAGGAACTTCTTCCCAGTGAGGGTGACAGAGCACTGGAACAGGCTGCCCAGGGTGGCTGTGGAGTCTCCTTCTCTGGAGATGTTCAAGACCCGCCTGGATGTGTTCCTGTGTGACTTGGTCTAGGTGACCCTGTTGTGTCAGGGGGATTGGACCGGATGATCTTTCGAGGTCACTTCCAGTCCCTAATGGTTCTATGATTCTCTGATCAAACAGGAAGGTAAGTTCCTGGGGACTCGCTTTGTTTCAGCGCTGAGCATGACGTGCCCGCGTGGGCGTCCCGCAGCTCTCGCAGCTCTGCCGCTGCAGCCGCACGCTGAAGGGCTGCTGTGTAAACACCACATGCAATATTTATTCATGTCTTTCCACTCGAGCCTCCTTGTTACCACTTCATAGCCTATTAATAAATGCATCAGCTCTCCTGATTTGTTTCCTGCCAGCCTGGTGTTGCAGATTACCTCAGGCTACATCAGAGCTTCTGTTGGTCTGAGCCTCTCTGCGGCTTCAATTACAGAAGAGTTTATTAACTCCTGGGTTTGCACTGGCTGCAGAAGCTTTGTGTGTCAATGGGAGAGAAGAAGGGTTTTATTGACAGGCAAAAGAAGCCACTCCGGGGCACGTCTGACTGTGACCGTACCCGTGCGCCGTGTCCTGATCATTCATGCCAAGGGGCTCTGCCATCCATTGCAGAGCAGGCACCTGCCTGGAGCTGTGCTGAAACGACAGCGCTAGAAGGTTCACAACAACCCTCTAGAAACCTGGGGAAGACACGGTTCAGCACCCCACTTTTTAGAGCCCACTGTGCTGCTTCTGTTCAGATACACCTTTGAAATCAAATGTCCTGCACTAAAGGCTCCGTCCTGCCTGACTCCTGCTCCACTGATCTGAAAGTTAGGTCATTCCTTATCAGGGGCAGAAGCATGGGGAGATGGATGATGAGGACTTCCAGCTGATAAACCAGGACCTAACCATTGTCTTTCTGTTGCCCAAAACAGCTCCTGAACCAAGCTGCAGAATGGAAGCTCCAGGCCAAAATGTTGAAGGAGCAAGAGACTGTCCTGCAGGCACAGGTAACTCACAGAGGTGATTGCATGGTGTGCTTTTCTCTCCCAGTTTCTAACCCATGAGGAATGGTCCAGGTAAAGTATCCCAACTCCCTTCCGTGCAGTCCTTCCAGCCTCCCTCTGCATCCCGTAGCCTGTCACAAAGGAAACTGGTTATTGGCAAGTCCACTGTAAGGCAACGCTCACGCTGCAAACCAGCACAAGGGCTGGTTGGTCTGGAGAAGAGGAGGTTCTGGGGAGATCTTATTGCAGCCCTTCAATATTTAAAGTGACAGAGAAACTTTTTTTTCCTTATTTGCAGTGATAGGACAAGGGGTGACAGTGTTAGACTGGAAGACAATCGGTTTAGATCAGATATGAGGAAGAAACTCTTCATTCTGAGGATGGTGAGACCCTGGAACCACTTCCTCAGCTGATGCCACATCCCTGGAAGTGTTCGAGTGC
The DNA here is from genome assembly GCA_013400115.1 of Rhinopomastus cyanomelas. Lineage (NCBI taxonomy): Eukaryota > Metazoa > Chordata > Aves > Bucerotiformes > Rhinopomastidae > Rhinopomastus > Rhinopomastus cyanomelas. The sequence continues at coordinate 46,900 of VXBP01003383.1, read as the reverse complement.
AGGTTGGACAGAGCTTCTGAGCAACAGTGAAAGTTCTATCTGCCCATGGCAGGGTGGGGTGGATGAAATGATTTTAAAGCCTCTCCTAACCCAAACTGTTCCATGGTTCCATGATTTACGAGCATCTGCAGTACTCACCCACACAACACGTGTGTCCCTGGGCTGAATAACCACTTGAACCCCCCTTCGGGCAGCTTTCTGACACAGCAAAGCAGTGGAGGACACACGTGTCGTAGAACTGGGGCTGATGCACCCACGTCCTTTTCCGGGCTGGAAAGCAGAGTTTTCACTGACTTCAGCGGGAATTCTGCCTACCAAGGGCTTGTAAAAGAGGTCTCCAGGATTTCAGAGCTCAGCTGGAATGTCAACCACTCAATAAAATTACTTGCCAAGATTACACTAAGGGTCGGGCTGGAGTGACTCCTGCAGCCCAGAAGGCCAAAGCAGATCCTGGGATGCATCAAGTGCAGCCAGCAGAGCAGGAGAGGGGATTCTCTCCTCTCACTCTGTTCTTGTGAGACCCCACCTTAAATCCTGCATCCAGTTCTGGTGTCACCAACGTAAGAAGGACTTGGAACTGTTGGAGCATATCCAGAGAAGGCCACAAACAGCTGGAGCACCTGTGCTCTGAGGAGAGGCTGAGGGAGATGGGGTTGTTCAGCTTAGGGAAGAGAAAACTCTGGGGGGACCTCAGAGCTGCCTTCCAGTACCTGAAGGGAACCTACAGGAAGGCTGCAGAGGGACTTTTCAAGGGGGTCTAGCAATAGGACAAGTGGAAATCATTTGACACTGAAGGAGACTAGGTTTAGACTGGATCTTAGGAAGAAGGGTGGACAGACTCTGGAACTGATTGTCCAGAAAGGCTGTGTCTGCCCCATCCCTGGAGGTGTTGAAGGCCAGGCTGGATGAAGCTTTGAGCAACCCAGACTAGTTGCGAGGCAGGTGGCAGGTGGTTGGAGCAGATCATCTCTAAGGGCCCTTCCAACCTGAGCCATTCTGTGCGAGCCCAGAAGAAGGCAACACGGATCACACTGAGAGCAAAGCACTGCTCGGTCCTGGGCACAAGTGACACACCAGGTGACACACTGGCCTTTCGCTCCAAAACGAGACAGCATCACTAGGTTTTCCTAGACTGACAGAAACACCCGCATGGATTTACGCTCTTTGATCTGTCTGTGAGAAGGATTTCCTCCCAGCAGAGCTTTGAAGGGCTGGGAGTCAGGGGTGTGTTAGTCCCTCAGCCATCAGGAAGCTCTTGCTCCCAGTTAATCACACTGGTAACCTCTTCCAGCTCTGCCCTGCGGATGCTCTAATCTCTCCCTGCTGAGCAGAAGAAAGCCCAGGGTTAAAGCAGTGACCTGGAACCATGCTAGGGGGGCAGTTGGTCCTTCACCTGTTTTTCCAAAGGTGAAGATAAGCTGGTAGAGCACTGCAGAACATCACATAAACCACCACCAGTCTGACAGGTTCTGCAGTCAAACCCCAAAGGCCTCCAGCCAAACCTGTCCTGACTGCAAACCTGCTCCCAGTTTTCTCAGAGCAGCTTTAATTAGACCTTGATGTTCGAGCAGAACGAGTTCTGTGTGCGGGCAGACCGCTGCAGCCTGTCTGGTGGCACTGCAGGCACTGGGAAAGCTGGGACCTCTTCACCAGACACTGACAGCGGTAGAGCTGTTAGAAAAATCCAGGAAAACAAGTCTGCAGAGCCTGCTTTGATAATACCTGTGCCCCTCGCGGGCTTGAGTAGAGGAAAATGAAGGGAATCACTCGCTGAAAAGCAGGCAGGGAGGTGAGCTCCAGTATGAGAGCTGTTCCACACGGCAGCCTCCTCCTGGAGTTACTGGGATTAAGAACATGATTACTAATTGGGACAATGATGAGGATCATTGATGGTCCAGCTTTGGACCCCCCAATACAAGAGAGATGAGGACCTGTTGCAGTGGATCCGGAGGAGGCCATAAAGAGGCTCAGAGGACTGGAGCACATCTCTTACAAGGACAGGCTGAGAGAGTTGGGGTTGTTCAGCCTGAAGAGGACAAGGCTCCAGGGGGACCTTATAGTGACCTTCCAACAGGGGCCTATCAGAAGGCTGGGGAAGAACTGTTCAATAGGGCAGGGAACAACATGGCCTGAAGCTGGAAAAGGGTAGATTTAGGTTGGACATCAGCAAAAAGGTCTTGACTCTGAGAGTGGTGGATCACTGGAACAGGTTGCCTAGAGAGGTGGTGGAGGCCCCATCCCTGGAGCCATTCAAGGTCAGGCTTGATGGGGCTCTGGGCAATCTGGTCTAGCGAGTGATGTCCCTGCTTGTCACAGGGGGGTTGGACTAGATGTTCTTTTGCAGTCCCTTCCAAGCCTATTGTTGTATGATGGTAGCACTGGAGGGCCTCCCTCCAGTCGTTGGCCAGATGTCATTGTGCAAGTGCAGAACAGGACAAGCACAAAGAGCTGCTTGATGCAGACAGCACCAAGCAACCACTAGGTACTAACAGAGGAACACGCATGGAAATGACGAAACGACGTCGGTCGGTGAGAGAAGAAGCCATGAGACACCACTCCAGTTTAGAGGAGACGCTAACATCCACTGCTCTCTTCAGGTGGAAGGAACCAGGGAGCATCAGCTTCATGCCAGCCTGTCTCAGGCTGGCCTGGGTCTTTCCATTCTTCCTCAGTTCACCCTCTGTGAGAGAGGACTTGTGACCACTTTGAATCTTGAAAAAGCTGCAGAGGATTTCAGTTGCCTGACGCTTGTGCTCCCTGGTCTCCACACAGCTGGTTTTCCTGTCCAAACAGCAACAACGATTTTCTTCACTTATTCTTCTTATCGTCTCCAGTAAAAGCAGAATCTCACCATCTTTGCTATTGCTGTGGTTTCTTTTCCTCTGTTCACGCAGATCACTCTGTACTCCGAGAGGTTTGAAGAATTTCAGAAAACGTTGGCCAAAAGCAATGAAGTGTTTGCCACATTCAAACAGGAGATGGAGAAGGTAGGTAGCAGCTCGCGTTTGGCCTCTGTGCTTGAAGCTTCCCTGGTAGATTTAGAGATTACTCCCTGCCACAATTTTATCTGTGGTGGGACCACTTCTGCAGTTTTTGGAGAACAACCTCATCAACATCCAGATAAGATCTGGGGACTTTCAGATGCAGCTGACAGCAGCTGGAGCTTGAGCCAGCTGAACACTTCACTTTCCCTCTTGGCTAAAACTGAACTTGCCTGGAAAAATAAGTGTTTTACCCTAAAACCTAATGAGGTGGTTGGGTACAGACCCCTCAGAGATATCATAGTGACAGTCCAGAGCTGCAAAGAAACATAGGGTTGGAAGAGACCTCCAAAGGTCATCTAATCCAATCTCACTGCAACAAGCAGGGGCATCACTGACTAGACCAGACTTTGCAGAGCCACATCAAACCTCACCTTGAATGTCTCCAGGGATGAGACCTCCACCACCTCTCCACGCAACCTGCTCCTGGGATCCACCATCCTCAGCTCAAACAACTTCCTCCTGATATCCTGCCTAAATCTACCCTTTTCCAGCTTCAGACCACGGCCCCTCATCTTATTGTCCCCTGCTCTGTTGAACAGTTCTTCCCCAGCCTTTCAGGGACTGCTCTTGTTTCCAGGTGCACCCAGGGCCTCCTGGATGACTGATATTGGGACACAAACCTTGATACAGGCTCCATATCTTCCCACGGGAGTGCATAGGTGGTGTTGAACCCCACCAGTGCCCTCAAAGTTCTGTCTCCTTGCAGCTGTTGTACCCTGTAAGAACTGGGAGTCAAGCCCCAAAGACACCCACAGGTTGCATCCACTTTGTTTTGTTTTGCTAGCGGAGCCCAAGACCTTGGTGCCCTAAAGCAGGCAACATCTAGTGATCTTCAGGTTGCTCCATCTGCAGAAAACCAAAGAAGGTGCTGTGCAGCTCACAGTGTGCTTTGGAGGCTGTGTGGAGGTGGTTGGTGCAGAGGGAACTTCCTTGGCAGCGCTGGCTCGGGCGAGAAGAGCAATTGCCCAGCAGTTTGACTCTGTGCTGGTGAAGGGACCAGCAGAGTGATGCTGCCTGGTCTTTGCCTTTTGTTTTGGTGATAGTTTGTGTCTGGGAGTCGGTTTTACTTCTACCCACACGATCAACTGATCCTGCTGTAGGACAGCAGGCCAGAGGCCGAAAGCTCTACGGCAGCTGCTTCACACCAATTACTTCTTAGCGCAGCCGCTGGTGGCCGAGTCCTGAGCTCAGCCTGGGACCTGAATAAAGGGGCTGCCTCCACTCCACCTGCAGTGTGGAGTCCTTGTTGTGATTCAGCTTTTCCTCCTGCTTCTGCAGATGACAAAGAAAATGAAGAAGTTGGAGAAGGACACCGCTACGTGGAAATCCAGGTTTGAGAACTGCAACCGAGCGTTGCTGGACATGATTGAGGAGGTGAGGAGCCTTTTTCTTCTCGGGATGCACCGCTTTCGCCATCAAGCTTTAGCTAGGGGGTGAGCTGACCTGAAACCTCCAGAAAGCCAATGAGAAAGTTGTTCTTGAGTCTGAGGTTCTTTTCATTAGAAAGGTAGCTTGGAAAAAAAGTCTTGAAAGAAAAAGACGCTCCCAGTTGCTGGGGCTTGTAGACCATGCGGAGACACCCGGTACGTCCATGAGACACATGCGACTGTGCTTGCAAGTGCTCTGAAAATGCAGCACAGAAGCAAACAGGCAGTAGCTCACTTCATACCACTTTCCTTCTACAGAAGAGCATCCACCAGGGGAATTAACGTGCTCTAGCTAATGAACCCTAAATTAATTTACTCTGTCATTAACTCACTGTGCAGGCAGAGTCTGAGAGGCTTTAGAAGAAATCCATAAGCACGTTGGAACATGATCAAATAAGACAAGAGGCTGCCTGAAGCTTCACCCCAAACTCAGACTGAACTTGGAGCAGCTTAGCACTGTAGCTCTGTGCTGTTGGTACTTCTGCAGGTTTCAGTATCTCACAATTCCTCTCCGGGTGTAGAAGCAAAAAACCCACTGGTCCTGCTGCAGGATGGTGGAACTTAGAATCGCAGAATCACTAGGGATTGGAAGGGACCCCGAAAGATCATCTAGTCCAATCCCCCTGCCACAGCAGGGTCACTTCACTGGAGAAGTTATGGAATCAGGATCACTCAGGGTTGGAAGGGACCACCTGATCATCCAGTTCCAACCCCCAACTTGCCTGTTCCAATTCAGGCTGCTCTCACAGAGCCTAGAAGGGGGAAAAACCAACCCCAGAAACAGAATGCAGGTAGTTTTCCCCAAACTTCACAGCCATGCCCACCAGCCGGCCAGGCTGGCCATTATGTCTGTTCATCCCTGTAGATTTCTCTGTATTCCCACAAATGTCTGTGACTGAAACGAATCTAGATCTGTACGAAGAAGGCTAAAGCACTCAAGAGGTGAATTTCCTCTTGGAGCTGCAGTCACTGCAGACCAGTTGGTGAAACCAGCTACTCGTTGGAGCCCTGCGAAGGCTGCCTAGACCTCAAATTGACCCCAATATCCATTTCCACCCCTGAACTGCACCCAAACTCAGTCTGCACCTTTGTCTGATGTCTCTGAACACAGAAAGCCATGAGGTCCAAAGAATACGAGTGCTTTGTGCTGAAAATCCAGAGGCTGGAAAACCTTTGCAGGGCTCTGCAGGAAGAGAGGAATGAATTGTACAGGAAAATAAAGCAAGCCCAGCTCCCCGAAGAGGTGAACGGAAACGGCATCTTAGAAGAGGAAGACGATGATGCCGATACAAGCCCTTCCTCCTCTGAGCAGGCGAGTGTGGAGCAGTGTGCCAATGACCAGACCACGCTCAAGGAGCTGGCTGAAGCTTTCAGGGTGTCCCACAAGGCAGGGGACTCCCTCCCAGGCCACAGCAGCAACCTGGAGAGCTGCGATGTTCAGATGTGTGAAGCCAACACGGTGCCAGGGCTCCCCTCTCCCCCCACCCTACAGTCAGAGGCTGGGACTTGCCGTGAGCAGCCCCGTGGGAGCACGGCGGTACCCACTGAAAATATGACAACACCCAGTGAGAGCGTGCCAGAGCCCACCAAAAGCATGGCCACGCTCCCAGAAACAGGGCAGACACCCACAGACAGTGCTCCAGCACCTCCCGAGAGCACGGCCGGATCCACTGAAAACATGCCCCCAACCCCAGAAATCAGGCCACCAACCCCTGAACACGTGCCAGCAACCCCCCAAAATGTGCCACCAACCCCTGAAAAGGTGCCAGCAACCTCCGAAATCATGCCAGCAACCCCAGAAATCATGCCAGCAACCCCTGAACACATGCCAGCAACCCCCCAAAATGTGTCACCAAGCCCTGAAAAGGTGCCAGCAACTCCCCAAAATGTGTCACCAACACCTGAAAAGGTGCCAGCAACCTCCGAAATCATGCCAGCAACCCCAGAAATCATGCCAGCAACCCCTGAAAACATGCCAGCTACCCCCCAGGATGTGTCACCAGCTCCAGAAATCATGCCAGCAACCCCCCAAAATGTGCCACCAACCTCCAAAATCATGCCAGCAACCCCCCAAAATGTGTCACCAACCCCTGAAATCATGCCAGCAACTCCCCAAAACATGCCACCCCCCACACAAACCATGTCCACTCCCCTTGGAAGTATGGCAGCACCCACAAGAAGCCCACCCAAAGTTGGAGAACATGTGGATGACCTAGTGGAGCAGCCTGTCCAAGGTCAGTCTGCAGAGCGTACAGGGGACACAGACATGGAAGCAGTGGATTGAAGACACTGGTGTGTCCAGGCTTGTCTTCTACAACCCACAGCTCTGCCCACTTTTACAAAAACACAAACCAACAATGTTTTGTTTATTTAAACAAGCAATATTAAAAGAAAAAATGAATATTTTATTCAAATAACTATATTAATCTAAAAAATAGGTTGTTTATTTAAATAAACAAAAAGCGGGGGCGAAACCCCAGTTACTTGCAGGCAAATGTAATGAAGTTCCTTCTACTAGCACTACCCCATCATAACAATGGGTCTGCAAGTTTTGCTGTGGTTCACCTTCATGAAGCTTCATATTTTCTTCATGACAGGAAAACACAATGAATTACATGACCTTCCCCCCAGTGTAATGAATCATCTCATTCAGCAAAAGAGTTTTGAAACGTTGAAGCTCCGCTGAAAGACCCACAATTGGTCGTAGCTGTTTGATAAGATGTCCTGCTGGGACAGAGTGCTCATAATAAATGGGGTGAAAACTATCTGTAAACACAAAGTAAAGTAACTATAGACTCATTATGGTGGGAAGAGACCTACAAGATCATCCAGCCCAACTGCCAACCCAACTCCACTCTGTTCCCCAGGGCCACATCTACTCAGTTTCTTAACACCTCCAGGGATGGTGACTCCACCCTGTCCCTGGCAGCCTGTTCCAACCCCTGATCACTGTCAGAGAAGAAATCTTTCCTGATGTCCCGTCTAAACCTCCCCTGGCACAGCCTGAGGCCACTTTCTCTTGTGCTATCAGTACAGACTTGGGAGAAGAGAGTGACCTCTCTACACGCTTCTTTCAGGTAGTTGTAAAGGGCAGCACTGCCTCCCCTCAGCCCCCTTTCCTCCAGACTGAACAGCCCCAGTTCCCTCAGTTGCTCCTCATCAGACCTGTCCTCCAGTCCCTTCACCAAAGTTGTTGCTCTTCTCTGGACCTGCTCCAGCCCCTCAGTGTTCTTCTTGTGATGAGGTGCCCAAAACTAAATGGTGATGAACTACAACATGCCAATGAGCCCGTTGTGGTCAGCCAGACCCAAGGTGATGGGCCATGAGAGAAGGTGAATTTTCCTAAGAGTCTAAGAATTCTTCTGCCCCTCAACACAGTGATCTACACACCCACACACTCTTAGACCTTGAGTTGGTCTTTTCTGCTTAGTGGTCTACAAGAGGTTTTGTTTTCAAAAGAGCTATAGGGGAGGAGAGAAGATCTTTTATAGAGTCCTCATAAAATGACTGAAAACAACAATTTCCAAACCGATAGCGGTCCCCAAGGCGAGGGGGTCACATCTCTCAGATGGTTTGTTTGCACCCAGAAGATACCTGCAAGTTTGTCACATTGTTTGGAACCATGAGATCAATAGAAGGAGTCAGTCCTGATTCCAGTGAGGTCAGAGGTTCAAAGGATGGTTGCAGATCCTGGCTTCTAAGCCAGGAGCAGACAGCACAGGGAAGCTATCCTGTGGAAGATACCGGGATGAGTTCCAGAAGATAGACCGGAGAACATGCTTCTGGACATTGCCATCTCTCCCAGCCACAGCCAAACAAACCTCTCCACAGTTTTCTCCTGGCCCTGCTGCATGTGCTGACATTTCAGGAGGAGGATGAAGACACTTGCCTGTCACTCTGTTCATTGAGAAGGAGCACAAGGGAAGAGTCCAGAAGCACAGGTGTACCAGGCAAGCAGGAATCCCTCTCAGACATCTCCAGGGAGTGGCCAAATTCTTATCCCCTCTCTTGCTCAAACCAGCTCTTCCTGTCTGCTGCCAACACACCTTTGATCAATGATGGTCAGAAACCAGCTGATTCTGGCACTAAGAATAAAGATGAGGAAAGACAGGGTCCTGAGAAGGTTCCAAACCACACAGCTGTAGGGTCTCAAGCAAGAAAAGTAAGAAGGAATTTTGGAAGAAGGTCAAAAAACCCCGTTGGCCCATCTTGTTTCTCATTCCCTTCTTTCAAATCAGCCTAGGCCTTCAGAAGCCTTTTGTAAAGGGCAAACAAACAACATAGAATCTTGGACTGGATTGGAGTGGAGTGGACTGGAGTGGAAGGGACCTCCAAAGGTCATCTAATCCAACCTCCCAGCAACAAGCAGGAACATCACTTGCCAGACCACATTGCCCAGAGCCCTACCCAGCCTGACCTTGAATGTCTCCAGGGTGGGGCCTCCACCACCTCTTGAGGCAACCTGTTCCAGGGATCCACCACCCTCAGATTTGAGAAGTTTCTCTTGAAGTCTAACCTAAATTTATCCTTTTGCAGCTTCAAACCATGACCCCCTGCATCCTATTGCTCCCTGCCCATGGAACAGTTCTTCCCCAGCCTTCTGACAGACCCTTTCAGGGACTAGAAGGCAAAGGGAAGGATTACAGTGAAACAAACCCATTGTTTGCAGACAAATGAAAAGAGTTGTCTGTAAACAAGACCTTAAGACAAAGTGACTAATTCAAACCAGAGTTGAATTACAGGTGAACCAAGAGAAACCATCTTCAGCAGACCATGAGAGACTGCAGTCAGCATCCTTCCCCCCTCAAAAGTGGGGTTTGGATCTTCTCTTCCTGATCTCATGGTAAGACTGTAAGCCAAGCCCTTCTCTCTGAAGATGCCATTTGTCTTTGCTGGCTCCAGAGCTACCCTAACACAAGCAGCTTAAATCTAAAACGTTGTCTGAACGGGGCGCGATGAATCCCATCACACACTCTGATCCAAGACCCCAAGCAAACGGCCACCTCTGAAAACCAACCCACCCGGTTCTGAGCCTGGGAAAACATCAATCCCTAACAAACCCTTAGCCCAAGATAAAAGGTGACACTCCCCTAGTTTATTTATTTTAGTGCCCATTGACTCCAGTCTGTGCAAAGACAGTTTCCTTTACGAGTTTTGTTTGTTGTCAGGATGACTTCTGCAATTAATAATTAATGCAGTTTATAAACCCATGGATATTTTTGTTTTGGTGGGTTTTTTTTCCTTTCTCAGCCTTGTTTGGTTGCTGTTTTAGTTAACTGCATGAAACCAACTTCTTTTTCTTCAGGCAGGTCCTTGGGCTGCCTTTCACTGCTGAAGTGTTCTTACACCTTCAAATATTCAATCACCTAGTAAGAACAGACACGGCCTCAAAACTTGAACTTGCTTCTACTCATTGGTCACACAGAATCATAGAATGGCCTGGGTTGGAAGACACCTTCAAGATCATCTAGTTCCAACCCCCTGCCATGGACAGGGACACCTCTCACTAGAGCAGGTTGCCCAAGGCCCCGTGTTTATCCCTCACCTTTAATTATATAACTATTGCCTCACAGCTCTCATCTTCAGCAGGCAGACAGACAAGGATCCTATAGATTGAAAATCTTCCTACATAGTCATGATGGAGTTTTAGAGCATCGTCCCTCATGAATAATCATCCAGCCCTCTGGGAACATCACTCCCACTCTGCATCCCTCATAACTCACCCTTTCAATGCTTTAATCTGAACCTGCTCTCACCTACTTGCAATTTCAACTACTCTGTGAGCTCCTGCTCACAGATCTGTTGCACATCCTCTTCCAAACCATCAACTACATTTCATCTCAGCCATTTCCTCCTCATTCTCGGAGTGTCCTTACAGCACCGAAAGCACCGGAGACTGGACCTCCTGGCCTCCAGTTCTGGGATTTGCAAGAGACAGACGGGAGGAAAACCTGTAGGGAAAGTTGTCTGATCCCAGGCTGGATAGAGCATTTAGAGTCAGACTGTGGGGATGGTGCAAGTGCAGTCTCCTGGCTCTGTTCCCCAGACCCTTCACCAGCTTTGTGCCCTTCTCTGCACAGTCTCTCCAGTCCCTCAATATCTTTCTTGAACTGAGATACCAAAAACTGACCCCAGTACTCAGGATGAAGCTTTACCAGTGCTCAGTAAAGGGGGACAACCACTTCCCTACTCCTGCTGGCCACACTGCTCTGAGCAATCTGGTCTAGTCAGAGATGTCCCTGCTTGTTCTAGGGGGTTGGACTAGATGACCTTTGGAGGTCCCTTCCAACTCGGTGCACTCTGTGATCCTGTGATATTGCTAAAACACCCATCCAAGAACAACAGGAGCTGTAGCTCTCTGTTTTAACACCAGTATGTGCTGAGATCTGTCAGTTTTCTGGGACTTGTGTTCTCTCAGCTTAGGTGGGTTTGGTGCCCTACAGCCAACACCAGAGAGCTTCAGCCTACGAACCGCCAGCTAGTTTGGTTTCTGTAAAACACAAAAAGCCTTCAGTGAGTCCCACAGGGAGAGTCAGCCAGTGCCAGCCATCGTGTCACTCGTCTACCCCTGGCTGTTTCCACCTCAGAATTCAAAACAAAATGCCAGTTCCAGCAGCAACACAACTTCCCAGCTTCTTCCCCCACCTGCTGTTGAGGGCATTGCTCCCTCCCATCACTGCACCCACCGCCCTCACCAGCTCGCCGGCACTTGAACTGGGTCGCTCCAATGATTCGGGTTAAAAATACCCACCACCACCACCAGCAAGAAGAGATAATTTTAACTCAGTGCATTGCAGTGATCCAGCTGGGTTTTTTTCTGACAGCATCTCATGAAACCGTGACCTGAATTCTAGGCACAGTCTCTGCAAATTGAACCTGCCCACCCCTTGCTCACAGAGCAATCCGCACAGTTACGTGGATCTTAAACCCGGAGCAGAACGTTGTGCTCAGTTGCTGGTGGCAGCCTTCCTACTGACTGGTTCAGCAGATGCCTCCTGGACTGAAAACAGCATTTTATAGAATCATAGGGTTGGAAGGGACCCCCAAAGCTCATCTAGTTCCACCCCTCTGCAACAAGCAGGGACATCGCTCACCAGTCCAGATTGCCCTGACCCCCATCAAACCCAATCCTAAATATCTCCAGTGATGGGGCCTTGACATCTCTAAGGCCCCATCAGGGATTTTATTTTCTTTCAGGGATTCAGCACTCTCATAGTCAAGAACATTTTCCTGATGTCTAACCTAAATCTACTCTTTTCCAGCCTTAGACCAGGACCCCTCATATCCTATCATTCCCTGCCCTGTTGAACTTCTCTTCTCCAGGCTTTCAGGTACTGGAAGGTCACTTTAAGGTACCCCTGGAGCCTTCTCAAGACGTTCAAGGCCAGGTTGGATGCAGCCTTGGGCAACAAAATCTAGCTGAGAGGCATCACTGCCCATGGCAGGGGGTTGGAGAAGATGAACCCTTCCAGCCTGGGCCATTCCATGGTAAGCTCACACGGTTTGTGCCCACATGCCATGGGACTCCAGAACTCAGAATCCCATCTGAAACATGTTCCACCATGCACATCCTGCAGCAACGGTGGGAGCAACGGTGCTACGGAGGAAAGTCAGACTGCAGGTTTCCAAAAGCGCAACGCCGGCAGCACTGGGTGTTTTTCATGCCTGCCCCTGCTCAAAGTGATAGAGTTGAACCAGGGCGAGTCCCTGCGTGCTCCTCTGTCTGCCCTGATGCCCATCAGGACCATCAGAAGGAGATGCGAGCTCGTAGTTAAACTGTTTTCTCTGAAGATGAACACACCCACCGTGGGATCTGCTTGCCCTGTCCTGGCTCACAGAGCTGCAGTTCCACCTCACAGCTGCTGAGCGCAGCGGGGAACAGAGATTCAATAATCGTCGTCTCAGCTGGAAAGCTCAGCTGCTCCGGGGTAGGTGTGAGCTTTCACAGAGGAGGCAGCCGAGCAGGAAAGGGACAACAGGGCAGCCGTGCTCTGGGCCCAGCAGGAGCAAAGGGCCGGGCCCTCCAGCTCTCCTCTCCTGCCAGCACATTTTCATCAGAGAAGGTCAGACACTGAGCGTGCCAAAATCCACAGAGATACCAGACTGCAGTGAGGCCACCACAGCACTGCCATTCCCAAGGAGAAGAATCATAGACTCACAAGATAATTCAGGTTAGAAGAGACTCTTGAGACCATCAAGCCCAACTAAGAACCCTACTTGACCAAGGTCACCACTAGACCAGATCTCTAAGCACCACATCTAAACCATCTTTAAACACCTTCAGGGGTGGGGACTCAACCCCCTCCCTGGGCAGCCTGTTCCAAGGCCTGAACCACACTTCCAGTGAAAAAAATGTTTTCTCATGTCCAGCCTGACCCTCCCTGGTGCAGCTTGAGGCTGGTCCCTCTTGTTCTATCACTAATGACCTGTGAGAAGAGACCAGCACCCACCTCTCTAGAGTGTCCCTTCAGGTAGCTGTAGACAGCAAGGCCTCCCCTCAGCCTCCTCTCCCCCAGACTGAACAGCCGCTCCTCACCGACTCGCTGTCTAGGCTGCCCGACGGCGAGGAAGGACTCCTACACAGTTCAATCTATTCTTCGGCACGCAACGGATTTTGAAAGAAAGAGATTAAGAAGCCAGCTAAAGCCAGCCCATCTTTGTGTAACTGGAGTATCCTGGTTGCAGAGTTTGTAGCCATAGCAATCACTTGAACAAAGCTGTCGAGAAAAGATTCCCTCATCATTAAAATGCTGACCCTTGACTCTGACTCAGTTTCTTGACCGTCGTCTTGGCTCTGATCTCAGAGGTACTGTTGGCCTCCAGGTCTTACAGAAGACACAGAAAAGGAAGAGCTTGGCTCAGAGCCACTCAGTAACCTCCCTGTTGTGATGACAGAGCGCTGTTTGCTGAGCACCTGAGTATGAAAGGATCACTAGTCACACGGGGACTGAGAGGCTTATGAACCTCACACAAGCAATCGGCTAGCACGGACGGCTCCCAGAGCAAGTCCCAGGCAAGGAAGCCAAGCCTGCTGCTGGTCACATCCCAAACACAAGGCACTACGTTGGCTGGAGCCAACTCACTTAACAGCTCAGGCACTGAAAAGAACCCACCCCAAAACCCCAGCAGAAGCAGCAGGCAATTTCTAAGGCTCCTTGATGCTGTGGCCGGATCTCCCTCGATCGGTCAAGACCCCACTGCACAGCTGCGACTCACGTCAGTAAGAGTCACACGAGCATCATACAGCGAGTTGTGAGTCTGCAACTCGAGTTGGGTAACTGGGGAGATTTTTATTTTTAAAAGATCCTGCTGCAGCTTTTCTCTTTTTTTCAGCAGCTTGTTAAATGAGTCTGTAGCCAGGAAAATGGGACACAGGAGCAGGAAGATGGATGCGACCCGCACACGTGTCTTCCTCACAAGAAAACAAACGCAGCGCACGTTTAACAAAAGGGAATAGCTTGGGGGCTACGGGGTTGTCTAATGGGGCCAGATGTAAAGTGCTGAACACACAGCACTCCAGGCAGGCCCATCACGAATGGAAACCTTTCCCTTCATGGAAGGAAGGAGTGAGCACGTTTCCTTCTGGACCGTGGCGTGAGAGCTACTCCCGGTTCAGCCCCGCAAGCTGCACTCACAGGAGCATTGTGTCGGGCTGGCTGTGGGTCACGGAGCTGCACCAGCCGCGGCGCGTTCTCTGCGTATCCCATTCACACTGGTTGGACAGCACTGAATGAAAAGAAATTGTGCAGGAAACCCAGTGACTAACACAGGTTTTTAAGGCCAAAACACATTAATGTACCAACCAGTGACAAAGCAGCAGCTGCAGCCTTTGCAGGAAAGCAGGTCTGCTTTTACGCGGCCAGATTTTACTGGCATCAGAATGAACAGAAGTTGTTTCCCAGATACTGTCAGAATACAAATCAAATACGAACATAGCTGTGTGGAACCTGCATGTGTATTTTTAGGTGCTCACACCCACACACAGACGCAGCCTGAATAGCTCGCTCCCCTCCCCTGATGCAATCGGGGATGCCTTCAGCGGTTAGCCCAGGCACACTCCTCACCCCATTTACCTGTCCACCTGCGTTTTACCTACACACTGCATCGCGGAACAGCTTGAAAAGCCTTTTTAAAGTTTACTCCACGTTCTCACAATGCTCTTCCATTCCTTTTACCAGCACAGATCAGAGAATCATAGAATCGTTAAGAGTGGAAGAGACCTATGAGATCATCCAGTCCAACTGTCAACCCAACCCCACCCTACTCACTAAATCCTGTTCCCTAGGGCCATATCTACTCATTTTTTGAACACCTTCAGAGATGGTGATTTCACCACCTCCCTTGCAGCCTGTTCCAACCTCTGATCACTGTCATTTTTCCTGATGTCCAATCTAAACCTTCCCTGGCATAACTTGAGGCCGTTTCCTCTTGTCCTATCACTGATGACTTGAGAGAAAAGACTGACCCCTCCATGTCTCTCTATGACCTCCCTTCAGGTAGTTGTGAAGGGAAATGAGGTCTCTCCTCAGCCTCCTCTTCTCTAGACTAAACAGCCCCACTTCCCTCAGCAGCTTCTCAAAAGACCTGCAATCAAACCTTCAGTTCAGTGCTCAGTACCCAAACTGGGAAGGACCAGGATGATTAAAGGAGGGTAACAGTCTCACTAAAATATGCTCCTTAGTTATCCCACACAGGCTTAATGCTTAAACTACAGCCTAAGAACCCACCAGCAAAACATCCGCAGGGAACCTCCGCATTCGCCTGCAATTACTCGACAGCAGCATGTTTACATCTTCATGCCATAAACACCACTCGTTTTTTAAGAGGCAGCTCTTCCAAGGGCTTCTCACAATTAGCCCATCACACAGCTTATTTCACGTTCAAGATTAGTCAGACTGGCCACAGCAACTGCTTCCAAAATTAAACCTGAACAGCTACAGCCAGCTCTTGAGAGCCCGTTTCCATCTACGCACAACACCTCATCTCCATGGAGCTGCGGCAGCATTTGCTTTCCCAGTCCAGGTTTTCTTGCTCGTATAGCTCCTTCCTGAATTTCTCTGTGGCAGTGTGCACAGGCTGAGAAATCCTGCTGCCAGCACACAGGGCAAGGTTTACTGAAATGCATGATTAGAGGATTAGTTGCACTGCTGAAGGAGGGATTTGAGGCTCCCTCCCTTGCAGTGGGGTTTGAGAGATGAAGTGTAAAGCAAGAAACCCTTTTGCCTAGGGCTACTGCACTGCGCTCCCCGCTACAGAAGCCCTTCTGGTGTTTCTCAGGCACCAGAGGGCACGTTTCCATCAACAGCCTCAACCAGAAGTGATGGATTCAGCACTTCATCCTACGCTTATCCCCACTGGCAACAGCCAACACAGCACACGGGTGCTCCCAAAAGGCTCCTGCAGGACACAGGGCACAGCAAGAGCAGACCAATGCCAACAGAGTGAATGGGACTGCTTTGCAAAGGGACGTGCCACACACACAGAGCTTGGTTATTTCAACACTCCCATTTAATTGACAATGAAAGACTTAATCCTTAAAGCAACTAGAAGAATCACAGAACCAAGGTTGAAGGAGATCAACAAGATCATCCAGTCCCAACGGTCAACCCAACCCCAGCCTGCCCACTAAATCCTGTTCCCTAGGGCCACATCTACTCAGTTTTTGAACACCTGCAGGGATGGTGACGTCACCATCTCCCCGGGCAGCCTGTTCTAACCCCAGATCACTGCCAGAGAAGAAGTTTTTCCTAATGTCCAACCCTTCCTAAGGTTCCTAAGCCTCCCCGGCACAACTTGAGGCCATCTCCTCTTGTCCTATCACTAGTGACTTGGATAAGAGACCAACTGCAGTCTCTCTCTAAGAGCAGCCAGAAGAAAGGGGAAAGAAGAACCCACACCATTAGCTGTCTGGTATTTATTTTTAATACAGAGAAGTCACAACAAAATATCCTGTAACAACACAAGCAAATGATACCATAACCAATTATTTTAATTTTATCAACAGGAATTTTATGTACATACTCTTCCATCTACAAAAGTGCAATCCATGAACGTCTCAACGAGAAACTTTTATATAAGACAAGTCTGTTTCTGAGGGATTCTCTCACCAGTGGCTTTACAACAACGTGCTTGTCCTCGGTTACCTTGTACAGCAAAATGAAGAGTTCCTTGGGGAAAAAAGAAATAAAGAAAGAAACTGGGCTAGATGCCTCCCTTCTAGGAACAGTCTCTGTCTCCCCAGCTAAACCAGTTACGGATACACTGCTCACTGCCACAGATGTTACTGCAAATAGAGTATAGGACAGTCCATGGGCTGGGTATAGAACACTGTAGTTTTAAGAACTCTGCAGCATCAGAGCAGTCATTCCAGGCTGTTCAATTTGGTAGATGTCAAATTACACATCAGCACGGAGAAGGCGTCCGTTGTGTTATGAAAATCTACCTTTAAGCATCCTACTGACGGATGAATTCATCCTGCTGAGGAATGAATTCATGTTTACACATCCAAAACATGAACCCTACTTAGATGCAAGCCTGTCCTATGGAAAACCAGAGTTAAGTACTCAGAGGAAAAGCATCTGCACATTCCACTCCTCTTCCTATGGCAAGGAATCTTGTGCACTTCAGAGTAGTAAGAGCCAGCAAATGCAGAAGACAGTTCCCATTTGCAAAATGATTTATCCAGGCACAACCTAACCTGACCACAAGCCAGATTAAAAACAACACACAGCATCAGAGAAAAAGGGAGGGAGTAAAGAAACTTCTGCCAAACAAGCAATGAAAGAAGGTGACTAGCTAGGGAAATCACTTCCCTTTGGGCCAACTTGAAAGCTTACAGCTACTTCCAGTTCTCATTGAAACAGAAAGCAACCCAACTACTGTTCAACCTCTGAAGCAGCTGTTATATCCCAGAGAGGCCAGCTCTGCCTTCCTCCTTAGGCAAAGCCCAGCTGAAACTCACGACCAGAGGGTGGGCAGGATTACTTGACTGGAATCTGCTGCACGGTACAGAAAACACTGCCTTTTGCAGCAACCCAAGAGCAGTGCTCAGTACCAGCAGGAAGCAGGGAAAGCATTCTCTACAAATTAGGGACAATTTACTCTGGAGTGAAAGTTCACAGGAAACTTTCTGTAGCCGAGCTGGGTTCCACTGAGGATCATTTTCCAGTACTACAGGTGCTGCTAGTCTCCAGTTCTTCAGGCATTCCCTCGAGCAGAGCAGTAGATTAAGACTCACTTAGTGGCAGAATTAAAAGGAAAAACCAAGAACTATATTTTCTTGGATAGATTTGTACGTAACTCCTTGCCACTGTCAAGACTTTAGATGTGCTTTCCCCTTCCCATTTTCCCAGTCTGATGCATTCTTGGTTTTGACTTGAATACACTGTACAACATTTCACACACTTGTGTTTTTCAAGCTGTCCAAATTCCCTTTGTCAGTGTCTTTTCTCGATTGTCAAACACACACATCTGTAGAGGCATCTCAGTACTCAAAGAGCAGAACTATAAATTAAGGTACCCTAAGAAAGGCAAATGAGCTAGTCCAGATCTCATTTCTCCTATCCCATGTGCATTGCACAGTGACACCTCCTCTTGGAAAGTGCATAAAAGCATGGGTACACAGCGTGGTGTAGCCTACGTGGGATCTAACGCCCTGGCCTCACAGCACAAGTGACTGGCACTCAAGACTGAACGCTTCAGTGACAGAGGTATCCTTTAATTTTTCTGATTTTGGGAGCTTTGTGTTTGCTGTGTGATTTCAGGCTGCTGGCACAGTCTAGACATTGCCTGTCTGGTCTGGTAACACAACTCCAAACTCTGTCAGCCACCCTAACTCCATCAGGTCTCTGAACCCACCGTCAAAGCAGAAGGGCTCATGCTCCCCGAGCAGTTACGATTTGATTATTATCCACAAGAGAAGTCTACAGGGCACAGCTGACCAGGGTTTCTTCCCTAGACACCTTCTTCCAATCCAGGAATGCCCAGGGCAGCTCTTGTCTTGTGCACAATGGTTTCAGTACTGGTCCCACAGCAACTGGGCTTGGGGTAATTTGCATTGCTTTAGTCACATCAGAACAGTGTTAGAAATCTTTCAAGATCAGATGGTCTCCTTAAGAATGAAACAGGTTCTCCCCAAAGGATCACAAATAGAGAACAACTGCAAAAACCCCAGGGAGCCAAAACCAAGCCAGGAGTCAGGACAGAACAAGGGAAGCACCAGTGACCAAGACTGGCACAGCCTGCAAACATCACTGTTCAGACCAGCAGTGGTCACCAGTGTAACTGTACAAGACACAGTCCAATAGTGCAAAGCATTAACTTGAGCTGGCTGGCTTCTATGGACATCACCACTCGAGTTAGCAGTAAGCTCTCTGTGCCAACATGAACCTTCTGTGCAGCTTGAGGATCACTCAAACACTGGCTACTGCTAAAAGGAGCTAATCCTGCAGTGCAGACAGCCAGGAAATAAATCTGTGAACCTGGCATTTTTACGCAGTAGGGATATTCAGTTGGAGGTTTATGTGCATCTTAATTTCTTAGCAGAAAGGATAATCCTCAGTCCAGCACAAGAAACACTTTACTAGCTCCTGACTTTGTTGCCCTTCCCAAGGTGACACAGTACTGGGGCTGTTTTCACCAGCATGACCTCACAGTCCTAACAGACAGACTTTCAATATGGATTCTAATGTGGAAAAACAACAAAAAAAACACCTTCTGAATGATTCCACCTCATAAACAAACCCCACACCTCTCGAGTGGACAACTGCTCCACAAATATACCACAGAGAAAAAGTAAACCTCCCCTAAATCTTAACTGTCTTGAGAAACCAAGCCAAAAAATTAACGAGCTACTTGAAGTGTTTGGTTTGAGGGAGAAACGGGAACAGAGAAACAACAACTGCAGGGCTGTGATCAAATTCGCTGCCTGATGCTCAGTGGATTCTGTACAGCACAGGAGCATGTTGACAGGAACTATGCCAAGTCTGCTTTCTTAATAAATCTCCAAGGGTTTAGATCCTGGACCTAACACAGTTTTGAAAGACAAATGTCCAGCAATTCATAGGTTTAAGAAACGATGCCATGTTTTACACTGGATAACTCTCAGCTCTTACAGGCCTCGCACACCTTACAGCTCCTTCCCCACCAGTCTGCAGTGAGCAGCAACACCTCAGCCCTGGCAGATACAAACACATCTCCATCCAGTTCAGCCTGCCCTTTTGGAGAAGAAACACCTTCAAATAAAGCATTTTACCATCTCCAGCTTGTTTTGGTGTGAACAGATGACCTGGCTGGGTACGACAGCCCCAGCAGAAGCAGCACTGCTGCCATACCGTCCATCAGCTAGGGCAACGCACAA
The DNA here is from genome assembly GCA_013400115.1 of Rhinopomastus cyanomelas. Lineage (NCBI taxonomy): Eukaryota > Metazoa > Chordata > Aves > Bucerotiformes > Rhinopomastidae > Rhinopomastus > Rhinopomastus cyanomelas. Next base: position 27,071 of record VXBP01003383.1, on the reverse strand, counting down.
ACACACACAGCAGGGAGACACGATGCCCAAAGAACCCCAAAACTTCCTGTTCAGATTGCATTTTCTGGCACACATTTACATTCACTTGTCATTGATACCTTAAGTTCACCCTGTCTCAGGAAACTTGAAAGTGGGGCTAGCTCCCGCACTCGTGGGATCCGATGCAAAATGAATGAATTCAGGAACTGGATGGTTTCTTTCCAAGGGTTCCCTGTTTCCACCAAGCTGGAGGGACAGCAACCCTACACAATTACTTGCCTTCCAACTGGAGATATTTCTCCATCCCATATATCTCCCTTCACCTTTCCTATAAAACGTTATTAGGATTACACAAAAAAAATAAAACCAAGTAATTTTTAGCTGAACTTTATCCCACGCGCAGGATTTATTCCGAGGCCATTAAATTGGCTCGCCTCCACCCTTCACAGAGATCTTGTCAGGAGGATTCTGGTTTGAACAACATGTATATATACATATTAATATGTACACAGACAAAAGAAGCTGCTCTTTCAGTTAGAAAAGAAATTAAATTCCATCACAGAATGAATCCTATAAAAAGATATGTAATAAAATTGAAATACCCATAAAATAGCTATTACTAAAGCAAAGCTTTCGTCAATAAGCTTCCAAAACTTTAAATGAAGAAAATGGCTTCACGAAGTGGTAGTCTAGGTTTCCACAGTGAGGACACTGCTGGACATTGCTGTATTCAGAGAAATACTGCATGCCGATCCGTACGTCTATCACTGGCTTCCCACAGTGCTTACAGTTCAGGCGAGCCTGGAAAAAACACAGAGACAAACAAAAACCCCTTTTGAAACAGACAGACTTGCCTCTGATTCGCCCTTCTGAACAAGCAGTCGCCCTACACGGCCCCCAGCCCTGCCCGCCCCATCAGGGCAAGGGGTGAGTCAGGGAATCGGCAGTAGTGGGATCTGCTGGTCAGGACATTCCCTTGCCTGGACTGGTAACTCAGACACACACAGCATTTTGCACATTAAATACTAATATTTAATACTAAATTCGGGAGACCAGGTTATCTCCCAGTCTGACTGACAGGAGGTAGGGAATCTCAACTTCAGATATGAAAAGGATTGGTTTGTATTTATGAACCAATGCCTCAATCTCTAGCACGTGAAACAACCCCTAAGCAACAAAAAATGTGCAGTGGTGCCCTGCAATTCACCTGCCTTCGAGGCTGATGGCTGAATGTATTCTGCCTGTGGAATGGCTTGGTGTTTGAATCTTTTGGCTTATCAAATGTACAGCTCAATGTACGTTATCAGCACACCGCGGCACGGTATCACCGCAGGCGTCTCTTTACACACCTCTATCAGGTTCTACAAGGTGAACATTGCTTTAAAGACACAAATTACTCAGCCAAATCCACCCGATAAAGGACCACCATTAACCAAGCAGGTGTGGGAAAGAGGTAAAGGTGAGAACAGACCGAGCTATTAATGCTCTGCAGTAACAAAGAAGGGTGAATCTTGGGGAGAAATCTAGCTGAGAAACCCAGTCCAGAGGATGCAAAGAAAGCAACGGGCAGTGTGAAAGCCCAGAAAACCACTGAAACACACAGGAGAAGCAGAAAGGATGTGAGACCATAAAGGATTCCAAGAGTAAAGGTGGCAAACGAGCACTCTAGGCTGTACCACAGCTTCACCTCACAGCCCAATACTGTGTCAGTATTGGCAGTGTCAGCTCTTCGCTGAAAAGAACGAAAAACTTATCTTCTACGGCAATTTTAAGGAATTTTCTTGTGATAAGGAGAGGAAGGCGTTATTAACGTAGCGCTGCTGCTGAACCAAAGACTCAAAAAGAAACCAATCACCAGGTCCACAGCCATCTGCTTTGCCTGAAAAGCACAGATTCTAAGAAATACAATCCAGTAGGGTTTGGATGTGCATGATATTCTTAACCCTCGTATTGCTTTTACCCATTGCACGTCCAGCATGTGGGCTAGGTGCCAGTAACCTGGACACAGGCTGCAGTGCATTACCCTACACCCACATTAGTGGTGCATAATGAGGTATTTTGAAATAAAGTATGCAATAAAATTAGCAAGGCCTTCTGGAGTTAAATTCTAAACCACATTTACATGCCCTTACTCTGGACGCACAGAGCCATGATGGTAAAAAAGTAACATGCATTATCTGGCAGTCAGTCACTGCAGCTAATGATTTCACAGTCTGTCCTATTACTTATCACATACACTGGCCATTTATCATGTAATTAAAGCTCTGGTATAACGAGACCTTAATTCTTGACATGTATGTGCAACAGAAGCAATTCAGATTTCAATTTGGTGCTTCTGCAGAGCTAGCAAGTCAGCATCAATGCTTTACCTTTAGAAGTCCAAATTTATCTTTACAGGTCCCTACTTTTAAAAGTTAAAACCTGAAGAGGCACTAAACTTCGAAGTGATTTCTCCAAATCTAGATGAATATACACACTGTATCTTTAGCTATAACTGTTATCAAGGTCATTTTAACCAGTAGCACCATTTGTCTTTGGACCATCACACTTTGGTTGGTTGAAAAGTGAACTCCATGTCACATTTACAACAAAATGGCACTTTGCACACCGACAAAGCTGTATTTTAGATTGCTCTTGAGAGCACACGTTACTGTGACGCAGTCATGCTTTCCACTCCCTCAGCTTTTTTGCTGCAATCACCTTAGGATAAAACAGAATTCAAGCAATCAGAAGAAGTCTGAATACACTAAAGATTTGCTCAACATCTGCAACTGTAATTCATAATGGAATGATATCTGATGCCAACAAGACCATCGTGAGCATGAGATTTAATCGTGGATGCATATAGAGGGGCTTTATTTACAAACAGAGGCTGTTGTGCCTCCTAAGTAAAGACAAAGGGACAGGGACTCATCTTTTTTTTTCAGCACAGGCTGCAAAAGGAGAGAAGGGAAGGGGAGGAAATACACAAACCTTGGCTTTATTTATCATCAGTTGGAATCACCTTACGAGTCTCATTTCCACACGGTACTGACCTGACAACAGGGAGATGCTGCCAGAATATCATAGGTGTACATGGTTCCCAGCTGGTGCCAGCTTCCATCCCATCGGGACTTGCACTTAATGCAGATAATTTTGTGAACCCCTTCTAAGCAGTCTACACAGACAGCATAGAGGTGCATAAGCCTTCCTGTGGACAGCAAAGACACTTCTTAAGGAGATGAGAAAAGACGATCAAAACAGACATTTCTTGTAGTGTGTGACCTGCCCTTCAGCAGTAACAAATCACATCATCTTATATTCTTTTTTCTCTTACAAAACTGTGAATGATAAAGTTAAAAAAAAAAAAAAAAATGTTTCTCTATGGAGACTGCATAGATGCCAAACTCAGGAACTGGTCATCTCCATGCCCACCCTCCCTTCCTCCATTTGCTGGCAGACCTTAGCAAAATATTTAGTGAACAGACAGCGGGTTAAGCTGTATAGTCAGCTGCAGTGTCTCCAAAAGCAGGGCTATGTTCTTCATCTCCATCTGACAGAAGTGGAGAGGTGTTTAAGCTTATTGTTCATTCACCAACTTGCCAATATCTTCCAGCAAAGAGGGAAATAAGGGGCTAATATTCCTCACGGAAAAAAGCAACAGTCAGAACAGCAATTTTATTTCCTGTAGTTTTCCCTGATAATTAACAGCAAGTATATTAAAACAACACTAAATATTACCAACACACTTTATCATGCCATTCACAATTATCAATGTGTATCAAGCTCTGTCACAACTTTAGGCTCTGACTGCACTTTCAAAACCTCACACACGCAGCCTTCCATAAAAACCAAGCTTAGTCCACACCATTTTCAACATAAATGGTTTAGTTTTAAATTTGGTTTGGTTTTAAAACAACTATAATAGGAAAAGGAGAAGAAAAATACATTCTTAAAAAATATGATCTAAACTTGCTAGTATGAGCTGGTATAGAATCACAAAGTCATTAGGGATTGGAAGGGACCTCGAAAGATCATCCAGTCCAATCTCCATGCCACAGCAGGATCACCTAGACCAAGTCACACAGGAACACATTCAGGTGGGTTTTAAACATCTCAGAGAAGAAGACTCCACAACCCCCCTGGGCAGCCTGTTCCAGTGCTCCATCACCCGCACTGTGAGGAAGTTCCTTCTCATATTTATGTGGAACCTCCTATGCTCCAGCTTACACCCATTGCCTCTTGTCTTATCTCCAGATGACGATGAGAAGAGCCTGGCTCTATCCTCCTGACACCCACCCTCCACAGTATAGAATCGAGTTATCTCACACTGGTGTCTCGGCCTCTAGAATATGTGATGTGATCAGACTAAAGTGCATATATAATAAACTTTGTTCCTGAAGCGCACACTCGAGATTAGAGACAGTCAAACAATTCCACACACAGAAGGCTTGTGCTGTGCAGAAAGAGAAAATTATTTTTGCCATCTGAAGTTCTCTGCTGTTCCTGCACATTGAAATAAACCATTACCCCACCACTTAATTTGCAGGATCCTTGCTGTACAGGAAACGAGGCACCTGATATCTTAAACATGTCTGCAACAAAAGAAGTGATTTTCTGTACTGAAGAGAAAATAACACCCTGGAACAGCACCTTGCAAGCTTAGCTTCATTTCAGAGAGTGCTTCTGATAATAAACCATTTTACCTAGGACAAGGAGGTAAAAAAATGGAACGATTCATTATTTATGGCAACTTGTCTGAGCAGGTTTTTGAGCTGCACCACCCAGGGTAAGGAGCCATTTGTCAAAAAGGGATCATTTTGCCCTTTCATTCTTAGTGGAAAATGCTAAGCGATGAGTTTTGCTGTTACTGAAGCAGCTATTAGTTCTGACAAAATCACAGGCACATGGTGAATGCCTCCCTGCCAAGCAAACTGTTAGCGCACACAGATACGTCCTGGTTTTCCTGGAGCGCTCTTAGCCTGCGTAGCGTTTTTTCCCTCAAAGTACATTAGGCAAGAGATAAACACTAATGTTAGCTTGCATCCAGCTCAGTGACTTCGTTCACAGCGACTGAAGGCAAGAAAACAAAACACACATTTTGTTGAGCAGAGGAATGTTACGTAACACGTAGTATGACCATGCATTGGACAGAACACATCTTATTGCACGGAGAGACATTTAAATTACGAAATACCTCTCGTTAGTGCCTTCTCAACACTCCTTTTCACAATAACGTTATGGTTTTGAACATCAAACTACAGACACCTTCTCTGACTTATCTGAGCTCTGCTGGCTGCCAACAGCCTGCAGGATGGGCACATTTTGCTGTGTACCGCCCTCATCACGTAGCTAGGGACACAGCTTTCAGACAGAGCTGAAGCTCATACCACCAGCCCACATACATTTGTTCCTCTAGGAGGAGAAAAGTAATGCATGGCTTGGTCTCAACCCAGCTCAGAGCTGGGACACAATCAGAACACAGTCCAAACACAGAGGAGTTTGGAAATAAGTCTAAAATCACCACTACATTTTGTTGGTTCAATCCACCATATAAAAAGCTGACTTTTGAGCACAAGCCAGCCTACAGTCCTGTTCATATGAAAAAAATCTCTGTCTGCTACAAAACAAAACTGATATTCTCTAGTCTGAAAGCTGATGAGAGGCCTCTCCCCTCGCCAGTGGTACAAACGTGACTTTCAGTCATGCTGCAGCACAGCATGTTTGAAGTAAAAGGATTTTCTAGAAGGTTGCTGCATGTCTTGGAGCAAAGCTCATCACAAGTGAATCAGCACACGCATGCTGCAGAACACACCAGCAGCAAACCCTCCCGTGGTCTACCTAGACATCTCCCGGTTGTAAACCCAAGCCCAAGGCACGGGTCATTCTACACAACATTTGCTTTCATAATTCCTTCTGAGTGTTTCAATCTGATCCATAAGACTATTTTGGATGAGACTTCAAGCCCTACAGAACTGCTGAATCAGGATGGAAATCTGTAATGGGGGGAACAAGGCACAGAAGGCAGTTCCATTATTTAATGAAACCTGGCATGACTGACAGACAACCTGTACCTTGAAGGTGACAGGGAACATCATATTCAATCTCATCATGTCTCGATGGGCTAAGGAACAGGGTCCCGTCCACCAGCGGAAACTGTTCAAACACTGGCAGTGCCCTGTGGCAGAGCGCACAGTTTACAACGTTCCTGTGGCTGGCACTAAGAGCAGCAAGGATGAACTTCCGAAGGTCCTCCCCTTGGCCCACCTGGGCATCGTCTTCCATCCGCACGTGGAAAGTATTCAATTTATGCCTGGGGATGTGAGTAAGCAGCTCAGAGAGATCGAGCCTTCGCAGAAACTGTACAGGGGCATCAAAGTGTCCTGATCTATGCGCTTGCAAGCCAGCTGCCCCGTAATCGAAATGCGCATTCCTGAACATGCCCCCACCAGCCATGTTCTTCTTGTGGGGCTCCAGGTGAATGGCATTCTTCAAAAACTCTCCCAAGTATCGCGAGGACCGAGGGCCACTGAAATGCGTGGGGGCAAGAATAGAGTAGCCAGTGGGTGGGGACTGGCCAGGAGAGACACAAGGCGAACGAACAGCATAGCTGCCACTCATGACACCCTTCTCCTGCGAGTTCTGCCTGTCCATCGAGTGCCTTCGCTGGAGGTCATTACTCAAGCCTTTCTGCGGCTTGTTCGCTGGCCTGCCCTTCTTGGCCTCCTCTGATGACTCTGCCATTGACCTTCCCATACTCTTCTCCAACACTGATTTCTTCTTCTTATCATCCTGCATTCGCTTCACTTGGTACCAGTCAGTGTCCTTCTTTAGATGGCCCTGCCCACAGCGACAGGAGCAAAAGCGAAATGCCAGGTCGTAGCCCTTCTTTGTCCACATGTTTTGGCGACACTGTTTCTCGTTCCAGCTCCTAGCTCTGCCAATGCAGTTGAACTGGACAAGAATGCTGCTTTCCCACTCATAGAAGCACTGAAGGTGCATCCAAGTGCTGTAGGGACAATGCTCGTTGTTGCATATAACCTTCTGGTAGTCATCCTTCTCCAGGTCCACCGGCCTCCCAAAGCTACAGATCAATGGAGTAGCACAAGGGGCTTCTGTAGAACAGAAAAGAGATACATGAATAACTTCACTGACTGCTTACTCCAGTTCTTCTTTAAGCACCGTGGCACATAAAACACACCAGGTTTTACTCATGAGCTGCACTGTTAAAGGGCTCACTAGCTCTGGATCAGGGAAAAAAAGCAGTCTTTGCCACAAAAAATTAAACACGCGAGAGGAGATATGGAAATGAGGGAATAAAGACCCAAACGACATTATGGTTTGTTTAATACTCAAAGCTGAAGCACCTCAGAAGTATTAGACCTTCTCAAACGTTTGGGGATGCGGTTTCAAAGCCTTCAGAAGTAAGGAGAAGGCTTTGTGGATGTTTCTGGAGGGTTGCTTTGAAGACTCAGGCAACACAGGGAGCTCACACATAGATGTTTGTTTGAAAAACAAGTAGGCAATACAGGCTGGCTTCGCTGTCACAGGGAGAGGCAGGCACTGAGCTTTGCTTTGGGACTGAGCAAGAGACAACAGCCAGAGAGAGAAGGAAGAAATAGGACTGGGAAAAGCCAGACAGTTTCTGTTCCTAGCACAGAAAGGAGGACCCTCATTACATTGCTCAGGCAAATATAGAATATTTGACCATCACTGACCTCTTGTGAGCTAGATTTCACCAACCAACAGTTCTTTTAGACAGGTTAAAAAAACCAAACACCGCGTGGTCTTTTTATCAGCAAAGCAGCAGCCTTTGCTGTATCCTCAAGCAAAGAACAGCTTATTTCAACGCACTCCCTGCAACAATATCAGCTTCTATACAACAGTGCTCCACAAAAATGTTCTGCCCTGTGTCTGGACTGATGACACTTTTCCCCTCCCGCACCAAAGCACGATGGACTACACACAACTCCCATTTCTGGCTGCTCAGCTGCAGCTGGGAGCCACAGAAAGGACAGCTGGAGTTTCTACTGGATCTGAAGAGCTGCAAGAGTTTCTAATAATGACATTTTTAGATGCTTATTCAGGACTACAAATATGTCCCCTCTGTGTTTCTGACTTCCTGCTTCCTCCAGCTCACCAAAAAATACTGCTTGGACAGGGCTGGCAGGCTGCTGTGTAATCACTGCATTGCTGCACTCAAACACCAGCAGGCTTCTTCAGGGTGTTCTGTGGTCAAGTGCTGTCTCACCCTATGTGAAACAGAGTAAACAGCTCCCTACAGTTCCCCAGGGTAAGGAAGAGCTCCAGGATTTGCCAGAGAGGTACACTGAGCCTTGTGCAGAAAAGGAGCCATCAACCAGGGGTTTTTTTCACTTAGGATTTCCAATGTCCATCTGCTAAACAGGGGAAATGCCACCACTAGATTTCACCGCTTTTAATCCTGTTTAATCCTGTGCCTGTCACTACTAGCACATGTAACATCACAATTTGCAGTGGGTTATATGTTTTATGCAGCTACCCTTACCTGTACTCACTCTCAGACACACGACCCATCATCACACGGCTGACAGCAGCTGTACAACAGACCTTTGCCACAATAGAGTTTTTGCTCTTTCACAACAGGTTTTTCTTAAAAGCTACGTAAACAGTCAAAATCTTTAAGGTTTCCTGGAGCAAATTCAAGTTTCAAGTCTGAAGAGAAGGTTCCGGGGGACCTTATAGTAACTTCTTCACAATAAGGGTGACAGAGCACTGAACGGGCTGCGCAGGGGAGTTGTGGAGTCTCCTTCTCTGGAGATGTTTAAAACCTGCCTGGATGTGTTCCTGTGAGACTTGGTCTAGGTGATCCTGCTCTGGCAGGGGGACTGGACTAGATGATCTTTCAAGGTCACTTCCAATCCCTACTGTTCTGTGATTCTGTGACCTTCCAGTCCCCGAAAGGGGCCATTCAGAAGGCTGGAGAAGAACTGTTCAGTAGGGCAGGCAATGACAGCATGAGGGGCCCTGGTTTGAAGCTGGAAAAGGGTAGATTTAGATTAGACATCAGGGAAGAGTTCTTGAAACTGATGGTGCTGGAACCCTGGAACAGGTTGCCTAGAGAGACGGCAGAGGCCCCATCCCTGGAGACATTCAAGGTCAGGCTGGATGGGACTCTGGGCAATCTGGTCTGGTGAGAGATGTCCCTGTTTGTTGCAGGGAAGCTGGACTAGATGCCCTTTGGAGGTTCCCTCTAAACCTATGGTTCTGTGATTACAGTACCAAGAAGAGATGGACACAAAGATCAGGATAAACTTTTCCCAAGCACTCCCTGGAAGATACCATATCCTTCCTCTCATTTCTGTCTCAGTTTCTCATGCCAGAACTGTTGCAAGGAGAATTTTCTGCAATACCTTTCCCTTCGGGGACTGACCTACAAACCACAAGCGAAGAATACTCCCAAAAGGATTCACTTAAAGAAATAAAAGCCTATTTCATTTCAAAAGACATACTTTTCAGTCATTAAAACAATTAACAAATCAGAGAGGAGAGAAATAAATGAGACTCTCCCTTGGGATACTTTGGAATCCCTTCTGTACAGGAGATACTTTTATGCTTAGTAGTTGTCTGAGAAGTCTGAAAAAGCCCAGTAAGAACATGCAGCTTTCCAAGATGTCTTTCGGAAGCTACTCGTTAGCCAGGACTGATTTTTCTATGCATATTTTACTGTGCATTACTGAGTATAATGTCATTGGGCAAAAGTGAAAGCAAATGGTAATTCATCTGCTCTGAAACAAGATCGTGTCAGTTTACCAGTTCAAGAAGTTCTCCCAGATCAATATGAGGCACACTACAACACACCAAGCATCTCCACAAAGTCTTTCAGTCATTCCCTCATCATATATTGGATGAGGGATAAGGGTGCACTGCCAGCAAATTTGCTGATGACACAACGCTGGGTGGTGTCACAGACACCCCTGCAGACTGTGCTACCATTCATCAAGACCTGGACAGGCTGGAGAGCTGGGCAGAGAGAAATTTAATGAAGTTTAACAAGGGTAAGTGCAGAGTCTTGCATGTGGGCAAGAACAACCTCAGGTACCAGTATAAGCTGGGGACCGACCTGATGGTGAGTAGTTCAGGAGAAAGAGACCTGGGGGTCCTGGTGGACAGCGGGATGACTATGAGCCAGCAATGTGCTCTTGTGGTCAAGAGGGCCAACAGCATCCTGGGGTGGATCAGAAGAGGGGTGGTTAGCAGATCGAGAGAGGTTCTTCTCCCCCTCTACTCTGCACTGGTGAGACCACATCTGGAGTATNTCCAGGGATGGGGCCCCAACCACCTTCCTGAGCAACCCATTCCAGGCTCTCACCACTCTCATGGTGAAGAACTTCCTCCTCACATCCACTCTAAATCTACCCATCTCCAGCTTTGCTCCATCCCCTCTAGTCGTGTCACTACCTGACATCCTAAAAAGCCCCTCCCCAGCCTTTTTGTAGGCCCCCTTCAGATACTGGAAGGACACAATTAAGGTCACCTGGGAGCCTCCTCTTCTCCAGACTGAACAGCCCTAATTCCCTCAGTCTATCCTCAGAGGAGAGGCCCTCCAGCCCTCTGATCAATCTCGTGGCCCTCCTCTGCACTCGCTCCAGCACGTCCACATCCTTCTTGTAATAAGGGCTCCAGAACTGGACGCAGTCCTCCAGGTGGGGTGTCACCAGAGCAGAGTAGAGGGGGAGAATCACCTCCCGTGATCTGCTGACCACACTAGTGATAGGACAAGGGGCAGTGGCTGTAAGCTGGAACACAGGAGGTTCCACATCAGCCTGAGAAGGAACTTCTTCACAGTGAGGGTGACAGAGCACTGGAACAGGCTGCCCAGGGGGGTTGTGGAGTCTCCTTCACTGGAGACATTTAACACTTGCCTGGATGTGTTCCTGTGTGACTTGGTCTAGGTGATCCTGCTGTGTCAGGGGGACTGGACTTGATGATCTTTCGATGTCCCTTCCAAACCCTAATGATTCTATGATATAGGGTCTGAAAGTATAGTCTGCAATAACCGCATCCTTATGCAACGCATCTCTGAGAAGTCAGTTAGATGTGCAGCAACACACTTGAGGTACCAACACAAACAGCCCTCCCTCATGCATTTCCTGAGTTCATCTATTTTGGTCCATATTCCTTTCCACCACTGTCAGAAGGCAGGAAGCACAAACACGCCAAAAATCCTCCGCCTGTGTTTCGCAGTGTAAATGTTCTAACAGCCGCAGGTATAATTATAGCTGACAGTCGAGAAAGTTACTACACAGACGAGCCTGGAGAGCCCCACTGTACACTTATTCATCCACACTGGCAGAGTCAACCAACTAAAAATGGGAAGTGTTTCCTTGATTAGCTTTTGAACATGTTTTTGGGTTTGCATGCAAAAATATGCAATCTCTAGTCCTCTGAGAAGTTTGTACCCTCTATGTTATGTGGACAAAAATTAATAAATGGCTGAAACGATGGAACACGTCTTGGTTATGGTCATGTACTAGGTGTCCAGTGTCCACTGTAAAGGTGACTTCAGGTATTTTTCCCCTTTTCCCTGGTGTACCAATGGAAGAACTGTAGAATGTGATCTTCTTCAGTTTCTCCTTGAGAACTTACAGACTACCTCAATGTCTTCCCATGCAGCATGATTATGCGCACACAAAAAAGTTCACATCTTGGACAGTCATGTCCTTTTCAACATTTAGGATAACTAGATGACTACAAAGTTTTCACACATTCCCTCACTTCATCTTCCATCTCAGTGTGACCCAACTCATCACAAAATCACTACAGCAGAAGCAGGTCTTGAGCAGCTGGAAGAAAACAATGTAGAGAAGAGCCTTTCCCCATGCAAAAGACTCCACTGAACCATTAAATGTTAGTGCTGAGATCACTGGGGAAAACATTGCTAAAGGAGAAGCTGGCCCCTAGTCACCCCTGCTGGGGCTCACTTGACAGTTTACTACTGTTGCTGCAGCAGCAGAGCAAATTCTCTAGAGAAGAAACCAACAGGTCTCTCTGGAATGTTGCCACATCCACTGCAAGGTTAGTGCCACATTAGTCACAGCATCTGTTCTTACTGACACAGGTTTGTAATTACCCAGTCTGCTGATTAGGAAAAGACTCTAGTGAAACCACTGTGTGGTTTTCCACCACAGAAACTGCCCTCACTGTCTGGAAAGCATATAGAAACCTTGAGCCAACATTTGCTTCTGCCTAACATTTCAAATTCCAGCAGGTCTATCTGTACAAAACAGACTGCACAAGACTGAATATCCCTTGTAGACTTCTCTATTCATCTCTCCTGCCAAACATGATCATGCCACATGTTCCTACACCAAGAACAAACACAAATCAGAAAACAAAGCACCATTTTGCACAACTTCCCCAGTTCACAGCAGCAGATATACCTTCGGAGCAAAATTCACGTCACGTAGTATGGGATCCACACCAGCAAATGTGAAGAGTTCTGCCCATCAACATACATCCTTTAAAGTGCTCCCAGTTAATTAATCACCATTTCTGTAAATGACACAAAGTACTATTACAGAATCACAGAGCTCTAAAACCTCTTGTCACCAAGCTCTTCTGGTTCTCAGGACTTGGAAATGCATTTTGAGATTATTCTTCAGAAATCAGAGCTAGAATCAGGACCTTAATGTTTTTTGATAATAACAGTTACTATTGAGAGAGACAATAAAGGGAGGTAAACAGAAGAAATCTGCATGGCCAAGCCCCAAGCTGGTTTGTCACCTAATTTGTTTCCAAGCAGCTGATAGTTCAACAGACTTCTGCTTTCCAAAGCCATGAAACGGAACTTCAGAAGAAGTGAAAGGGTAGCAGGAATCTGAGTAGCACTCATTCTCCCAGCAGACCCTTCCAACAGGATCCATAATAAGGGGCCGCATATAAATGTCCTCTAAACCAGACCTAACACACAGTATTCCAGAGAAACGAGCATTTGAGTAAAGACAGCTTACTGTTCAAACTAGGCTGTGTTTTATGTTTGACAGAACGTTAACTTTTCTTTCAAAGCCCAGCCAGAAGACCGCAAGGAAGCTGGTTTGGGTGTTCGGCTTTTTCTCCATTTTTCTGTTCAGGTTTATAAACATCAATAAAAGCCTGGCATAGAAACAGATCGTTGAGACAAAACTCCCTCAACAAACAAACACATATTAACTGGTCTCTACCTTTTAAAAAGGAAAGAGGGTATATGAAGACCACCCTTCCTATATTATGGCCTAAATGAATGCAGCTGAACAGCAGCTGCCTGAGGAACTTCCCTCTGGTGAAGTAAATGGAGGAGAATGTTGTTTACTTGTGTTTACACACCCATCATAAAACCAAGGATGCACCCAGCAAGCCAAATGACTCCATGGCTTCAGTTTCGTGACTGCTCTCATTTGTTCCAAGTCCTCAGTGTGGATGCCTAAAGCAAAATTTGCTCTTCCCCCACCACAGTCTCACACTGTCCATTGTGTTACGCACCAGAGTTTCTCAGTCAGTGGACAGAAACAGACAATTATCTCCTGTAGCCATCAGCATCAGTTTCAGCTCACCACTCAGGCTTGCGATGGCTGGGAAAGCCCAAGGGAGCTGCTAAACATTTGAGGCTGGGGATAGAGGACAGAGAAGCACGGTGGCTGTTGGAAGAGGCAGCCCTATCGTCACCTTAAAACAACTATCAGGCCACAGTAGGTTGTTACAGAACTGCAAAAAATAATTACATATAAAAAAAGCAAGGTCTTGGCACTGGATTGGCTGCAAGACACAACTTGCTTCTAGCCTACCATTACTCTAGTGCCTCAGCATCTACGCCAAGGGCACTTTACCTAGGCCAGAAGGGTACCTGTGAGGCAGAGACACTAAAAACCAAGCACTTTAGCTTCTACCACCGCCTTGCCATGAATAGTGCTGTCTTCACAACAGCTAGGAATTGTTCAGTCTGCCACCCGGAACCAGAGCGGAGTCATTTCTGTGGAAGGCTACTCTCTGTCAACTACCTGCATGAATCTTCTGAGTTTCCTCAGCTACCAGCATAACTTCATTTTAATTTAAGTCACATTTGCTGACTTCAACCACCAAGTCAAACTGAAGAGTAAAATTGTATTAATTGTCCAATATGTTTGCTTTGGAGAACCCTGGTAATCTTTTGAGTATTATACTATTTTCCAATGACCAAATGGCTTTGTCATGACATAACTAGTCAAACAGTACACATAATACAGCGTAGAGAAATCATCAGCCACCTTCTCAAGAGCCTGGATGTAGCAGGAAGAATGCAATGGACAAAAATGGATCCCAAAGGCTGGCTCAGACCTTCAATGCAGCAAAAACAAATAAAAGACATCAAGTCTTTCAAAACAGCTCTGCCCATGGCTCATATTTCATAGCACTTGCTGATAATGTCTGATGTCTCTCCAAAACTTAAGCAATCTCTGCAGACTGATCTAGATCAAAGTTTCCAGTCATTCCCCAGGAGGGAGGGGAAAAAACAAGACAGCAGTACCTGGTGAGCTGTCTAAACCACAGGCTTCCTTCTATGCCATGGGACTCTCTCTTACGTTCTTGTAAAGGGAAGTCAATGCTGACAGTCCATCTTAAGCAAACAACAAAGCTCAGGGTGGTGAGACAGCCAGCACAGACCTACCCGGATCACCTCTGCTTGATCACAGCAACAGTCTGGCCAATAACTTTCCACGTGCAAGCACCTACAAATTGACACTGAAACACTAGCCTGAAGCAATTTCTACCCCCAAAGACCAACAAGCTACAGTCAGCAGTGACATTCATAAGGGTCTTCAAGGGAACACCAAGCCATAAGCAGCCCTGTTCTTCTGGAACTGGTAGAAACTCAGAGGGAAACAAGAGATGCAGTCCCTCTTGCTGCAGTCCCCAGCATCTCTGCAAGACAGCAACGCCTGAGAGTGGAGCTGTCAGTTCCAACAGACTTCTTTATCTCGATGCTGCACTGGCTCCCAGCCCTGCCCATGTGCCACCTCTGGCATCTGTAACACACACAGACCTCTCAAAATGGGTATCGGTAGCACAGAAGTGGAGACACGGAGTGCCAGGCACACTCAACAGCCAGGCTCTGATGGAAGGCCCCTCCTCTCCCAGCACAGGAACAACAGTCATAGCCCTCCAATCCCTGAAAGGAGGGCTGATAGACTCTGCCACTGCTGGAGAGATAAAGGTTGAAGTGAACTCTCTCAAGGTAAATGTCACTAAAACCTACTGGGAAATGCCAGTGCTCCACTCAAAACCCCACAAGCTTTCAAAACAGAATTACCTATTCCAGTGACTACATTGCTGCTTTGAGAGGCCTCTCTGAAATTATCTGAATATCTGTCAAAACTGTTTAAATATAGCACATGCCCTAATAATGCTGTTATAGTTTATACACCTCAAAGATTAGCCAGAGTATTTTAGCATTAGCTGGATGCAAGGTTCAGCCTGGTTTTTCTCCTCACATACACTGCAGGAAGAAAAGCGAGGAAGGAGGGACATCTGCCAGTCTTCCCAGGACTTCAATGTCAAAGGACATCTCAAGGCGCAAGGCAGCGTTTGAGGGTGGAGAAAACTTACAGACGTCTCCAAGGACGAGAAACCGTTTTGTCACTACTTGTTAGATGACTGCGAGGAAGATACGGGGCGAGTAGTGACAACGTACAGTTCAAAAACTGCACTTCCTCATACAAAACCTAACAAACATCGAGCCTAAACCTTCAGTGTGCAAGGGCTACATTTAAGCAAGTGACTCATCACACAAACACAGAATGCTGTCATAACCGTTTTGATAGCAAATAGGTTAAAAAAAACCCTAAATGGGTGTGTACTTACTCATATGAAAAGATAATACTTATTTTGTTCAGTAATACATGAGACATGATTCCATTTGCAAAGATTTGCAGAACAGGAATTGCATTTGCTACAAAAGCATGTAATTGCATAGTTTTAAAAGTCCTAAAAGTAATACAAAAGTCCTTTCAAACCCAATTTGCATTGACAGAGACAGTGAAATCTGCATTCAATTTATTTCTGCAGCTAGAAGAACTTAATGGAATTATGAAGCAAAATGGTTTTCCTTTAGAAAATTAATAGGTATTAAATTCTGTAGTCCCTGCCACAGAATAGAAACTTAATTTTCCAGGTGGTCTCACTGATATCAGCGGGACTCCCTCCAGCTAAGTAATAGGAAGGTGCCAATACTGAACATCACTGAAATGCCAGACTGGAACTGGATCTTATATGCAGTGAGGAATATTTGACAGCAAGTATTAATCCATGGTTAAATACTGCAGCAATTCAGGCTCTGAAAACACACTTTTAAATTAAATATTGCACTGACACATTTTCTGGCCCTCTTTAACTATCCCACCTCCAGGATATCAGCTTTTTTTCCCTTCTTGGTAAATCTGAACTGTTGGACAGTCCTAGTTTCAAACACATTAGTCACTGTTGGACTGACTAATTTTCTTCTTCAGACACTTGGCCTGTAGGAGCATTTTTATTTGAAACTAATCAGTCTTACAAATCTGAGAAACCCAGATGAAGAATGTGCAAACCCCAGGTAATAACTACCAATAGGTTCAGTTTGGTTTCATCTAGACAGCTACAATAAACTCCACGTTAAAGGGATAAGGAAACCCAGCTTCTCCTTTTATCTCCTCACAGCACCAACACCGGAGACCAGAGTGACAAGGGGACTCCACTAGCAAGATGCCTAGATAGTAACCATCAAGAGGAGCGAAAGAACTTGGTCTCACTGTCTACTTCGACCCAAAAATGGAAACAAAGCAAAGAAAGTGAATGAAAGGAAGAATTTTAGGGTCAGAAACAACTGTATGCGGAGACCAGAGCACAAAATTTACAGGATAAAAGGACGAAACAACTGGAGCTGATGGTGTAAGTGTCTAGGCTCAGTGAGGCAGAAAGAGAAGGAATTTGCTTCAGAGCCCTCAGATCTGAAGTAAACCTTACGGATCTTCCTTTTCTGATGCTCAGAGCAAAGTTTCCTCCAGATTTCTTGCTCTCCATCACCCTTGTTAATGACTGCAGAGAAAAGCAACAACCTATTGCCAACTGGAACACAGTAACCCTCAAAGCTGGAGTCAGTGGTAAGTGCACAATCCCACAGAGCTGTTGGCACAATTTTACATGATGACAGCTCATATTTTCCCCATTTGGTTATCAGAAAATTAGCTAGAAAACTGAAAAATTCTGAGGAGTATCTTTCAACCACTGTAAAGACACAGAACCTAAGAAATTAGGGTTTCTGTGACACTGCACTTCAGGGCAATGTGCTGTACCACTGCTGAGTTAGTCTGCTTCCCTCTCCCCTGTTCAATGCAGAAAATGGATTGTCATGGGGTGAGGCTGGGCCAGCCACAAGATTAATGACAGGAGCTCTATACTGCTCCTTTTCCCTCCCCTAAAGGGGAAGAGAAATGGAATAAGGGAAAGCAACAGACTGGAAAAGAAAACTACCACAGCTTTAATGAAAATAATGATAATGTGCAAACCCAACACCAAACCCAAGCCCCCTGCTGGCAATCACATCACCAGTGATGCAGATGCTAGGGACGTCCCAGACTGGACTCAGCAGCAGACAGGAAGCTGGATTCAGGAATGCAAAGACTGGGATCAAACACAGAACAGTCCTTGGACACTGGCCACTGAAGAAGAGAAGCAAGAGAGCCTAAGAAGGAAGCAGGCAAGAGAAAAGCCAAGAGGGCTGACCCTCACAGTCCCTCAGCTTTATACCAAATATGACACATATGGGATGGAATACTTTGCTGGTCAGTTTAGGGTCACCTGTCCCATCCACTCACCTCACCCTCAGCATGGCACATAAAACTCAGCAGTGCCTTTGGTCCTCACAGAAGCAAGTCTAAGCAAGTGGCTTTCTGCATCCCAGCCCATGCAAGCACCGAGTGCTCTCACTTGTAGAAGCAGCCAGAGTCTGCGCAAAAATGCTGTTAACTGCAGAAAATGCCAGTACTTTGAAGAGACTGAGCCGAGAAGTAAAACCCCTGCACAGAATTAGTACTGCTCTAACTCAGACCAGGACATGGATGCATTCTGATCAAGAAAGATTAATCTATCATATATGTAACTCCTGCTCAATCAGATAGAACAGACCAACAAGGAAGGCAGAGCCACAGAACATGAATTTCCCTCCTTGTGAGCATCATATATGTTCATATATGTGAGATGAAGAAAAGCCATCACATCTGTCAGTGGGTATGAATGCCACCTTCCTGATTTCTAAGTGGAATTCTAGAACCCTTCAGCTGTAGTTTGAGCTCTGAACTTGCAAATATTAAAGCATCACCAAAAAAAGCACAAACAGACGTTCTTTTCAGACAGGGGAAACAAATCAGCCCACGTTTCTCAACTATCATGTCAAAAACTGACCAATATTTTGAGGGAAAATTGTTAAACTTGCTGAAATGCAAAAGGGAACATCTTTACCAGGTTGAAAAGGTGCTGCTTCATATTATGTGGTTACTAGTCAGAGCTGCATGGAGAAGCTCGGAGGAAATTAATAATTCCCTTTCATTGTTGCATGGGGGGGGGGTGAGACAATAGCTGGACCACATAATCAATTCTGAAGACTTCAAAAACATATCTGAACTCAAATCCCTTCCCTGACTGAAGCAGGGTCCTGGTGGGACTGTATAATTACAGTGTCATATTGACATCACAATACAAAGCCAAGGTTTGCACAGTTTTAATTCTGGAATTATCAAATCTGCTGCTTTCATCACTGCACACTTCTGTCTTGCTACATTAGTGAAAGAAGAGAGGTTATGATATTATGAGGGTAAAGACAGTAGAGGAGTAGTAATAGCAGAGACAGGCATATTACTCTGTAACAACAAACAGTGACAATGCAAACAAGAGCGAGCCCTGGCATGATAGATCCACAGGGCCAGTGAGCCTGGGCAGCAAGAGCCACAGCATGCAACTACACAGTCTAAAGGCAGCGAAGAGTTTCCCTGTACCCAGCCCACTTAATCCCCAACCCAAAGAGTCTCCCATGAATAACAGAGTTGACTGTGCACAGCAGAACTAGACTAACCTCACAACTCACTGCAGCAAGCCACATCCACCATACACTGGTCCATGATGAAGTAACGGTAAGTGCATGGCCTTCTACAAGTCTTGAACCTAGTAGTGGGATACCTGCCTCCAGCACCCTGGCTGCACTGCACAGATTCATCTCAGATTCACTGGTTTTGAAGACTTGGGTGAAACCGTCATCAGCGTCATCTCATCTTTTCCTTGCACTCGAGAGGCTGATTCCCAGCTCTGCAGCACAACAGGAGCAGTTTCTGCTTTCATCCCCTGAACCGAAACTGTTGACAGCTTTGGACTTATCAGTGAGAATACAATTTATGAAACTTCTCACTCAGGATTATCTGATGGGCAGTAGCTGATACAGCCAGTAATCACAGCTGCTCTGTTATCTGAAATGAAAGATATGACCAGACGCAACGATCCTGTCATAGCAAAGATCTGGCGTGCTGACCAGGTGCTCACTGCAAATCCAGGAGCCAATGCTGGACCTCTGTTGTGAAAGGGAAAGAAAAAAAAAAAGAGAGGAGGATTTGACAGAAGAAACAAGGATGTTTCTGAGCACTGAAGTCAGCAGGTCAGCAATGAGGAGGCAGCTGGCCAGCACCGATGAAGGGTGTGAAAGGAACCTGGAGGAGGCAGTCTTAATAACTGAAGACTGACAGGAGGTCCAGCAATCAGGCTGAACCACTACCCGCATCACTGGCATCACCTCTGGGGCAATCTGCACAAGGAACAACACACTGTTACCCCCTATGCAGAACAGCCACACCAGAAACACCCCTCTGCTTTCACTTGGGCTTATGCAAAAACACTTTGAATACTGCTTGTCCCTACCTCAAAACCTAAAGCCAAGAGCGTCACATATGAGATATCACCTGCAAAGCTGGCATAGCACATACTACATGACTTGGACTCAAATAATAAAAAAAATACTCTAGATATTCCCTACCTCCTGAGATACTTGTTCATAACAGTCAAGGACTAAAAAAACCAAACAAAACCCCCCAAAAGTTATTTCTAAACATTTTATATGATCCTGTGGAGTAACTACAACTCTTGTAAAGGCAGTCTGGCAAAGACCTTGTAAGCTGCTGAAGTGATTAGTAATTAATTGCTAATATTACTAAGGAAAAGCCTGCATTAAAAAGTCAGATACCAAATTAAGATACCCAGAACTACCTTAGGCCAGCAGCAGCCGGGCAAAACAACTACCACAAAGCCTAAGACCAGCTGTAGGTAGCCTCACGCTGACTCCAAAGCGTCGGGAGTGAAACACTCAACTTGGGACGGACATCCCAGGATGCAGCAGCAGGCCCGGGGTATGGGGGGTTTGGAGCTTAGCAAAAAGTGTCACAAAATCTCCCCTCCTTCTAGTTTTAGCCTCAAGTACCGCTTCGCAGCAGGGCTGTCTCCAACGGCGGGCTGCAAGGAACCACCTTCCTGACACCGCTCCGAAACGAAACCCAGCGGCAGCATAAAATGGTCGATGAGAGGCGGCTGTTCCCCTGGCGAACCCAACCGCTGTCGAACCGCACAGCGCAGCGGGCCGCCGGCCTGGGCTCCATTTTAATTGCGATGCAATAAAGTCGGAATTTTTCAACTCCGCTCTCCACTAGTGGCCACGGCCGCGGTGGGCCCGCGCACAGCGCTGGACCAGGACCCCCACCGCTGCCTCTGTCCTACGGTTTTAGAGCGGGAGCCCTCGCCAGCACCCGCGCAGGGCCCGGGGCTACGCCCGCCCGCAACCCCCATCCCCCCCGCACCCCTCCGCATCNGGCTCCTTCCCGGAGCAGGCGCGGGAGGCGGGGCGGGCCCGGGCGCGGAGAGCGGGAGGGGCTTAGCGCGGGGGGAAGCCCCTGGGCGGGCGGCAGCGAGCGGCGCCTCCCGGGAGAGGCGGGGGGGGGGCCCGCCGCGCGNGAGCGGCCCCGCCGATCGCAGCTGCTGCGGGAAGCGGAGCCGCTACCCGGGGAAGCTGCTGTTGGGAGGAGGGGAAGGGGTTCGAGGAGACGATGACACTGGCAGTGCCTCGGCATCCTCGGGGTACGTGTTCAGGCGGCGGAGAGCAGCCTTAAAGTGCGGGGATACCGAGAGAGGGAATAAAGATAATGCGGTTGGCGTGCGAGTCCTGCGACATGTCAGCCCCGGCTGGAGAGACCTCAAGTATCGTGTGTTCACCCTAAATCTTTAGGATGCTACTTGGGCCTATCAAAAGGCTGGGGAGGAACTGTTTAATAGGGCAGGGACTGATCGGACGGGGGGGGTCCATGGTTTTAAGCTGGAAAAAGGTGGATTTAGGTTAGACATCAGGGAAAAGAGTCGTGGATCCCTGGAACAGGTTGCCCAGAGAGGTGGTGGAGGGCCCATCCCTGGAAACATTCAGGATCAGGCTTGATGGGGCTTTGGGCAATATGATCTAGTTAAAGATGCCCCTGCTCACTGCATGGGGATTGGACGGCATGAGCTTTAAAGGTCCCTTCAAGCCCAACACATTCCATGATTCTATTTACATTATTCACACAAATTTTGAAGAGCCTGCTATTCACATGTGGACTCTTTCCATGTATTATACTTTATGAGGAGTTCATTTATCAGAATAGGTAAAATCTTCTTTAGTAAATAAGGACAACATTAGCGCAACAAGGCACCTTCCACAGCCTTTTGTGTATTTTTTTGGTATTTTATTTCTGCTCCTAAACAGAGGGTCCCAGAAACTGCCCCAGGAGGCCAACTTTAGCTTTCTTGATTTACAGATATTTAGAAATTGCTGAATCTCGCTGAATTTTGATTTGGAACATAAAGGCTTCCTTCATACCCAGCTGTAGTAGCGTAAACACATTTGTGTACTTCAGAAGGCACATAGGAAGGATCTACACGCTTTTGAGGAAGTGTGGTGTTTTCTGCAGAGAAGACAAATTCCCATAAGCAATGTATTTTGAATTGGAGGTATTGG
This sequence comes from Rhinopomastus cyanomelas, assembly GCA_013400115.1. Classification (NCBI taxonomy): domain Eukaryota; kingdom Metazoa; phylum Chordata; class Aves; order Bucerotiformes; family Rhinopomastidae; genus Rhinopomastus; species Rhinopomastus cyanomelas. The sequence goes on along the minus strand of VXBP01003383.1, from coordinate 5,065 downwards.
CAAGTGTTTCATTCTTGGTGTGATCTCCTTCGAGATTAAAAAATGAGCTCGAAAACATCCATAACAGAAAGAGAGAAATGACTGCACCTAGTCCGTGTGATGCTACAGGAACAAATGAACCTTTCTGATCAGATACAGACTAGACACTCGGAATCAGGGTCACAGTCTGAAAAGAAACCAAATTGAGAAGAAATGGGAGTCGATAAAATAGAGTCATTTTACTTAAATTGCTGTAAGAGAGTGAGCAAGCCGTATTGTACTCCATGGTGTTAAACAGCATGAGAGAGAGCTGATAGGAAGGTGTTGTCAATCATTCTGGGAACTCCCTATTATTCCTGAAATATTTAATGCAAAGATTCTGTATTATAAAACCTTCTGTTTAAGTACTTTTATGGAAAGATATGGTTACAAAGAAGGAATTTAATTAAAGCAGAGAAAACTCCAACTCAGACCTCTACACTTTCATTCAAGTTCAATTTCAAGCTGTTCAAATAGAACTATCCACAGCCAAGGAATAAAAATAAAACACCCTTTGTGGGAGACAGAACAAACGACTTTGACTGGTTTATTTTATTGTTACTTGTTACTGTCACCTCTCCAGATAACAGGTTGCTGCTGACTCAGGTACTTAAGACGACTAAACTCATGTCTGGGCTTCAGTTATCTCTCAAAAATCCTCTTCAGAAGGGATTTTGTTGTCCTTCTCTCCTTCTGTGACCCCTATGGTCTTTCCCTCCCCTTCCCTGTCACTAAAGCCAGCTGTGTGCTGGGAGCATGTGCACTGCAGCTCCCCACTCCTCAGTGGCTTTGGCTGCAATTCAAAAAGTAAGAGATGAAGTGATTTTGGTTCTTCAGCCCACTCTCTCGAGTAGTTTTGGTCCTACAGGTCACGTCTAATCTTTCCTAAGTAGTGTTATATGTATCCTTGCAATGTTTGCCACAATAAAAGCTGGGTTTCCCAAATTGTCTCTCCTTAGTGTGGAATGATGGCAGGCTGGCTGTTCTCATCACAGCTGGCCAGTGAAGTTTGACAGGGAAAAGGGGTTTAATCAGAAAATTAAATCTTCTGAAGATTTCTGAGCCTCTGTTCAGGATTGATTTGTGGCAACTAGCTGAATGCAGACTCTCGTGAAGCCCCGAGTGTTTTTCAAGCCTTGGGAGTTTCAGTTCCAAAGCAGCACCTCTGAGGGTTTCACAGGAAAATTGGTGGCACTTGTTAACCTTCACTGCTGTTACTCCAAGTGGGGAGGTGTGATGGAGTTAAAGGAAATTATACCTATCTCATGTAGTTATTGCTGAAACAACAGGCAGCGCCCAGATTTTCCAAGGGAATATCACATCTCTGAAAAATACAGTTGTGCTTTAAACGTTGAGCAGAATCTGTAAGTTTAATTTGTGTATTTGTGTGGAAAAGGTTAGGGTTTCAGTTTGGAAAGTTTGAAAAGTTTCTGTCCCTGTCCCTCCCACTTCTTTTTCCCTCCCTCAGTGACTTTTCTTCTCTGCTCCATCTTGGTGTGTGTTCGGAGCGGCGCCTTTGCCGTGGAGAGAAAATGTTTACTGCTTTGAGACAGGATTTATAACGGGAGAGGAACCTAGTCTTGACCCGCGGAATCCTCTCTGTTCGGGTGATCCTGAACTTCAAGTTTTATGAAGATAGAGACAGTATCTTAAAATGTCCATAGATGCTGAGCTTTTGGAAGACAAACGACGGCAATAAAGCAGAAGCTGCCTACAGTGGACATTCTAGACTTTTCATTGCAGTTCAGCGTGGGAGCATTGTGATGAAACGCTGTACGTCTGTGTCTGTCTTGTGTGGGGTTTCTTCTCATGTGCTAGGGCAAATTAATCAAAATGTCTTGTTGCCTTTCCTCCCCAAACTGAGTAAGTTGTCTCATTGCCTGCAGTTTCGTAAGAGGTTTTGTTAAACCCTCCCTTTGGTTCTGACACTGTAGGTAAAAGTTCTTGGCTAAAATACGGTCGGGGTCTCTAAACCATGACTTTAATGATTCCCAGATGGAACGTATGGGGTACAAGGTGGACCCACTACATAGGGGTGACCCAAGATGGGACGCACGGGGATCCAGACAAGCCCCCACAATAAACACCTGTTCTGTCAGACACTGCAAAGCACAACATTATCCACAACCTGGAAATTCTTCCAATTCTCTGCGAGTGTTTGTTGCAGAGAAGTTGTTGTCATTCCTTCCAGGAATGTTCTTAACAAGAAAAAGAAGGGGGAAATACAACACACAATCTGCAAGCACTCACTCATTTGTTGAACAACAGACGCTGTTTTTTGCAAAAGCCCCAAGCGATGCACAGGCAGGTTTTCCTGGCATCTGCAGGAAGGTGGTAAAGAAACAGCTAGTGAAGGAGAAGGGATGGAGGAGATCTCACATTGCTTTCGTGGTATTTACTTTCAAAACACCAGACTGAGTTTCCAAGCATCAGGTGGGGAAGTGTCTGCCATCCCTGGGATCTGTCACTTGCATTGAGGGGAGTTACAGGAAGGGGATCAGCCTCCTGCTGTTGCTAACTGAATGTAAATGCCTGGGTTTGGGGATTTGTAATGAGATCAGGGAGGTTCAGACTGAACATAGAATCATAGAATGNCCCCAGGTCCCTTTCTCCTACACTGCTCTACAACAGCTCAGTCCCCAGTCTATACTGGTACCTAGGGTTGCTCCTGCCCAGATGCAAGACTCTACACTTACCCTTGTTATACTTCATTGCATTTTTCTCAACCCAGCTCTCCAGCCTGTCCAGATCTCACTGAATGGCAGCACAGTCTGCTGGGGTGTCGGCGACACCACCCAGCTTTGTGTCATCAGAAACTTGCTGACAGTGCATGCCAATCCCTCATCCAAGTCATTAATGAATAGATTGAACAGGACCGGTCCCAGCACTGACCCTTGGGGGACTGCACTACATACAGGCCTCCAACTAGATTCCGTCCCATTGACCACCACTCTCTGGCTTCTATCCTGCAGTCAGTCCACGACCCACCTCACTACCCGATCATCTAGACCACACTGCCTCAGTTTGGCTGCCAGGATGCTCTGTGAGGCTGTGTCAAATGCCTTACTCAGCATCAGGTAAAATTCCTCACAGAGTGAGGCCTCGGAACAGGCTGTGCAGGGACGGGGTGGAGGCTCCATCCCTGGAGGGGTTCAAAAAACTGGTAGATATGATATTTCAGGAGATGGCTTAGTGGTTAGGGGCTGAGGGTTGGATTTTATCTTGCAGGTCTTTTCCAGTCTTGATGATTCTGTGATCTCAGGAGATGGGTTCTGCTATTGCTAATTGCTGTTACTCATGTGAAGGGGAAGAGTGGTTTGGACACCTGTGGTGGGGAAACTGCAAAACACTGCTGAGTTGTACGTGAAATTAAGGAAAGTGGTGGTGAATACAGTCCCTTGTGCTCAAGTGAGTTTGGGCCTAATGATCAAAAATCAAGGCCCTGACTCCATCAAAGCATGAGCATGATGTTCACCTTGTGCTGAAATCCATTCAACCTTATTTCATGGTACTGGGACCAGGGCAGCTGCAACCACAGCACAGGCACAGGGTTTCTCCAGCCTTCTGATCACAGCCAGTGCAGGAAGCTTCCCTGTTCCTTCCCAGTCACAAGATCACTCTGCATGGTGATAATGGTCCATCATTCTATTTTTTTACTGAGTCCCTTCATCTCTAATGAGCAGCAGTAATTAAGATATTGAGTTTAGATTATATTGCAGTGTTGTTCACCACTCAGTTACAAAAGTCAAATGGATTTAATGTCCAGACCTGTAAATCCTCTGCAGTGAAAGATGGGAAACAACGAGGTTACAAAGCGAGGACCAGCTAATGGGAGTTGGACGCATGAATAGTCTGTAGGATTTTCTCATTAACTGCTCTGCTTATTGATGTTGTCATTGCAGTCTTTTGGATTACATCTTCAAAGAATACTGTTAAATTAGATGGAAAGTTGTCTTCATGGGAAGCATTGCCTTCACTGAAGGACAAGCATGATATTCCTGGCCAACCTGTAATACAATTTGCCACCTACAGCTGCCAGTTCACATCCTTTGGATCTTCACTGCAGTGCCCAGAATCTAGGGAATGGGGAACAAAGTGACTGCGAAACACCCACATCTACACTAAGCCTTTGAGTAAAAGACAAAATAACATTTATGGGGGACTGATGAAGGGAAAATCCAAGCACCTCCTGCATATATTAGCCTGGGTTCCCATACACCTAGGATGTAAAGGTAAATCTTTGCCAAACATAGGGAGCTTGAAAGGATGTTAATCACTTCTTACAGTGTGTGGAGTGATGTGGAATCACTGAAGAGCATCAATATCTTGTGAGGAGAGCTCCATGTTATAAGACTGCAGTTTGCAGCACTGCTAAGACACATAAACCACTCCAGCTATGGTGGGATGTGATGGTTTGAAATCACTTGGTTTGGAAAGGGACAAAAGACCTAATCCTAAAATAGTCAAACTCCTTCAGATGTGCTGAGCCATATCCTACAGCTTTGATTGAGATGTTCAACAAACATCAAAGCACAAGCTGCAAGATCAAATACTTTGTGCTGGAAAACTTCCAGTGAAACTTCCCCTTTCTAGACCTACATGTATTTAGAAACATTGAACCTAACTGAGCAGCAGTTTGCACTTGGCAAGATCACCTGTGGTGAAAGCTGAGCACAAACACCTCTTCTGGTCCAGTAAAAATTGTCCATCATTTTGCCATCCTTGTGAAGTCCAAAGCTGTGGTGAACAATTGCTTTGTCCTGCAAGGAGAAAGAAGTTGGAGAAACCTTTGTCTTGCTTCCACAAGATTGCCACGTTATAACAGGCATTGTAGTGGGGGTCTACCTCAGGCCATCAACCAAGAAGACCAGCAGATAGGAGCTGCCTCATAGTCACAAGCCCTAGTCTTCACAGGGGACTTCAACCACCACAGGAGGGCATAAGCAATCCAGGAGGTTCCTGGAATGTTTTAATGATGACTTTATTCTCCAAGCGGTAAAGGAGCCAACAAGCCTCATAATCCAGGAAGTGGTAACTAATGACTTTC